>JAGFMF010011709.1:14261245-14330631 GCA_019455555.1 Galemys pyrenaicus
CTCCCTGGCCGGCAGCAGGGATCGAACTCGTGCTGCAGTGGCTGCGGTTTGCTTCATAGTGTGTTGCTTAACCCACTGCGCCACCGGGGAGGCCCGAACCTATACTTTTTATTTAACATTCAAACATATTGTATCAGTTAGTGTTCTACAGAGAAGAGATCTCTAACAAAGGGTTTATGATAGAGATTAGATTCTACATGCTTGTGGGAGCTATTGAAGAAGCAGAAGGCTGTTGCCTCTGCCTCTGGGCTGGAAGCCATTGCAGGTAGTCAAGAAAGCTTGAGATCTTCAGCAGGCAGAAGACCAGCTGGCTGTGGAAATGGGTAGAAAGAGGACAAACAGGAGCATAGGTCAGCAGCTTACTGCCTCCAGCCTTAATGCTAATGCAACAGAGGGAGCCCGTGTCCTTCCCTGAGGAGCTGCACCCACATCTGGCATGGACCTCAGAGTAGTCCCAGGCTTGGAGAAACTGCAGGTTGCTGTTTCACACCAACAAGGGGAGCAATGGTCAGACTTGACGTGCACAAGAGAACAGCAGTGGCTCCTCACACCCATGCAGGCTGTGGTGCAAAATGGCTGCTTCATCTCTTGCTTGTCTAATCAATTGAACTGTCTCTTGACAACAACTCTGATTTGGAAGCATAAAGGGAGAGACATGTTGGGGAATCTAATTTCAGCTCAGCTAAACTGATGCAGTACAAGCCCACACACTCATTTTTATATATTATTAAGTTGCTATGTGACCATAAACAATATATGATGCAGCTTTCTGTGTTTTCAAGATAAACACCAGTGATAGCCTGTATTTCTTTCTCAGCAACTTCTTCCACAAACATTGTTTGTGAGTTTCCTGTGCTGACAATTATTATTCTAACTCATTTATGTTTTACTTTAGTCTTCGTAGCGTTGCATGGAAGACTATATAGCACAATATATCAACTCATAAAGCCATTTTCTTCCAAAATTTTTAAGTATTTCCAGTCATAGTTTAGTTTTAACCCACCTGAAATTTACTTTTATGTATGCAATAAAGTAGACATTGTCTTTTTGGATAGATTAAATATCAGGACAATTTTTAAATTACTGTTGCCTCTTAAAAATTCTCTCTTCCATTTGTTTCCTTCATAGTTCTATTTCTTACCATTTTAAACTATTTCTCTAAGACCCCTTTCTTTATCTCTTTGAAAGAATATTTTCTCTGCTCTTTATTTAACTTTTTGCATTTCCAGTGGTTTGTTCTTGCCTCGTTCCTTCCCCAGATGTTTATTTTGGATGAATAATAATGCTACTAAGTATACCTTCAACCAAGATCTGTCTTTGGGAGACCACTTCTATCTGTGCCTCTAGACATTTCCACTAATGGTTACACACACTCAGCATTTACAAAACTGTGTCCATTACCTTCTGTCTACTTCTTCTCTTCCCATTTTGGGTAGTGCCAATGTTTCATTGATGATCTCATCATCCAACCATGGGTCCATACTGGTACCAGAGACATTCTTAAATGACTTTTATCACATGACTGACTGGTTGTCAAGAAACTAGGTCCCAGTCTTAGAATTATTTGATTTCCTTTCTTTGTGGGCCTGATCTTTTTTCTTGGCAGATTGGTCAAAATCCCCTAAATAAATAGCCCCCATCATGTACCACTTACGCAAGAGGAGACTTCCCGTCTCTGACAAAAAGTCTGTTCCAAATGATAGCATATGAGTCAACCAAAGGAAAAGTTCCTAACACATCAACAGTCATGGCTCCACCAAGCACTGCCAATTCTTTGAATGCTGCGTAGTTGTCCAGGGTCCAACATTTAACCTCTGCAGGTCATCCAAAGCTGTGGCTCATCAAAGGAGATGATTTACAGATCTCTTCCCTAATTCCATTTACTCCAAACAATTTCCCTGTATGCTCACGTTTTATGTTTTCTATAAGACTGTTGATTTGAACTCAACTTTGCATCATGCCCATCAATTTTAGGATCAGAAATGTTTTCTCCTTTTATTTCCTAACTGGAGAGTGAGTGGTGAAAAAGGAGACTCAATGTAATGCCTACAATGTTCTGAGAGTGACATAAGAAGATGCAAAACTATTTAGCTCAGCAAGAGACACATACTAAGTCTCCAGTAAACAGTTGTAAATATTAGTATTGTTACTTTACCTAAAATCTCTTGCTGCTTCTACTTTTATTAAACTATATACTACTTCTTTTTTAACTTATACAGTTCTTGAAGATAGGTTTTCTGGCAAATTCGGTCTTATGATCCTTAGAAATCTTACTTAAAGTCTACTTAGAGAAGGTGCTCAAAACTTGGAGATTGTATTGAATAAATTCATAAGATTTTTCCTGGGAGTGGTTTTAAGTAGAGGAGAGAATGTTTGAGGAAACTTGGCTCAAAGAATGAAAGGGGCACAGCCACTGGGGGGAGATACTCAAATGTCAGTCTTGTCTGCATGAACTCTGGATGCTGATCTCAAGATGTTCTTGACTTATTCTGTAAATGCTGTTGGTACAGCTGGCTGACAATTTGGAAAAAAATAGAGTTTTATCCCTACCTAACTAACACCATATGGTAAAATGAGTGCCAGATGGACTAAACATTCAAATGGAAAAATAAAGCCATCAAATGTGGGAGGAAAATAGGTAGAGATGACTATGTGCACTTGAAACAACATTTTCTAAACATGTCACCAAAAAGGACTTGATAAAAGATTCAAACATTAAAAATAGGGGGGGAAATTCCATTGCAAAATCTTAATGAAAGGAACAAATCATAATGATATTTACAAAATACATGGCTAAATGCTAATATTTTAACACATGCTAATATTTTAATCCAATAAGCTTGAATCCAAACAAACCAATAGAAAAATTGATAGGAGCATAACAGCTCCTTCAAAAAAGAAGACAAGTTACCAATAAAAATATTTTAAAAATTCACTTTCAATAGTTAAAATATGATCAGTTAGAATAATAAATATGATTACTTAATCTTAAGTTGGCAAATGCTCAAAAATAATCACCAATATCAATAAAATTTTTGGGAAAAGTTACTTCTCTGATCCTTTTGTTTTATTTCTCTATATTACACTTGTAAGAAAAACCACCCAGTGCTTATCTTTCTCTGTTTGACTCACTTCACTTGAGATAATCCCTTCTAGGTCCCTCCATACTCCCACAAATGACATGAGTTTATCTTTTTTGATTAATGGGTAGTTTTCCATTGTGTGTGTGTACATATATGTGTGTGTGTATACTACATTTTCTTGCTCCACTGATGATGATGATGATAATACTAATACTAATATTACTACTACTAATAACAATGTAAGGTACTTCTCTATTCTGCAAGGCAAATCATATACAAGTGCCATCTTTCTGGAAAGCAGTTTGGCAATATACAATGCCTTAGATATGTATTTACACTTTGTCTCAGAAACTTCCATTCAAGGAATTCAAAATTTTGTACCCAAGGCTTTAACTCTTTTAACAAAAAGAGCATTTGTCAAAATGTTGTTTGTAAGAGAAATTACCGTTTTTGTTTTCTCAAACGACTGTGGTGCTTTGCTGACATTTGCATTTTAGTTCCCTTGAGAGTTATGGTATCACTGTGAGTCATTATATGATATTTGGTTTTCTATATCAGCATCATGAGTGTTATTAATATGAGTCTTTTCCTGAGACTCTATCTGGGCAGATGAAGGAAAAACATATTTTTAAGTCTACACATTTGAGAATCCAGAGACTCAAATATGGCTAATTCTCTAGGGCAATAGATTCCACACAGAGAGGTCTTTTGGAAAATAGCCAGACTCTTCCAAATGACAAATTCCCCTACCTAACCATCTGGATACCAAGGATAATATTTTCCTTTATTGGAACATCTAAAGTATATTTAGTTTCTATTGCTGTAATAACACTTTAGTGGCTTAAAACAGCATTCACTTATTATAATGTCCACAGTGCTGTAGGACGGAAATCTGCGGGAGCTTAACTGGTTTCTCTGATTGGGATCTCATAGGTAGAAGTCAAAGTTTCAACACAACTGTGTTCTTACCTGGAGACTAAGGCAAAGGATCCACATCCAAGGTCATTCAGGTTATTGGGGTCTTGCAGGTGTAGGACTGAGGTGCCTGTCCCTCGCTGACTCTCAGGGAGTCACAACTCCTCAAGGTCACTCCCTTGTCCTTGAATTTGTGCCTCTCCATCTCCAAAGCCATTTAACAGCATCAAATCATTTTGTACTTCAACTCTCTCTCTCTCTTTTTTTAAAGATTTATTTATTTATGCATACAAGCACTGGGGTACAGGCCAGAGGTGTGGGGGGGTGGTGGTGAGAGGATTCACCACAGAGAGCAGGGAGCAGAACAGGCAGATCAAAGGAAGTACACTGCTGAGGGGAGCAGCGGGCACAGCAGGAGAGGTCTGCCGTGCCAAGTGAGTCCCCTCCCTGGCCGGCGGCAGGGATCGAACTCGTGCTGCACTGGCCGCGGTCTGCTTCATAGTGCGTTGCCCAACCCACTGCGCCATCAGGGAGGCCTGTACTTCAACTCTTGACTTCTTTTCTGTCATCCGTTAGAGAAAATTCCCTGAGATTTTTTTTTTTTTTAGAATCCTGTGTTTATGTATACATTCCAGAGGACAGGAATAATCACAAAATTAGATTAAAGGAAAATGAGAAAAGTCACCATTTATGACTATAAATATTTAATTTACAACCCTGAAATAATTTGATATAAACTATAAGACCATTCAATTTTTTTGATCAAATTTTTACTTTTTTTGTTTTTTCAAACGAGTAACACTGATTGTTGCTTGTGATTTAGAGGTAGGGGATCTCTCCCTCCAGCTATTCTGACTTCACCACACCACCAGAGTATCAATAACCCTCCACCACAGTCCACTGTGCTCCCTCCTTACTTTGTTTTCTTGCCCCTTTACTCTAGCTGGCTGGTAGTTTCAGTTCTGCAGTCAGATTTCTAGGGTTTGTTGCTGGTTTGCCTATGGGATGTGTGTGTGTGTGTGTGTGCAGTTGCACCTTTCTGTATTTTGTCTTCTTCACTGGGGTTCCTGTTCACCTGACTCACCCAGCATGCCTATGTCCCCACAGCTTGGCTTGTGCTTCTGCACTAGCAGCTCTCCCCTTCCAGGGAAAACAGGTATGAATCTCCATTTTGACCCCTGTAGATGCCTCTCTCCACAACCGTCCTTCATGTGAATTGAGTTTCCTAGCATCTCTTCTGTTCCCTGCAGTCAGCACTGGTCTCCGATACAGAGGAGGTGCTCCAGTTTGGCCCCAAATCATGGAATCCTCAGAGACCAGTGCCTGTCTGAACTGCAGATTATTCTCCGCAGTGCACAGCAGGGAACTTCCTCTGATGACATCTTCCTCTTCTCTCACCTTGTTTGCCGTGTTTTACCTTGAAGATAAATGATGAAATCAGAAAGATTTGACTTATTTTGGGCTTGAACATATTTGAAAACAATGCTATAATTATTTAAATGCTCAAAACTTCCTGGTTTAAAAGATTCATGTGATTAGATTAGACCCACTGAGGCATTTCCCTTTTGACAAACACAAAGTCATGCAATTGATACAATTGATAACATCTAATTACAGCTGAAGTCCCATTTGCCACATAACACAGGACATGCTATTTCATCATACCCATGGGCCTGGGAGCTGGGGTAAAAAGCCTTAGGGGCCATTTTGGAATTTTATTTACTAAGACACAACATCTCCATTTGAACTGTCATAACTTCTGTTCTCTGACTGCTTTTATCACAAAATAGTGATAAAAGTTTAGAATGTAAGAACTAGCCAAATCACCACAATTTGAAATTGTGGCGTCAGAAGGGGTAGCAAAATAGGTGACAGCAGCAACAAACTGGAAAAGATACCGCCCCTCTAAGAAGCAGATGTATCATATCAAACGATGCTGATTTCATTAATATAAATAACTTGATAATTTTTTTGACTGGTCTGTACTGTTGAACACTTTTCAAGAAAACAAATCTAAGAGGCAAAATCTACAATATAGACCTCTAATAGGTTTTGTTATCATATCACTAACTACTTTGGATCTCATTCCTCCTCCTTCTTACAAGGACCATTATAGATCAGGTTTACTAAATAATCCAGAATATTCTCCCCAGCTCTAGATTTTTTTTTTTTTTACTTTAGGTATTTAATTTTTATTTGTTTTATATTTTAATTGATTTATTTGAGGAATATTAAAATTCAAGTAACATTGGTTTACAACACTGTTATATTTCAGAGGTATAAGGTTACTTCAGAGTGTGTTATCAGAGCCACTCATCACCAAGGCATCCTTAGTCCTTCACTATAGTGCATTGGGTTCCTATTCCACTTTTCTCTCTTCCCTCCTAACTCTCTGGCAGCCTCAGTTCCACAGTCTAATATCTAAGGTTTGTTATTGGCTTATTTTTTTTTCTGACCCTTTGTTTTCTTTCTCTATATTCCACATGTAAATGAAAACATCCATTATTTGTCTTTTCTTCTGATTTATTTCACTTTGCATAATCCCCTCCAGTTCCATCCATGTTGTCACAGAATGCTAGATTCTTGGTCTTTATTACAGATGAGTCTATTCCGTTCTATATATAAGCAACCTCTTCTTAGCCCACTCATCTGTCCTTGGTCACTTAGGCTGTTTCCATAACTTGGCTATCCTAAATAGTGAATATAGGAGTGCTTATTTCTCTTTGAATTAGAGTTTTTGCATTCTTTGGGTTGATAATTAGGAGTAGAGGTGCTGGATCATATTTATTTTCAGTATTTTGAGAAACATCCATACTATTTTCCATAGTCACTGAACCAGTCAAGATTTAAGTCAAGATTCTTGACTTAAAAACATCCCCAAAGTTCCTTTTGTCATGAAAAGTAATATGTTTGTGAGTTCTGGGGACTGTGAGATTGATACCTTGGAGCCATACTGAAGTTTACCTCATTATGTTAACATCGGTTAACTATTACCTAGGTTTCTCACACTCCTCTGCTCTGGGTACAGTGCTAGATGGCCACTTGCTGGCTCATGAATACTAGATGGCCACTTGCTGAACACTTAGTAGCCTGGACATGGCCACACCACCCAAAACCTTTTCCATTTATTTTCTGTAACTTAAACAGTTTTTTAAAAATATCGGTTCTGAACTTTTAAAAAACATCTAGTAACAGTAAATATTAATTTTTGCCTTCTCTCCTCTCATCCCTGAGTTTTATGGTGTGTGGAATATTATTTTATACCCAAAACCATTTTTGTAGGTATTAAATCTGAGGGTTGAAACAAAGGGAAACACCTCATCAGGGAGTAATGAGTTTACCTTGCAGTCAGGGCAAAAAAATAAATTCTCTGTGATCCAGACTCACAGCAGCCTCTATCCTTCTTAATCGATTTTACACTTCTGCTTCACATAAGACACAAAAATACTTGATCACAAAACAGAACTGAGGGATCACAACGGCTTGACTCTGTGTTTTTGAGTGAATCAACATAAAGTTGCTCCATGGGTAGTTCAGTCATTTTTCAGAGATTATAGAAACTAGTACGAAAGAAGGCAAATCACTATTATATTCTGTCTCATTCCCAATCTACAAGTTGGGAAGACCACCTTATTATAATATACATTTAAAATATTTGAAATGTGTAATCTAATGGCCGTTATAACATTAGGTTATATTCATGTATATTTCACAAGTGCTGAAGGTTGACAGTTGAATTTTATGTACACATGTCATAATTTTGTGGTTATCTTCTCCTCATTCTCAGCATTTTGCCAATCTCTCACTCAGCTCTGGATACCTTGCAAATATCGATTTTTTCAATAAATAGTCAGTGAGAGATCATCCTTGTGCTCCAAAAGACCGGACTAGAAATCCTCAAGCAACATAATCATAAAATTTAAACAAGTGCATGAAACCTTGGGTGTAGAACAAACTAAGTGTAAATACTGAAGTAAGGGCTAGGGAGAAGTAGTGTAGATGAATTGGCAGAAACTGTGGGAGAATGGAAAAGTTGTAAGGAGTCTAAGACCTTCAGTTAATCTTTTAACATTTTAACACTACTCCACTATCTTTGATACAATACGTTAAGGCCAACCCAAGGTAGCTATCTCAAATTACTTACTTTGTATTTAAATGGACAACAGTGCTCAATATAAAGTTAATTCAGTCTATTTAAGTTAAACTTTCTTAATAATACATGTATTAAACACACATGTATTATTACCTAAAGTTTGTTTTGGGTAGGAGTAAAAAACTCAGTGTCTACAGCTCTAGCAAGATGACTCTGAAGGTTCATTAACAGTCTTGTAAATATATCTGTACCCCACTTTTGCCTTCAGTGGGCCCGACTGACACTGAATAGAGTCAAGAACAAGAGATATGGTGGATTGGGATTCAGAGTTTCTGGACAGACAACAAATTTTCAAGTATTAGGAAGGCATGAGGAGAACATGGACCATTGCTCTGGGAACAAGATCACAAACTTATCTTTTATCATGGGAAGCAACTTCTACAATCTGTTGACTGAAGGTTGTGGCAACTCACACCCTTGCTAAAATAGTTTGCATGCACGCTAGCTAAACTCTCTCGTGTTGATCTAGATGGGATTTCTCTAGGTGTTGACTTTGATAGCTCCATCCATCTAACTGTTTATTTATCAATATGCAAATTAAACAACCATCACATCTTGGTTCAGAGAAGCTGTTAGCCAGAAAGGATACTAACTGATCAGTTATGACCCACAAGGTCAGATGTTGCATGGAGGACTTTCTAGGTAGTTGGAAATGTGCAATCAAAGACCCAGAACTGAGATGATGAATTCAATAGAATTGCCTGGAAGAAAAGTCAACTTTGGAATAGGACAAGAAATGAAGTTTGAGATTTAATAACTGGATGAGGCATTAGGATTTGACCTATTTACTCTGTCCTATTCTAAACCTTTCCTTCTGAGAGCAAAGGAGAGGAAATTCATACTCACAGGAGTGGGTTGCAGGGTCTGAGACAGGAAAAACTCCCAGGGCTGCTGGGAGATGAGGACATATTGAAATCTCTTATTTCATCATAAGAATTCATGTGAAATTTTTGTTCTATTCATTTAAGAAAATTATTTTAACATAATCATAATGTTTCAAATTTTTAACATTCACAGTAATTGATACTTCAGGAAAAATTTAAAAACATTTTGAGGCAGGCTAGCTTAGCAGGGAAACAAGCAGACTATGGCCAGATGGACTTGCAGTTAACAGCACAGCACGACTGAGGCATCCAGGAGGGGGAGGGGGATGTAGGGGATGGAGAGCACAAGGGACCATGGAGCAGGCCCTGGGTGCTTTGGTGGTGGGATAGTTGTGGTCTTTACCCCTGAAGGGAGAAATCCTATACTGTCAAAAAATTAAAAAGGGTCTAACACAGTGGCATTTCATTAAAAAATTAGTTAAAAATGATAAGTTTGCAATTGATAGCAAAAAATTAAAATCACAGCACATGCACTTAATAGCCGTGTGACCTAGGCAAATTATTTCATCTCTCTTTACACTATTTTCTTTAACTCTAAAATGAGGAGGATTAGGTCGCTATTTACCCAAAAGCAGCATCAGGAGAATTAAAGGAGAAGAGCACTTAATGAACTAAAAACCAAATTTTTAGTTTTATACCAAGCATTGGAGGTTAAATGCTCTTTGCGGTTCTGTAGTAGGAAGAATGAAGGCAAGAATGAAAGCATCGTACGCTGAAATAGCAACGCTACCATCTGGGGCAAAAACCACCTCCTTTTCCAAATGACCTACAGCGGCCATGATTTTTCCCAAAACCCTCAGTGTGCCGTGGTAGAGGTATATTGTGTTAACTGGAGCAGTAAAAAAGACCTGATGTGCCTCCCCAGCTCTCAGGCTCCTGGGGGAAAACCACCATGTGGAGGAACTCCTCAGCATCTGTAGGAAATTTCCACTATGGAAAAACATGAATTAACTCCAGCAGGACTTCAAGAGGTGGGATGAGAAAAGCAGGTGTTAACTTTTCAGCAAAGCTTCTCTGCTCAGCCCTCATAAAACCTGCGTAGAATTTATGCCATGGGCCCCAGACTTTAAAAAGAGCCTGTGTGGTCTTGGACTCAATCCAGGGTAACTAGCTTCTTCAAAGACTCCCTGGTAGCATAAGGAAGAAGTCACCACTCCCCCATCTTCCCATCTTGGACCCCTCATGCAATTCTCATGAAGCAAATGACTGGATTAAGTCTTTATCCACTTTAATATAGAAAATCCCATGTTGTCATCCAGACCTAATGGCCCTCAGCACATCATTCAAAGTAGTCACGAGACCAGTCAAAGGAAACTGTAGCAATTATTGTGTACAACTTAGTTGCATTTCCACTTGTCCAGTGTTGCAGGGTACCAAGTCTTTTGAGCGCACTGATTAGCACTTTATCCACTGCTAGGCCCCCCCGAACCCATGTCACAATGCTTGGCACATAGGGACTAATGAAAATAATTGTTAAATATGTGCATGAGTGGAAGGTGAGTGACTTCGGCTTATGGCAACTGTCCTTTAGAGTGCACCCGCACGTAGATAAGGATGAAGCTTGCATAATTCCAGTACCATCAGGAATGGGTTAATTTAGGGAAGAGTGTTCATTCTTCTTGACTCTTTGAATATATATTCGATTGCTATTAGCAGCAGAACAGACTTGAGCGAGCCTGAAAGAGTTGTTAGGCATTTTCCAGAAATATAAAGAAATTGCTATTCCTGGGGAGAAAGGCTGCCTGGATTCAGCACTTGCCAAGGCAGCTTGGGGGTGATCAGTTCCCATAACTGTGTCAAGTATTTTCTGTCTTCAGGAATCACCTTGAGGAAGCTGGAGGGAAAGAGTGAAAAGAGGGAATAGAATCTTCTTAGGAGTAGCTCAGATTTTGAGAAAAGATTCCTTAAGATCAGACTCTTAGAATCTAGAAATCCTCTGATTCTAAAGATTTCTAAGCTTCTTAGGAACTCTAAGATTTCTTAGGAGTTCACCTAATGAAGGAAGGAAATAAGTAAGATAGAGAAGGAGAGCTGATAAAATGGGACACTCTTATGGTGCAAGGCTTTGCTTTACATGTGTAAATTAGAACAATAGAAGGTTTGAACAGGCTGGAAGCTTTGGGAAGATTCTATTTTGAATTCCTCATTCTACAAATCAAGGGGTCATGCTCAAGGCATTTAAGCAACTTTTCCAGGGAATTAGTGGCGAGCCCAGATTGTAAAGGAGGGTGCCTGGTTTCGAACCCTCTGTGAGCTGGCTGCCTAACTCTGGTGCTGAAGGAGAAACCCCCGCTGGGGTCAGTAGGAGGAGGATTTGTCATCTGGCTCCTCAGGAAGCCAGACCATTTGATGGTGGAAAAGAGGATGGAAATGCAAAATGTGAAGATGAAACTGCCTCTTTTATATGGAAAACATGAGCCACCGATGGCCTGAAATATTAAAAATAGGTTTGATTCATTTTAAATTCTATTGGACAGCTATAAACAAAATGTTTGGAAAAATTGATGCAGCTATCTCCCTTTTTGTTGCATTAGGCAAATGAAAAGGGCTATTCCTTTCCTCTAGGAACTTGTTTAAAGGTGGAAGCCATTAACCTTCAAAATGGGGGATGAAACATAACAACAAAAATTATTCCCATGATCTCTTGACCTTACACTCTCTGGTGAAGAACCGAGAGCCCAGGCCTGGAAATGGAAGAATTGAGTTGTGTCCTGTCTAAGGTATGTTTCATTCAACTTACTAACAAAGCTCTGGGATTCAGTTTACTTATCTCTAAAATGAGGGGATTAGATGAGATGCATGGTTTCTAACAGCTTTTGTTACATTGAGCATTCTAAGCTTTTTAATAATTTTTCTCGAAGTAACATTGCATTATAACATTCTGTAAGTTTCAGGTGTGCATCATTATACGTTAACATTTGTGTGTACTGCCTTGGACTCACCTCTAATAGTCCAATTCTCTCCACCATACACTTGACCCCTTTTACCCAAATTGCCCACCCCCTCCTTCTTTCCCTCTGGTAACCACTAACTTGATCTTATAAAGTTTGTTTTTGTTTTGTTCATTTGTTTGGCTTTTCTATTTACCAATCTGAGTGTGATTATGTGGTGCTTGTCTCTCATAGGCTGACTTATTTCACTAAGCCTAATATTCTCTAGTCCCTCCATGTCATTGCAAATGGCAAGATATTATCTTTTCATATAGTTGAGTTGTATTCTACTGTGTATAGATACCTATATTTTCTTGATCTTATTACCTGTTGATGGGTGCTTAGGGTAAGATATTTGTTCCTCATATGTCCAACAAAGTATTAGTATCTAATACATATATATGTATAATTCATAAAGCAAGAAAAGAAAATGACTTAATTAAAAAATGGGCAGAGGATCTACTTAGATACCTCTCCAGAGAAGACATAATAAGGGCCAGTAGCTACATGATAAAAGATGGTCCGCATGTCTGATTATTAGAAAAATGGAAATGAAAACAACAATGAGCTACTACCTCTCACCAATGAAAATGACTGTTCTCAAAAGGCACATCACAAGTACTGGAGAGCATGCGGGGAGAAGGGCACACTTTCATATTGTTGGTGGGAATGTAAAATGGTGTAAGCGCTATGGACAGTAGTATGAAGGTTCTTCAAAAAGTTTAAAAATTGAAATTCCACGAGACCAAGTTTTCCAACTTCTGGGTATTTACCCCCCAAATTAAAAAATAATACTAATTTGAAGAGATATATGTATGCTCCTATTCATTACCACACTATATGCAATAGCCTTTAACAAAAAAAAAAAAAAAAAAAAGAATGCGGGATGAGACTATTCGCCAGAGACAGAGTGGGGAGCAGAACAGACAGCTTGATTGAAATACACTGCTGAGGGNAGCCTTTAAAAAAAAAAAAAAAAAAAAAAAGAATGCGGGATGAGACTATTCGCCAGAGACAGAGTGGGGAGCAGAACAGACAGCTTGATTGAAATACACTGCTGAGGGGAGCAGCCAGTGAGGCAGGGGAGGTCCTCCGCGCCATGTGGGTCCCCACCCTGGCTGGGGATTTAATTCCTGCTTCAGTTACTGCCGATGCTTCCTAGTGTAGCACTCAACCTCTTTGTGCCACCAGGGAGGTTCAGTAACTGTATTTAAAATAAGTAGAGGGCCTCCCTCGTGGCACAGCGCATTGAGTATTGTACTGTGAAGCATCCGCAGCACAGCAGAGTGAGTCCGATCCCCGTCCAGGGAGGAGACTCACATGGCGCAGCAGACCTTTCCTGCTTTGCCTGCTGTTTCCCCTCAGCAGTGTATTTCAGTTGATCTGCCTGTTCTGCTCCCCACCCTGTCTCTGGTGAATTCTCTCACCACCTGTGATTCTGGCCTGTACCCTAGCTCTTGTATGTATAAATAAATAAATCCTAAAAAAAAATAAAATAAGTAGACAAATAATAGTATGGTCGTAGCTAAATTAGAGAGCAAATGTCAGGGATGAAAAGCTTCTTTGGAGTTTGTCCATGGAGGCAGGACTCAAGACAATATAAACATTTAAGTCTCCATAGGAAAAATGTCTCTGGCAGAGAAAGCAGAATATGCAAAGACCCTGAGTTCAGAAAGAGTTTGCTATGATTGAGGACCTGGAAGAGGGCGGTTGTGGCTGGGAGGTAGTGATGAAGGGGAAGGGTGTTCTTTCAAGTTTAGATTTTATCCTAAGCATAGTCAGAAGTCAAAGGAAACTTTAAAACAGATTATTTAATTCATGTATCAAAATGATTACTTTCATTTCTTGTGTAGAGAGAATGGAGAGGAACAGAGGTGTTGCAGTGTTTAGTTAAGTGAAATAGCGACTTGAATGAAAGTCACATAGTGGACTTGGAAATGAGGGAGTAGACTTGAGACATATTTTAGAGATTGTATTGACAGGACTTACTTGTTCATTATCACCACGTGGCAGGTAAGTGGGAGAAGAGAGATCAGGTTAAGGATGATTTGACCACCAGTTGATGTTGGTCCCATTTACTGGGGAAGTCCAGAGTAGTGGAGGGTTCAGGGTGGGACAGAACAGTAGTTTTCTCTGGTCTTGTCAACATGGAAATGTCTCTTAGACTTGGGCAGGAATTTGCCAAATAGATACCTGGTTATGTGAGTCTGGAACAGAAGAGATATAGTTATGGAATTGTCAGAAAATAGATTATAGTTTGTGAGACTACCGAGGGAGAGAAGGAAAATAAGGTAGAATGCCCAAGGATTGTAGAGTCATTAGAACTGTCTGCTAGGTGTGTGATTTGTTTGTAACCCATACAACATGATGGAAGGTGACTGATTTTTGAAGCAAGGGAAAAATAAGTTGTGTGGCTTCCGCAAATCCTTCCCAATACATTTGCCTTTGGAGTCCTGAGATATCATGTAAAACATATAACTCCCATGACATGCCCCTAGTCCACTAGAGGCCAAAATAGTTAATGTAGAATGAACACCTGGAAAGGTCTGCAAAAACAGAGAGAGATTCCATGTCAAGCCTGTCTTTCCAGTGCACAACTGTTCCACCTGTAGCCATTGTCTGATTGCACAAGATTGAGAGACCCCGAACCAGAATTACCGATCTTTCTGGATTTACCAAGTGAATTATGTGTTATAATAAATAATGGTTGTTGCTTTAAAAAAAAAAAGAATTGTCTACTGCTAAGGCTGAGAGGGAATGACTGGTGAGCTGGGTGGACTAAAACCACATCAGCAAGAAGAGAATATTTCAAGGATAGAACAGACAGTTGTGTTGAAACTACTGAGTAGCTGAATAAAATGTAGCCTGATAAGTATCATTCGATTGGGAAATGGAGAGATAATTGGTGACCTAAACTAGAGAAGAATTTTTGTACCTATAAGATGAACATTATGTTACAATGAGTTGGAAAATAATCAAGAAACAAAAGTGGGATAAATGAGTAGGAAAGTTTTATGATAGTTTGATGTGACAATTAACAGAGAAATAATGTAGTAGTTAGATTTGTAGAATCAAAAGAAGACAAAATTTTAAAAAAGATGTAGGACACTAGAACATACAGAACAACTTATAATCGGTAATCTTATAAGTAACAAGAGATAAGTGATACAGAGGAGACATTGCCAAGTACAGTCCATGGGCTCTGTCTGAACTGTTGCCTATTTTTGCAGACTAGTGACAACTTTTGAACTTGACTAGATGTTACAGTTGCAAATGTTAAAAAAATAAAAGCAATATTTTGTGACATGTGGAAATTAGACAAAATTCAAATCTTAGCGTCTATATAGGAGCTTTTATGAAGAACATAAAAAGGCCTAGATAATTATAATTGAAGAAACAAACTGTATTGGGAAGAAGAAATTCTTTATATAGAAAAGCATTTTCCTTATCCAGAGAGACTAGCTGAAAATTTCAAACTCTCCCTTCTCTCTTCCAACTCTTAAGATTCTTAAAACTCTTCAAACCACAAAACTCGAGTGTGTAAAAGTGTAAGTATTAGAAACACCTATTAGCTTATATATTGTATGTACCTGCTGTAATGCACTGAGGTCAAGACTGACTGCATGGCCAGAAAAGTCGACCAGAACTCTAGGAAGAAGTGCATTGACCTTGGATGTAGAAGTTAAAAGGTCTTGGGCCTTCCTGGTGGTGCAAGGGGTTGAGCACCACACTATGAAGCATCCACAGCCACTGCAGCACGAGTTCGATCCCTGGTCAGGGAGGGGACCCACATGGCGCAGCAGACCTCTCCTGCCTTGCCCGCTGCTCCCCTCAGCAGTGTGTTTCATTCAGTCTGCCTGGTCTGCTCCCCACTCTGCCTCTGGTGAATCCTCTCATCCCCTCACCTCTGGTCTGTACCCCAGTTCTTGTGTGCATAAATCAATCTTAAAAAAAAAAAAAGAAGTAAAAGGTCTTGGTGAGAAGACCTAGAGTAAGGAATAAAGCTGGGCCCCAGAAAATTTACTCAGTCGAACCAGATGTTTAGCGTGAGTACAGATCCATGAAATGTCTTCAGTTTGGTGCCTGTGAGAGAATATAATTTTTCTCTGCTACCTCTGTTTTTTCCATCAAGGAGTTGGCATGATGTAGGCAAGAAGTTACTCTGGAAGTCTGACCTAAGTCCTTCCTTTTTTTCTTAATTAAATTTATTTATTTTCTTACGTCGTTGTTCATTTTGGACAGTATTTGATTTCTCGCTTCAGGTCCCTTTAGTTCTCCCACCACCATGACCCATCACCACAGTCCCTGGGTCTCTTCCCTCCTCTGTTTTGAACTCTCTCCTCCCCTCTCCTTCTGATCTATTGACCTGAGTCTTCTTTTTCTCAATAAAGAAATGTCACAATGAACAGTGATCTAGATATAAAAACCGTGACTTTCAGGCTTCAAGATGAAGTGTAATAATGCAATATCTTTATGCCTGAGACTATTTTCTGAGGTGGGGAAGGAAAGAGAGACCTAGAAAGTAAATAACAGCTTGGGGTAGAATGGGCTCCAAAAACTGATACCAACTTGGGATTACTATGGGGTGGGAGGAGGAAGAGCCTTTATTCTATTGAGCTGTTAGATTGTAGTCTATTGAACACTTGCTACCATGTCTCAGCTGAGTCTATAAAATATAAATGAAAAGGAGGGCCTCCCTGGTGCTGCAAAGGGGTTAAGCACAGCACTATGAAGCTATCTGCAGCCACTGCAGCACAAGTTCGATCCCTAGCCAGGGAGGTTACCCACAGGGTGAAGCAGACCTCTCTCTCCTGTCTCGCCTGCTGCTCCCCTTAGAGTGTATTTCAGTCCATCTGCCTGTTCTGCTCCCCACTCTGTCTCTGGTGAATTCTTTCACCCCCTGCACCTCTGGCCTGTACCCTAGTTCTTGTATGCATAAATAAATAAATCTTTAAAAAAATACAAATGAAAAGGGAAAACAGAGCCAAAAGAAAATAGGAGCGTTATATTAAAATCAGACAAAAAGCACTATGGAAAGATGACCATGGGCACACTACAATTATTTACATTCTAGAGAGAATTCTGGCATTGATGTAGTTTGAAGGGAAATAAGCCTAGAACAACATCTAGGGTAGGAAGAGCAATTAAGAAGCCATAGTAGCAATTCAGGAAGTGTCGGTGGTCTGACCTGGAATGGTAGAAGAGGAGCTAACAAATTTAAGTTGCTTTAAGACTGTGAGATGAATAGAAACTGTGTTTGATGATATGCAGACTGAGAAAGGGGAGGACTCAAACTTAATATCTGCTTCTGGCTGGATGATGGTGGTGCATAGCTATATGAAGCACAGGAGAGAGGGCCGGTTTGTGGACTGAATGGATATGATGGGCTTGGTTTTTGATGTGCTGCTGAAAGGGACTTGGAGAAGTTCTGGACATCCAGGTCTGGAGCTCAAGAGAGAGAAGCAAATAGAAAGTGTGACTTCAGAATCAACTGACTTTTAGTTGGCAGTAATACCGAGGGACTGGACAAGATTTCCTCATAGTATTTTATATCATGGATGAGATAGTATAATTGCCTCTCCTTCAATACACACACCTTTGCTATGGACTTAATCAAAGACATCTTCTCCATCTTCATTTCTTCTAGGAAAATACAGTAGGTGTGAACTCTCCTTATTCCCAAGGGCAGTGACTCCCCATTGTGAGAGAGTGTGGGTGTGTGCATCTGCCGACACAGGTGTGCATGGAGTCTGCAGCTGTGTCTGCCCAGCATCTAATATGATGAAGCTGCACTGTCAGAGAGAAAATGCGGTACAGGCTGTGGTTCTTGGGGTTGAGGCAGAGCCTCATCTAAGTCAGAAAGTAGTTTTGCCAGATTGCAAAGGTGGACAAATGTGGAGAATTCCTGCTCAGAAAATGCTATGACGATCCAAGATCTTTGACTGGGGGAGGGGCAGGAAGAAAGGGATTGGGCTTATTCCTGGAGCTCTTGGGGCACCACGTTGCAGAACTGTGGGAGCCCTTTGCTGAAGACTTCCCTGCCTCCACTTATGCAGAGCGCATTGTCCTGCCAGCCAAGTGTTGGAGTGTGCTGGAGTCTCAGGGGAGAAGCCATCTCAGGGGTGTTGTGACAAGCAGAGACCCTGATCACCTTCTCCCTGAACTTAGTTTTAGTTCTGGTGCCAACGAAGAATGGGGTAGAGAACTTCAGAAAATGATACTGAAGCTTTTGCTGTTCTTAGTGAGTGGATACACAAACTGGATTTAATGTGACTGCAGTGGAGAAGACCAGGCTATTTCTTCCACCTATATTTTCAATGGAATGTGTGTTATCTACAGATAAGGAGTCTAGCCGTGAAGAAGTATCTCTTTCCATATCACACACACCCCACCCTTCTGATTTTAAACCCAGATTCTTTTCACTAATATGGTGAAATAGAACTCAGTGCTCCCAAGCCGTGATACCCTTCTCTTCCTCTGCCCTCCACTGCTTTCTTACCATAGTGAGTTACATTTGAGATTAACAGCTGTTGTCTCTGGAGGGTTTAGAAGAGTTGTGCAGGGGGAGGACATTAACAGTATCAGAAGAAATTCTCAGGGGAATTCACATGGGGTGAAACTGGATTCCTTTACAGAGGGCTTCATTTCAGATCCTTGATAGTGGTATTTGCCAAAATTAGCTTCCTCTTCCACTTGCCTACCTCTTACTGCCTTTCATACCGCGTTGATTTCAGCTCCACACCCAATTTTGTATCCATCTGAGTGATTCGTGAGGCTGAAAGCTGAGCTGTATTCAGGGGTGTCCTGCGTGACCCGCGTTTCGTGGGCTGCAACATCAAACGGGAGCTTGGTTGCCTGGTTTCTGTGATGGTCTCATCTTCCTGGGACTGATTGGAATGTGCATTCGCTCGTGGTGGAAGGGAAACATGTTTCTCATTCAGCAAGAATGTGGTTCCATCCACAGAGTTAACAGCATGGTTACATTTGAAGTTCAGTCCTAGAACTCTGCAGCAGTAAAAATGGTCGTGATTTATAGGAAAATGTCACTCGGCTGTCTCCTCTATAAAAGCATTTTACAACTCTCATTGAATATAAATCAGAATGTATGCAGCCAACAAAATGATGGTTTTGGCATAAAGTTTTCAAGACAAAAAGAACTAGAATTGTCTTGGCTTTTTTACTGAAGACAGATATTACAGGAATTTATCGCTGGTCCAAAATCAATATTCTTGTCTTTAAAAATAGGTATGAGTAAATTTATGTCTTGGTGAAAGTCCAAATTAATTAAAGCTGTCATTATAGAGTTTATCCACAGATACTGAGGGTGCCATACTTCTGTAGTATGAAATTTAGCTGAAAGTGGTTTTGATTTAGCTTTTGTCCTGCTGAACTGTATTTTAAATATGTAACTCCAACTTTAAGCTGTATTTCATTTTAAGGGGGAGAAAATGGGTGGGCCTCCAAAGGACTCATTTGTTAAATTCATTTTGGAGATACATAAGAAGTCTCACATCACACTCTGCCAAGTCTCCAAAATATTCTGAAAATGAATAATCCCTCAATTAAGTTCTGTTTGAGATGGCCATCCCCATTTGCTCATATATTTTTGCATTTAGAATATTCAGAGTAAAGATCAGGATAAAGAAGGGAGGCATCAAGGGGACCTGTGATCCCGGGGGAACCTGCAAAGACTAATCCAACTTTGCGGTGGGGTTGTGGGGGGAGACATCTTCGGGGTGGAATGTATCTGGAAGAAGGAGCCTATAAAATACTACCTGAGGATTCTGAGAAAGCAAGTCAGACAAATGGTGGCAAACTGAGCTTTCTTCCTAGAAAAACCACCACTCTACCACCCCAACTCCTCGCACCTGTCTTGATCAGCCCCACCTGAAATATTGCCTTTAGGGTGCTATGTATGGGGAGTGGGGAGAGGGACCAGTCAATAAAAAGATCAATCAAATGTATTTTTTTAAAGATTTATTTATGTATGCATACGAGAACTGGGGTGCAGGCCAGAGGTGGAGGCGGTGAGAGGATTCACCAGAGACAGAGTGGGGAGCAGAACAGGCAGATCGACTGTCATCTACACAAGGGGAGCCTTTGAGAGCATGATGCCTGCTGTGTGTGGTGTGAAGCCTCAGTGGTCTCATCTAACACAACTGCGAAGACCTTACCTTGATTTGTGCATTTCACAAGATGTCCATGGAGCACTATGTGCTCAGCAGGGGTTTAGGCACTAGACATGCTAGGAGATAGAATTTGGGTTTAACGTAACAAGAACCATTGTTCCTCTTCAATAATCAGTAATACTGATTGTGAGTAGAAGTCTATGAAAACTTTTTCAACATGGTTCCACTAGTCAGATGGGTCCATGTCCCTTCTTAGTCCCTGTTCATGGGGACATGTAATTTCTATGGTGGTTATAATCAGGCATAATTTTATATTTTACTTTGAAATATAACAATAAACCTATAGTTTTCTTTTTAAAGATTTGTGTGTGTATTTATTTATTTATTTATGCATACAAGAACTGGATACAGGCCAGAGGTGCAGGGGGTGAGAGGATTCACCAGAGAGAGTAGGGAGTAGAACAGGCAGATCTATTGATTTACACTGTTGGGAGGGACCGTGAGCAAGACAGGAGAGGTCTGCTGTGCCATGTGGGTCAGCAACCTGCCTGGGGATCAAACTCAGGCCACAGAGATGACAGCATTTAACCCCTAGGCCACCAGGGAAGTCACCTGAACCAAAGTTTTCTAAGAGTAAAGATGATGAATTTTTTTAGTAACAGGTCAGGCTGACTTACAATTGATGTTTCCTACCACGGAGTCTTTTTTTTTTTTTAACTCACTAGGTCAATGACTGATTACAAAGAATACAACTCAAGAACGACCACATGGGAAAGATGCACAGGGTGAGTGTGAAGAAGGGATCAGGGGCTCTCATGGGCTCTCCAGGTGAGAGTGCTCCCCAAATCTCAGTATATTCACCAACCTGGAAGCTCACCCATGTAGAGTATTTTAAGCAGAATCCTGATGATTCCTTGGACGAGATATTGTGGAAGGTATTCTGACGTTTATGACAGAGGTGGGGCTTGTTAGGAGAAAATATAAAAAGAAGCGTTGTGTTTTGAAAAGAGGCCTAGTGAAGCAGAGGTCTGGTATTAGGGTTTATAAAGAGGGCTGATACTAAAGCAACATCAGAAGCAAACTCAGAAGTCTCTATGTCTGTCTTCTCCACTGTCTAAAACTGTATCCTAAATCACAGATTAAATGGTTTTGAAAGTTTTTGCTGTTTTGCCTAGTTACCTTCTTGACAACAACATGAGTTTTTCACCCTAATAGTCTTTTGATAAAGACTAAGTCTTATCACATAGAAAACTTAGTTAATTTAGGACCTTTCAAATATGTTACATCCAGACTAGACTAAAGTTCCCCCAAATGAGAAAAAAAAATCCTGGATAAGATAGTGGAGGATTCCTATTTCTCTGCATGGTATTGGTCTCCTTGTGGAGCAAGGCATTAAGTCATAGCCCTATGAAGCTGTCTGCAGCCACTGCAAAACGAGTTCGATCCCTGGCCAGGGAGGTTACCCACATGGCGTAGCAGCCCTCTCCTGTCTTCCCTGCTACTCCCCTCAGCAGTGTATTTCAATAGATCCACCTGTTCTGCTCCCCACTCTGTCTTTGATGAATCCTCTCACCACACCTCTGGCCTCTTCCCCAGTTCTTGTATGCATAAATAAATAAATTCTTTTTAAAAATCATGGTAAAAAGAGGACAAAATTGAGCACTGGAAAAAGCAATGTCTTATATTATCAGTAAAATCTTTGTAAACTTTTCTCTTTGAGTCAAATTTATGTCCTGTGACCTCCATTATGTGATAGAAGCTACAAATCTAAAACATTATTGTATAAAATTTGCAAGGTCCTACTAGCTACATTATCTTAGACTCTGTGTACATCATTTCAGGAATAGGAGAGATTGTGATACACACCTTCATACCAAATGAATGTATTACCCAATAAGTTGTTAAACATTATAATGAGGAGAAATGCATATACCAAATGAATGTATTATCCAATAAGTTGCTAAACATTGTAATGAGGAGAAATGCATATAACGAAACAGAGTGTTAAAGATAATAGAAAAAGTCCATTTGAGTAACAAAGCAATAGCAAATATCACTACTTGTTTGATATGATGTCATGAAAAGTTAGTCATCTTAGTTTGCCTTATTGAAAGACCCATTTACAGAACAGGGACATACAATTACCACTGAATTTGCCCAGTTAGGATCACATTAAGCACTGGGATCCCTTCTGCACACCACACATTTATAAGGAATACTGGCAAACGGAATATGCCCAGAAGTGGTTCTTGGGATGCTAAGACATCTGGAAATGATTGAAATAACTGAGTACTTTAACATGACTTAAGTAGCGACATGAAATTTGTCATCAGTTAATTGAAGAATAGAGAGATAGATTCTACGCATGCTATTGCAGATGCTTCAACTAATCTAAGACCTGAAGGATAACTTAGACCCAGTAAAAGAAAATATTTTCTAGGGCCTCCCTGGTGGCCCTGGTGGCACAAGGGGTTACGTCACAGCACTATGAAGCTGTCTGCAGTCACTGCAGCGCAAGTTCAATCCCTGGCCAGGGAGGTTACCCACAGGGTGAAGCAGACCTCTCCTGCCTCGCCCGCTGCTCCCCTCAGCAGTGTATTTCAGTCCATCTGCCTGTTCTGCTCCCCACTCTGTCTCTGGTGATCCTTTCATCCCCCGATCCCATACCTCTGGCCTGTACCCCAGTTCTTGTATGCAAAAATAAAAAAATTCTTTGAAAAAAAGGAAAATATTTTCTAATGGCTCATGTTATGCAAAGATGGAAAGAATTTCCTTTTGAGATGTCCGTGTCACTGGATGTGTTCAAGAGGATGAGTATCAATCCTCTTGGGACTCTTGGAGAAAGGATTCTTAGCATTGTTGGAAAACAAAATTAGACATTGCTGCTTTTTAAATCTATCATTACTGTGTGATAGGAGTTCTATTAGTAAGCCGGGAGGCCATAAATTGTTAGCATTTAGTGGCCTGTAAGAGGAGAAATACAATGCAGAGAAAACTGGAAGGCTGTAGAGTGGGGGAAAGGAGTGAATTGGATGGCCCTTTGCAGAGGAGCTGAAACTTGTGCAATGGCTGCACCATTGATGGTGGAGCGAACACAACACTGGACTGGACTCCAAATGTTTTAGATCGTGGATTCCTCCATTTTTATTTAAGGAAGTTTTCTTAGTTTCTTATGGTTTCTTGGGAGTCGAAGCATATAGGAGAGCAAACGATGATATCAGCAGGAATAGCAGGCGTGTGGGAAAGGAAATTTCCTACCATTTTCCAATCACAGTCCTGTGTCAGGAGCTACTGAAAGTGGATACTTCGATAGCTTTCTAGACATTTCCTTCACTAACACAACCCTGGATGGCTGAGACAACAGGATCTAGCTCATCGAGTTTAACTCAGGTGGGTGATTTCCTTGGCGTTAATGTAAATTAGCTCTTCCCTCTTCCATTTGCTTTAGTACACAGTGGCCTCCCATAATCATATGAACACCTCGATTTCTGCCTTCTCCTGTGTTCCCACTTCCACCTCTTGTCTTTCACATCCTTTTCTGATGCAAATGTGGACTTAGATCCCCCTTTCCTTTCAGATAATTCTCATACAAGATGTTAGTGGAGTGGATTTTATAAAAAATTTGTGACTATAAGGGATCATCCCATAGAGGTACACACCTAGTAAACACTGAATTGAAGCAAACCCTGTTCTCAAAAATCTTGAGACAATTTGCCCCTGGAGAATTCTCATGGACAGCATTTCTCAGAGACCACAGACACCTGCAAAGTCTCTAGCACCTGCCTATCCTTCTCATCGTTCACTCCAAATCCAGTTTAATCCTGTTTTCTTTTTAAGCAGACCAGTTAAGTCTCTCCTTTCACACAAACCATTATGGTCCCACCTTCCTTAGCTAGAGCGACCAGTCATAGTAGCTTTCTAACAAAGAAAAATTTTTTCCTGAGTGGATTCAGTGGACTTTTGTTCTTTTGATTGAAGTAACATCACACTGTAATATCATGCAAGTCCCAGGTACATCATGGAAAATCAACATGTGTGCTGCTTGTTATTTTAAAGATCAATTTCTCTCCACGGTTGTCTGAATGGGGACCTCCAATCACCTTGTCACTAGCCATGAGTGCTGGTCACTGAAGGTGACCAGTGAGGTGGGGGATGTGAACTTTGAAAGCCACCTAAAGGCTAATGACCTTGGATAACTGACACATCCTTTCTGAACTCCTTTTATTACCGTAAAATGGAGACGACTTCCAGCTCAGAGGATAATTATGAGCATTATTTGCACAAAGGTAGATAAGTCATCCAATTAATACCTGGCATTTGTAAACCTCCCAATTAAAGTTCATTTTTATCACCTGAAATTAATTTCTTGTTTTTTTTTCAGCTTTTTCTCAATGTTTTATAGCCATGTCCTAATGTATAGCTTAGAATATTGGTCAGTACATGTTATATTGAACATGCAAACAGGTAAGAAAAACATGTGGTCTACAGGTAAATTCTAACCTTTTCTTTATTTATCACCAAACCAGACTCCTATATTATTACACACCAAAGCAACTGAGTGGTGGACGTAGACTAATAGAGCAGAAAGAAGCAGAACGACCACTGATCAAGAATTTACTGGGGAGGACCCTGGGTGCTCTTAAATTCTAGGATCATGTGGAAATACTCCACACACTGTTATTAATGTTTCCTGCATTTGTGGCAGCTGATGCAATACATACATATTTGATGATTTGGCAGGGTGGGAGGGGCAGAACATATGTTCAGAGAATGATGTCAAGCAGGGAAAAGACTGGAATCTAAGCCAGCAGAGCGCTTTGGAATTCTATTAACAATCTGATAATGGGAAGAGTGTGCTGTTTACAGCTAAATTTCAAAAATGATGTCTGTCACTCCATTTGCAATTTTTTTATATTGTACAATTTTATTTCTTTTCAATGAACAGACATAGCTTTCAACTTAGGAAGACACATGTGAATGTAGTTCTATTGCCATTTAGGTGCATATAATTTAAAGGCAACTGCTTGACTGGGAGAGATGTACTGATCATTTACCTTTAAACATAAAAGGAAATTGATAATTTAGCATCATATTTTTGCCAGGAAGATATATATATATATATATATATATCAAAGCCAGTAAGATCTCAGAGAGTCATTTTTAAATGTGAATGACACTGCATGTAGTTCTCTAGAGAGGAAAACAGTAGATGGAAATGTATCCACATCAATTTCCAAAAAGTTATAATAACTGTGTGTGTGTGTGTTTACACAACAGGTTATAGAGGAGGAAACTGGTAAAATTCACATTCAAAAATAAACCATGTGATTTAAAATGATTAGGTTGTTTCAGTTTGGATTTTTGAGAGATTGAGGAATCCTAGATCAAGGACCCCAAGAGTAAACCTTTGTAATTTTAGTAACATCAGCACGCATAATTAAAACTTTTTGCTGTATTATGCCATAAAATGTTATTAGAGGTGCTCTTGCAAGTATGAGCAGCAATAAAGGGGAATAATGGGAATAGAGCATTCTACTTAGAAGCTGGATTTGTGGAGTAGCCCAATGGAAAGAGTGTGTGTATGTTTGTGTTTCTCAAACTGTTAAACATTACCTTAAAACTTTTTCCTGTTTGTTGTCCTGTTTAAAAATCCTATTCCTGTTTAAATAATTTTTATATTTCATTTAAAAGTATATCTCTAGTTTTGAGAACGAGGGATACTGAAACTCAGTTTATAACAAATGCTGCTTCATTGAAGCTTTTTGCTTATGTGATTACTGTCCAAATGCTGCCATAGAAGAATGTTAATGTGCAGAAGGATTTACTGCTTGCACTATGGAATTCTTTGGCAGTTTTCATTTTTAATAGAGCTTTTCTGTCTCTTTCTCTCAGAGTGAAAATATGCACCATCAACATCAGACCAATTTGGATTTTCATGCAAATGAAATACACTAAATGGGGTGTGAAAGATCGGGCTACAAAATAAATCTTTGTTGAAAGGCACTTGTGTTACTTATGAGAGTGAAACAAAGTTCAATCTTATGACATTGGTTTAGAAAGCACTGCTTTGCATGTTTACATATTGACCCAAATAAGATGGAGAAAACCAGCATCACCTGTCCCACCATGCACCTTTCAGGTATCTGATAACATAGGTCGATTCTTCTTAATATGTGTGCTTTACGATGGAATACTTTTCAGCAATCAAAAAAGATAAACTAGACTCATTATAGGAACATGGACGGAGCTGGAAGGGATTATGCTCAGCGAAATAAGTCAGAAGGCAAAAGAAAAATACCAGATGGTTTCCCCCCTAGGAGGAATATAAGGGAACCAAATAAGGGATCAAGGAAAAGAATAATAACAATGAAAAAAAAACAAAAACAAAGAGACAAGGGCAAATTAGAAACACTTTGTGTTCTGGAGGGGATAGGATGAGGGCAGAAATAGCACAAGGGACTGAGGTGATGGTGCACTAGTGAAATGGTGATGAGGAATACATGAGGATTACAATTGATGTGTTTTTGTGTTTTGGGTATATTCTTAGGAGTGGGATTGCTGGATCCTATGGAAGTTCCATTCTTAGTAGATTGAGGAACCGCCATACTGCGTTCCATCATGGTTGGACCAGCTTGCATTCCCACCAGCAGTGTAAGATATTTCCTTTTTTTCCACATCCTTGCCAACATTTGTTGTTGCTTTTTTTGATATGTGCCATTCTCACTGGGGTGAGGTGGTATCTCATAGTGGTTTTAATTTGCATTTCTCTGATGACAAGAGAAGTTGAGCATCTTTTCATATGCCTGTTGGCCATTTGCATGTCCTCTTTGGAGAATTGCCTTTTTAGCTCTTTTGCCCACTTTTTGACTGGATTATTTACTTTGTTTTTGTTTAGTCTGGTTAGTTCTTTGTGGATCTGTGTGATAAGTCCCTTGTCAGTAATGTTGTGTGCAAAGATTTTCTCCTAGTCGGTGGGTTGTCACTTTGCTTTGGCTAGCATGTCTTTTGCTGTACAGAGCTTTAAGGAAATTTGTTGATTGTGTTTTCTCCCCTCTAATGGAGGAAGGCGGAAATTAATGTCGATAGGATTCCAATATCATTCTAATACCATCAAGAAACAAGCATCTGAGGAAAGGATGCACTGTCAGAGACGACGATGTGATTAAGCAGCTGGATTTTCCTCTCTTTTTTCCTTCACCCTCAGGGGGATTGGGACGGAAATGGCCCAAAGGAAGTAACACTGCATTATAACATTATAGAAGGTTAAGCTGTTTATCACTGTAACGTGTAAATACTATAACTAGGTTCATTACTAAAAGTCCACCCTTCTGTCTCCATCTTCCTGACTTCCCTGCCCTCCTTCCCTCGTCCCTTCTGGTAACTGCTGATTGGTCCTACAGTCTAGTGTGATGTTTGAAGGAGATGTCGGAAGGTCACACAAAAGTTTCTTTGTCATCAAAAATAACTACTCTGGTGCTATGTTTAGGGGCAGTGATTTTGCAGAGATCTGAGGACTCGGTTCTCAAGAGATGTCCTATTTGGGGAGGTTTTGAATATGTAGAGATGACGGACAAGGGATGAATTGTCTTTTGCTGTGTAAGAAACAATTTGAGACTCAGTATTTTTTGTACTCACAGCTTTGCAGGTTGGCTATGGTCTGATGCTTCAAAGAACATTAAAGGAACTCAGAGGAAGTGTAGAAGGCTCCTTGGTACTTCCTTTACAGTTCAAGGAAAATGCAGTTGCAAGTTGAGTCTCCTTCACATCCAGAGGGAGATATGAGTTATTTTCAAAGCAGAAGCTTACATCTATCTGGACATCCCCCCCCCTTCTATCTCTCCCTGGAAATCAGAGTATTAATTCTACGTATCCTAATAGAATTTCAGATTGTATACAAGCAGTTCCTCAAGAGCTTTCAAGTTAAGGATTTCATGAAAATGACTTAAATGTTTGCTGACATGCCCACCCAACACTCAATAGAGAGAGCAGTTTATACAGGTACACAAATTATAAATGACACACAGTAAGGACTGCGTTTAGCCTCCCACTTGTCTTCACTTAGAAGCTATGACATAAAGAAGAGAATAGGTGTCCACCTGCAGAGATAACCCATGGCACTGATACCGCTGAAGGTTCTGAATCTACCCAGGGAGCATTTTCTGCTTTGGCCTGTTCTTTGCCTTTCATACCCTGCAGCTTCTCTCCTAGTCCCAAGACCACCAAGCTGGAAGAGGTCTGTAAAGATGAACTGTGTCATTTCACTCAACAATCTAAAGCAGCATCTCCCTGCCTAATTAGCTAACTTCCATCATTCTCTGGTCTTCTGGTGTATGTGCACACACAAACATATAATGTACATATCCTGGAGTATGTCATCTCCATGTCAGAAGGGACTCAAGAGTCTTGGGCCAGAAAGGCCTCTCCAGTGAGCAACATCTTCTATGCTATTCCTAACCCTTCATGACATCTGATTCAGAAAGATGCGCATAGATAGGAACCTCAGTAGATCTGGAGGTTGTCAATTCCATTTTTTGCCCATTTGAATTGTTAAGAATTTTTGTTTTCATCATATTGACTTCATCTCCCCACAAACACCTCTTGTGGTACCAATTAAATGTTATTGGATTAAAATCAGCTATAAAAACTCAGTTTTTGTAGCTGTTATGTACCACACCGTGAATTTGTAGAATAGAATAGTTATGCTTTTAAATTAGTTGTCTACATTTTAGTTCCTCTTTGACTAAACTGGAAACACCAATAGGCCTCCAGGGTAGAATATGGAGCCCTAAACAATTAACAGATGCTGAGGGTTATAAGAACACTGAGAATTGTTGTGATTGGTGTTCGGGGAGTCGTAGCCAGGGCTCACAGCCCGAGACAGATGATTTTGATTTCCTACCTCTCTTTGATGTCCTTGCTGACAGATGATGTGAAACTAGCTCCCCTGAGCCTAGTTTGTCTGAATTTACTGGATTTGCAGGTGTTTGGCTTCATCCCATTAATGGAAAATGATACAAATGGCCTCTCAAGGCTTACTGAGTATGGAAGGAGCTCATGCATCATAGGAAACCAGAATGCTAGAGTGAAAAGTAACTTTAAAGGGAATCTGGTTGCCCCTGTGATTTTATCTTATATTTTTATTAATATTTTTCCCTTTCTTCTAGACCTCAAATATACGTTATTGAACAAATCATATCTCTTGGTGGTTGATGTTCTCACTAGTCCCATGTAAAGTCCATTCTTATTTCCTTTTATGATTTTTCTCTTTAGCACTGATTTCTTTCCATTCTCTCCTTTCCATTAGAGTGGATATGCACTCTAATGTCCTTCAAGATGTCTTAGAAAATGATTGTTTTTCTATTGTGTATGTATGTGTTTTAAATTTGCTTAACTATGACTTTAGTTCTCTCCCCATTTCATTTGGTTTGTCTATTTGAATACTCTGTTGCTTCTGACAGCTGTTTAATAAACCATTGAAGACACTCACCACTTTCAACTTGGGTGTCCATCTATCCATGCATGACTAGTTCATCATCATGTTGCTGAGATGATTGTTCTTCCATCATGTCTCTTTACAGGCATGTGGATAATAATTCTCCTAGGACACACACACACACATATATACATATATACATATATATGTATATATATATATACACACAGAAGGGGTACTGAAGTTCACTACTATTTAATTTCACTAAATACCTCAAATTGCCCTCCAGGGAACTTCTGATGAGTTTCCTTCCCCCCCATTCACTCATGGGTATGACCTTAACCATAACCTGTCCACCGTGACTCCATCAGCCAGGAATGCCTGCTGCACTCACCTGGGAGCTTTCTATTTGTGGTTCCCACAGACATTTCCCTGACCAGAACTGATAATGTGGTCGATGCACCCCAGCAACAATCATCAGGGAACTTTAGAAAAACAAGGTTTGTTACTCTTACGTCCTGGAGCCAACACAGCGCATTGGGGCCACATAGCGGGGTCTCAGGTAGAGAGAGAAAGCTCAGACCTAAGGTTCTTCCTTTATTGGGGTTGAGGGCGGATGACTAGGACTTATGAGTTCCCTCTTTTTAATTTTTTTTACTAACAACTTTTATTGAGGTAACAGTGGCTGTAACATTATATCAGTCTCAAGTGTATGGCATCGCAGTTTGATATCTGAACATGCTACATCATAATCACCCCTAAAAGCCTAGTTTTCATTCATCATCATGCAAGTGACTCCCTTTAGAGATGAAATTAAAACATAGGAGCAGGGAGGGGAAGGGAGGGGCACTTAACTGGTCAGTTATCTCGGTCACCTAGGACTTCTATTCGTGGGCAGGGTGAGCTGTCTCTTCGGCTAGATGGTAGCTGGCAGTATGTTGATTCAAGACAGAAGTCCTTGAAGTGGATGCCTGCAGCCTAATATGAGGCATGACACTGCAATTTAAAAAGTTAATTTTCAGGAGCCTACACAAAAGCCTTCTTCCTAATTTTTGCCAAATTAATGTGTATAAAATAGATTAATATTCTGAGTTACTTTTTCTTAATACTTGTATTTTAAATAATGCATATGCTTGTAGCTTTCACAGTTTCATTGTGAACTGCCTGTTTATAATCTTTGCCTGATTTTCAATTTAGCTCACCACTTTTTTAAAACAAAATTATATTTACCAAGGTAAAGTTAGTTACATCACTGTATCGCTGGGGATTATAATTTCAAACCTTCACATATGTGTACTTTCACACCATGCCTGCCACCAGTACCCCATTATTCACTTGTTTTTATGTGTTCCCTCCACAGGAGCACCTATGATTCTGAAATTTTCCAGGCAGTTTGTTTGAGAGTCTTTCCAGGATCAGCTCTATCCATATGGACTAAGAATGGGTGCTTCCTTCCTTAACTCATGTATCTCACATGCCGCTTTCCAGTCCAGGCTCTGTGTTACAGCTAATTTTATGCTTGCTTGGAACGGTCTTACCTCAATGTCTGCCTGGTTTACTTCCTAACTTTTTCAAGTCTTTGCTTAGAAAGCCCCTTCTCTTTCTTGTACCTATGGATGCATTTCTATTCATACTTATATCTCTTGCTTTATTTTCTCTGTATCACTTATAACTACATAAAGCAGTCTGTGACATATATTAGTTTGCTTTTCTGAATTTTACTTGTCATGAGGGAGGAGGGGCTAGGGGACATAAGGGGCTAGGACATCTGCATGGGGGACTTGGTGAAGGGAGAGTGATATGTATTTATATGGCAGTGATTAAACATGCCCCCCAAATATATAAGTAAGTAAATGACTGACAAATCTGTAAAATTTGAGGTGAAAATTTACTTCTCTCTCTCCTGCTAGAATGTAATATCTACAAGAGCAGAGGTTCTATTTATTACTGCTACATCTTCAACGTATGTAACTGTCTCTGGCATGTAGCTGTTGTCTTACATTTAGTTGTTGAAAGTAAACAAATGAACAAATGAATGAATATTATTAATGCTCTTGTTTTGTTATAGATAAAAAGAATATATTTGGTATTTACCCAGTTAAAGGAGACTCATGGTATATTTTGACATTCTACCTTTTTCAAATTAAAGAAGAGCTGATGTATCCAATATTATTCATAAGGTAAATAATAGAAAATAAATTCAGTTTAAAATTCTACTTCTATAGCATACAAAAAGGATATTAATAGTTATGGGATAATGTGTCCGAATATTAAGATGAAATGCAAAAGTAACAATAGAGGTTATCTCTGGATTGTGGTATTATAATTTTAATCAGATACACAATTTTACTATATTAAAAATAATACAATTATTCAAATAAAAAGAACATAGTCTCAATAAATAACTGGATTGCTAGGCAATTAAACTTTTCATCAGTTTCCAAAACATTAAGTTCCATTTTATTCTACTTATTTCCAGCTACCTTCCTTTTTTGAACAAAACTTTGTGCCAAACACTAGGAAAGATACAAAGATGAATAAAACACAAGCCATGTCCTTAAAAGAGTTTATAATCTGATGTGCATAGGAGCAAAGTGCTGAGTGTGCACCAGCCATGGAACGAACTCCTGACTCTCTGGGTTCCAAATTGGAATGCTGGCATCACATGTGAGCCTTTAAAATTTCCATCCAAGGAGTATGCTTTGTGTTTTGCTTCCCTGGACCAAACCAGAGCTCCTGTCTAGGAGAAGATTGAAGAAAGCACTTCAAAAGCCAGAAGAGGCATGGAATATTTTTTTGAAATGGAAGAAAGAAATGAGATTAGGAGAGGTTGGTTAGTGGTGACTTGACCAAGATGGACTGACTGGTGGTAGAGGACAGAGTGATGACAGAGGGGGGAAGCATGGCTCAGTGAGGTTGCACACGCACATCTGAGAGTACTCTATCCTTGGAGGGACAGAGAGGATAAGGATGAATTGGAACAAGTTGGGAAAAATGTGAAGGCTGGGTAAGTTTGGCAACAGATAAATCACAAAATCTTTGAATCTGTACTACAGAGATTAGGAGATATCATTTGGTGGTTTTCCTTCCTATAAGAACAACCACAGACTGTCCCGGAGTTAGGAATAATCACAGCCAAACTACAGAGTGTCCATACTAAGGCACCAAACTAGGTGTTTGATCATACTTGGACATGTTTATTATCACAGTGACCTTTTGAAATAGAAACTATTATAATCTTAGGAGGAGAATGAGATACCAAAAGTTTGAGTAACTTTCTCAATATCACAAGAGCATAAGGAAAACAGGTAAGATTCAAATTCAAAGAATCTGGCTTCTGATTTCGTGCTTTTAAGCACTGTGCTCCCCTGCCTCTCATAACTATGTACAATTTATTTAAACATCACAAAGAGAAGCCATCTATAACTCTCTTACCCATAGACATATTCTTTTTTTGACTAGGGTTGAATTCCTCTTTTTCACCTCAGTGATATTCATGCCATACTTGAAGATTGTTGTGAAGTCAGCCATCAGACGTAATGATTTTACAAATTATTGTTTTAAATTAGAAGTTTAATTATGGACGATAGGGGTATGTATAAATGCCACGTTGTCAAGTATCGGCGATGCAGAGTGTCTAGCGTGAGTAAATGCAACCTCAAAGATAAATCAGTTTCCCATATTTACATAGACCTGCTTCGGGCTTTTATGTTTTGTTGGTCGATTCACTTCTTTCATGCTCCATGATCCCATTTGCCACCACCAGTATAGTTCCCACAGTTCTCCTGCCACCGTATCACCCGTGAACCATCACCATAGTCCTTGTGATCTTCCTTTCTGTTTTGATGCCCTTCCCTGCCCCTCCCGTTCTGAATGCCTCAGATCTATGATCAGCTTTCTGATTTTGTCTTTTTCTTCACCTTCTGTTTTGTTTCCCTATATTCCGCCTATAAGTGAAACCATCTGATACTTTTCTTTTTCTTTCTGGCTTATTTCAGTTTGCATAATCCCTTCCAGCTCGACCCATGTTATTGCAAGTGACAGCCATTGTTCTCATGAGGAAGGTGCAGCCAGGTGCATGAGCAGACACGAGACACACAGTAGTCCAAGATCATTGTCTTGCCAACACCTGACTGGTCAGTATACACAAAGAAGGGCACCACAAAGGGGCACAACTTTTGGCTCTTGCTAATGGTTAGGCATCTAGAGGTACTTATCAGGGGACTAGAGGGATGAACTGTCTTCATCTCTGCTGCTGTAGTCACTTTCTTTGTGAAGCCATTGTGCCACTTTAAGGGAGTCTGAAGATGAGTTCTGATGCCCTTCACTTGGCTTAGTCTGTTTCCCTGCTGGTTGATCAGTGTCACTTCAACGGTGAGCAATTTCTGGTGTTACCACATCATACACATGTTTTTTAGATGTGCTCATAGCTCCTTGTGCTACTATCCTGATTTTTTGGGTCTCCAATCTTTCAGGCTTTTATTTTTCCAAGTCCCTGACAAGGAGAGATTCCATATATGTGATCACCTTAGGCCACTGATCATTCTGTTATAAGTGGGTAGCTGAGTTGTCCTGTTCACAACTCTGCCCATTACAAAGACTTTTTCTCCACCATCTTTCAGGTTATGAGTGACCTTGAATGTATGTTAATGATCTAGAATCCTCTCCCCACCACAAAAGTTGTGGGAAACTATCAGTGGTTTTGAAGAGGGAGAATTTGTTAATTGGAATACCACTTACGTTGGAAACAACGTATGTTGGAAACAAGTCTTTTGATAGCACAGAGAGTAGTAGAGGTATCGTTCTCAATATTAATGCTCACTATACAAAAATTCACTTCTTGGAGCCTCCCTGGTCGCGCAAGGGGTTGAGATGCAGAACTACGAGGCTATCTGCAGCCACTACAGCATGAGTTCAATTCCCAGTCAAGATGGCCACTCACATGGCACAGCAGACCTCTCCTTACTTGCCCACTGGTCCCCTCAGCAGTGTATTGAATAGACCTGTCTGTTCTATTCCTCACTCTGTCTCTGGTGACTCCTCTCACCACCCCCACCCACCACTCTTCTGGCCTGTACCCTGGTTCTTGTATGCATAAATAAATAAATCTTTTTTTTTAAAGTTCACTTCTTGTAAAACATTTACCTCAAACTTACTATATTAATTGAAGTCTATGCTAAGGAATCTACACATGTGTGCTAGATTAGAATCTTGACTAGAAGATTTTGAGGGCACTACTCCCGTCTACTCTGTTCTAACAGGATGGTGTCTCATACTCATATTTTTAAGCTGTTTTGAGTATCTGGCTATTATCTGCCCACTTTACTAAGTAAAAATGTTTCAAAGCGAATTTGAAAATGCTGGAGAGAGGGATTCTTTAGAAGAACTCATATATGTGACAGAAGTGGTGGAGGTGATGAAGTATATTGAGCAAAGCAAAGGCATTAATTGTTTAAAGCTCAGCCAAACTCATGTCTGTACCTCTTGTGCATATGATAAAAAAACATTGTGAGTGTGTTGTTGATGCTGGAAGGCTTCACCACGTTACTTGAGTCCAGCATAATATTTTTTAATAACCCAGGAAGTAGCTTATGTAAGGGGTTGAGAGCTACACTCAGCATGGGGTACCATTTAGTACCATGTTGAGAAAATAGAAGGCACTAGACATCTCTAAAGATCTGAGCAAGCAATGGAAAAAGGGAGTGATTTGGTGGGGGAGTTGAGTTTCAAAGCAAGTCAGGAATGATTTGAGAAATTTGAGAAACTGTTAAGACTTTATTATTTGAGGCTCATTGGCAGATCCACCCTTAATACTTAGAGAGCCCAAGGGAGAGCTAAAGAGAGGGCCCAGCCCACAACCCACCCAAACCACCCCCAACTGCTCCATGGCACACTTTGAGGGATCTCACATGCTCGAGCCGAACACTCCAGCCCACACTTGAGAGTTCCATCCATGGCTGACTCCCAAGTCCAGGTTCAACAAATAACTGAGGCATGACCCTGCAGGTGGCAGCCAATCTTTTGCAACAGCAATTTAGTTATTTTTTTCCAGCTATTTTTTAATAAATTAAAATAAATTTTAAAAAATGAAAAGATTTATTTATTTATGCATACAAGACATGGGGTACAGGCCAGAGTCACAGGAGGTGAGAGGATTCACCAGAGACAGAACGGGGAGCAGAACAGGCATATGGACTGAAATACACTGCTGAGGGAGCAGCGGGTGAGGCAGGAGAGGTCTGCTGCGCCATGTGGGTCCCCTCCCTGGCCCGGGATTGAACTCACGCTGCTGCGTGGATGCTTCACAGTGTGGCACTCAACCCACTGTGCCACCAGGGAGGTCCCTCCACTGGGTTTTTATGGAGAGATGTAAGATAGTGCCTAGAAAATCTTTCCTATATGTACCAGACCATGGATCATTGACTATTCACAAGGAGAGACTTTAGGATAACACAAAGGAATAGCAAATGCAAATGATAACTTATTGGGAAGATACGCTAACTGGTACCTTATGGATTGAATTGTTGAGGTGGCTCCTATGTATAGGCTGGTTCCTGGCTAATTCATACTTTAATATGCCTGTGGAGCAATTTCAAATGAACTCATCTCTACAATGGCGACAAAGCAAAAACTGACTTCCTAGACACCATTCTCTTCTTCAGAGTCCAGGTTCATTTCTACTTCATGAGATGAGAAAGAAGAGTTCTGCCCAATGGGTGAGGTTATCTCTTATTTTAAAGTTTCCGACAAGAAATTAACTCCCAGTGGATGTCCTGTCATCCTAAGTGCTGTCAATCCTATACTGCTAAGCTGGACATGGTACAGCGTTTCAAACGGTAGGTCAATGTGATAAATGCTTCTTTTGGCCAACCTTGTCCAGTTCAGTCAGACTCCAGGGGAACTGTTAGCAAGGACCAAGGGTAACAGCTCCAACACTTCAAGACTTTCTAATATACCTTTTTTGCTTTGTAAATGTAAAATAATATTTATTGTGGAAAGCTGAAAAATAAAATTTTGCATGTATAATATAAAAGTAAGGCTGTTTTCTATAACTAGGTATCTCTACTTATAATCATTCTCTTCTAGATTTTCCTTGAAATATGCAGTTTCTTAAAAAAACATGACTTATTTGGAGAGACAATTTCATAGATATTTTTCATGGCTGCTGTGTATTTCAGGCTCTGTTGGAATGATTTCTCTCTGTGTCAAGCTTGAAATTTAAGTCATATGATGCCCCCCCCCCCCCCCCCCCCCCNTGCCCCCCCCCCCCCCGCCTTGGGAAAGCAGGCTCACTTTCCTGGAAGTAATACTTGGCTAATTTCAACCTCAAAAAAGGGTTTATATTGATCACCTGGCACCTGAGGTTTAATTCCAGGAAATGGCATTTTATACACTAATCATAAAATATAAAGTGGGTCTCAATGGTGGCGCAGTGGGTTGAGCGCCGCCCTGTGAAGCATCAGCCGCACAGCGGGAGTTTGATCCCGGGCCAGGGAGGGGACCCACATAGCGCAGCAGACCTCTCCTGCCTCAGCCGCTGTTCCCCTCAGCAGTGTATTTCAGTCCATCTGCCTGTTCTGCTCCCCACTCTGTCTCTGGTGAATCCTCTTACCTCCACGACTCTGGCCTGTACCCCCAACTCTTGCATAAATAAATCTTTAAAATAAAATATGAGGTTACTTGAGAACCCTTTTCCCCCCAGTAAATAGCATGGCTCTGGAGAGGATTGATTGATGTGTTTTGCCTTGTTCATAGTCCATATTAAGACAGGAAATCTCCAGGTATAAAGTTCAGGCTAGTACACATTTTTATTTTTGATCAGGTTCAAGGGGTTTTCTCAAAGTAAGTTATAAAACATATTGAAATTTTGGAAAGCTAGAAGTTGTAGTCTTTATATTTCAAGTGAAAAACTTATTTTCCCACTGGGTAACTAATTGGCTACTTGGCATCTTTCTGAAGTCATGTTCCTCCTTTTAGCACAACTGATAGATGCATTAGCCTTTCAGGTGCCACAGGGGCGGCCAGGGCACTCTCAGACTTGGTGATGCCACACTGTGGTCATGCAAATCCAGGGATTTCTAGTTTGCCTTCTAACAAAAAAGTCTAAGGCAAATAAGTCAATATGTAAATGACACAGGGAAATGGGAAACTTCTCTTGGAGATTTTCTTTTTTTGAGCTACAGAACAAAATAAATTATCAAATGAAAAAGCTCTCCTGCTTAAAGACCCTTTTAAAATCTAATTTTACCTGGAAATAATTGCTCTTGGATGGTAGGGGGGATTCATAGGCATGTGCAGACAAACAAGAGGGTTTAATGACAGAAATTTAGCTGCTGGGGATGTTAGTTATTAAGCCTTTGCCCAAGTCTGAGTCTCTGTCTGCTTCTTGAAAATACTTGCTGAGCCTTGACCACAAATGGAGAGAGAAACAGATGGGGTGTTTTTTTGTTGTTGTTTGTTTTTTTTAAATAAAAGCTGTACATGATCCAAGATCAGAATCTTTGACTATATATACATGTATGAGGAGAATTACATGTAATATTGAAGGAAAAAAAACACAGACTTCCACAAACTGACAAGCTTTATCAGATGAAACCTTTCTCTGAAAACAACCGAAGTAGCTGAAAGTAGCTGCAATAAAGGGAAAGAAAGACAAAACAAAATATCTGATGCTCTCCGAGAGCGAGGATCTGTGGACCCAAGATCCAAGAGAGAAAGAAAAGGCAGGAAGCACAGGATCAGGCATCATTTTTCTTTCAGTACCTTTGAAAATTTGAAAGCAGCAGGATGGCTGAGCTGCTGAGCAGAGATTCTGGCTAAACATAAGGTTGGAAGGACAATAATTGGAATTTAGAGCCTTTCAAGATGTGGGATGAACCAGACACAGACCAATCCTCCAAAGACAGAAACTCAGCCTCACATTTATTCACTCTCAAAATGGAAACAAAACAAGATAAAAGACAAAGCTATTCCATCTCTCTGTTCTATCAGTAATCAGGCAGGAAGTGACCTCTCCTACGAAGGTCAATCCACCCTCCACAGCTATTAGTTACTTCCTTTCATCTCTGTCCTTAGATAGCCTCTCCCTCCCCCCACCTGTAACGGCACTGTGTTGCTTTTTCCAATAATCTTTATCCCTTTGTATGCACCATGCCATGAATTCAGAGGGAATTGTTTCTTGACATTGGCCTTCCCAAAAGGACTTTGCTGAGTAATGGACTGGCACTTCAGTTAGACACCTGGGCTTTCTTTTTCTCTTTTCTAGTTGAGTTTTAAAAAACTCATTTCTGGATTTAAGCGAGTGCTTTGAGGAGAATGTTGTTCTTTCTTTATTATTTACCACAGTGCAAACCATGTCACATTGTAGATCATTCCAGAAAAATCTACAAAATACTGCGGGATAGTCACCAAACACACATTTTGGCTGCATGTTAAGTGAGCAAGGATTACAATCCATATTCAGGCTATGCTGAGGTTTTGACTACTATTACCTCATGGAATGAATTTCCGGGACACAACAGTAAATATTGATTTTTCAAATTTTATTTCTAGCCTTCAAAATGTATTAGTTGGGTTTTATATGTTGGCTTTATTGTACAGAATAATAAATTCCCAGACCTCTCAGCTGAGGTTAGTACATTCTACCTTTGCAGTCCTAAACAGTTCTCATTTTCAACTGAGTCAGAGCAAGAGGAACTACTTTACGTTGAGTGCTGCCATCGAATGACCCCAGTTATGAGGCTTCCTCCAGGGCAGACTTATGGCACATAAAGCACATAAGATTACGTTTCACTCCAAGTCACATTTTGAATGTCTACATTTGAAAGTGACTATTGTGGTATTAATAGTAAACTTCAATGATATGCATTGCTCATAACTAATATTGTTATGGTGATTAATGGTAATTCAGGTGTTCCATAATTATTGAATATCAGCAGCTTAAGGCTCCAGAAACAATAATGAAGTAGACTTTTGAATAATCATCCTTGTAAACGTTAAAGCAAAATCCCAAAACTCAGTTTTTCAAAATTTGAAGGTCAAATCAGATTCTAGTACATACCTATTGTGGGTCATTTCTTTCATGTATTTTTAAAAATATTTATTTTATTTATGCATACAAGAGCAGGCCAGAGGTGAGGGGCTGTGAGAAGATTCAACTGAGACAGAGTGGGGGGCAGAGCAGGTGAATCTATTGAAATACACTGCTGGGGGAGCAGCGGGCAAGGCAGGAAAGGTCTGCTGTGCCATGTTGGTCAGCTCCTTGCCCAGGGATCAAACTTGTGCTGCAGTGGCTGTGGATACTTCATAGTGCTGCCTCTTAACCCCTTGTGTCACCAGGGAGGCCCCTATTGTGGGTCATTTCTAATATTATAGTGCCCATATTCTCAACATCTTCAATGTAATTCACATTATTGCTTAAATATAGATCTAGTAAAGGAAACAATTTCCTGTTTTAGAAAGTTTTCAGAGCATACATCCTGGGTCTTGCTACTATATTCTTGCTGGTTAGTTGCAGTGCCTGTTCTATTGCCTCTGGCCTGTGTGTGCGTGTGTATGTGTGTGTGTGTGTGTGTGACAGAGAGAGGGTGTGCAGGAGTTGAAGGAAGTGGGATGACTTTACCTATGACATGTTAGTAGTGGTGAGGTGATGGGACAATCACTGAGAGGTCTGATGGAGTCGTAGATCAGAGAGTAGGAAGAATGACGAGTGAGAAATTAAATCTAATTGAAGATGATCAATGTCTTCCTAACTTTGAAATCTAATCATTGCTTTCCCTTCGGTTGTCATGTCAACATAGCAATGAAAGGCTTCATGAAGAGTTTGTAGTAATTTATACTTCGTAAGAGACATGGGCAAAGCCTTTAGCACCTTGGGGGTGTAGCAATGTGGCAGATGGACAGTTGAATGGAAATAAGACAAAGAACCCGGATAGCGTATTCAGTGTGAGCAGTAATTGGAATGAGAGGAAGACAGAGGCCATGAATCCAAAAGGCACCCCCTGGAATGTTAGGGGAAAGCTATAATTTCCAAGTACATAAGAAAGTAACAAGTAATTTTGCTTTTCACTAATGAAAACTGACATCCGGAAGTTTTATATTAGAGACTCAAAGACATTTGAGTAAGAGATTTTTAACAGCCTGAAGTGTTTTTAGAAGAAAATGCAATGACTGTGTTGGCAGTGTAGGTATATAAACATGATCTAGATGACAGCTTGGCAGATACATTACGTAAGAAATTCATGTTTTTAAGTTTTAGATATCTATATCTGTGATACCTTGTGCTAGAATGACTGTAAATTTCTTTGTGCCACATAGAACTTTTTTTTTTTCATTTTACATAGAAATTCTTTATCTAGTTAGCTCTGTAACATGTAATCTATGGTAAATGGCTTCCGAAATCAGAAAATTGTTTTATTTATGTAAAAAAAAACTTGTGTCTCTCTCTCTCATATTGGCCATATGTTACATTCTGTCATGTTGTGTCCACTCTACAAGACTTACAATATTCTGGGGTCTCTCTGGTGATGCAGCACTATCAAGTTATGGCCAGCCACTGTGGCATGAGTTCTATCCCCAGCCAAGGACTGACCCACATGGTACAGCAGACCTCTCCTGTCTCATCCGCTTCTCCCCTCAGCTATGCATTTCAGTAGATCCACCTGTTCTGCTCCCCACTCTGTCTCTGGTGAATCCTACACCCCCACCATCTCTGGCCTGCACCCCAGCTCTTTTATGCATAAAGAAATAAAATAAATCTTAAAAAAATATTTACAATATTATGGCTGTTGTTTCAAGCAGATTTGAAATAAAGCTCCATATGGAGACACCTACATGAATCTACAGGGAGAAGGACTAAAGAAAGTGAGTCAATGTCAACTTAACTTATATGTCAAAAGCATAACAGAAGATGTAAATATGCCAATAAATTTCATTTTCTCTACATTCGTGATTCTCAGCCCACCAGATCCCCTTTGGTGGTTGCTGAAAGTTTACATTCTAGAGTTTACCAAAGAATTCTAGGAATATAAGCAAGATCCCTCCAGATTTAGGCTCTATTGTTTGTTTTTTTTTGAAATCAAATTATACTGGGTTGTTCTTGCTGCACTCTGATATTGATTGATTAGATGACTCAATTAAATGTAATCTCCAAGGGCATTGATCGCTGCTGGACTTTACTACCCAGAAAAACATCAGAAACAGAGTAAGAACTTAAAAAAAAAAAATTTGTGGAATTGGTGAGTAGTGCCCACATTCCATAAGTAAGGAAATAAATTGTCTAAAGTGAACTAACTGAACACTGTGCTGAGACATGCTTAGAAGGAAACACAGCTTAAAGTGGGAGTATATCTAAGGCCGTGGGAGGGAGTGATTTCTAAGGGAGAGTTGAACCATGGGTAAAGGCAGAGAAAGAGCATTACAAGCTGGGAACGAATTCTAGAAGCCCTAGGAAAGAAAGACCTTTGATGTGCTGGGAACTTTAAAGTGGCTTAGCCTAGTTGGAGTAGAATGAGGGGGAGGGAATAACCAAAGTGTAAGGAGTAGACAAGAAGGGCGTGAGCGAAGGTCATCTTAAAGGCCAGGGTAACGAACTGGAAGTATTCTGTGTGCTCTCTAAGAGTAACACCAAAAGGTTCTAACAGGATGCACCATAGTCTGATGGAGGTATTTAAACATTTGTTCGAACCAGTACATACAGGGTGATCAGCTCTTCAATTAGCCTGATGGCAGTTGAAATGGAGAAAAGCTGGTGGTATTGCAATGCATGTTGGAGGTAGAATAGATGAAGACAGGGTTGAAACGCTAACGAAGAATGAGACCTCAAGTCACTTGTTCTAGGAACTCACGTGGTGGGAACGCTAGACTGGCACTCCCTACACACACCGTGTTAAGTGATTAGAGTTTACATGATTAGAGTTTACATTGCAGTGTCCAGGCATAGCAACACAATGCGCCTCTGCTCCAATGCTTTGAGAAGCGAAAGCATTATTTTTGTGCTATCCTTGCTCAAAATGAATACTCTCAATTAGTCACGTCTAAGATGAGGATATATCAAACTCAAATTAAAGAATAGCCTGCAAAATAAATGACCAGTACTTTTTGAAAGTGACAGGGAAACAGAGGAAGGAAGACTCAAGATCTGCCACAGATGGGAGGAGACTGAGAAGACGTGACAGTGAAAGTCAATGTAAGACTCTACATTGGATCCTGCCCCAGAGAAAGGACACGGTGAGCCAATGAATGAAGTCTGCAGGCTAGTGAATGGCGCCGTACCAATGTCAATGCCCAGGTTCCAATCACTGTCCTCTTGTGATTTAGACTTGGATGTTAGGGGCACCCGGGTGAAAGGTAAATGGGAACTTGCTCTTCTATTTTTGCTATTCATCTGTAAATCTAAAATTACTTCAAAGTGAAAAGTTAAAAAGATGCATTTAATCTTTTTAATAGGCCTGAAGAATAAGATCTCTTTGCCTGACATCGTCATTTATCTACCACCTCTTCCAGATAGTCTACAGGTTTTTCCTTTTCCTGGTTTACATTTTCCACTTTAGTAAACTCATCTTTTTCTAACTTTGATCCACCCTTCTTCCTGCTTTGATGTACAGCTACAGTTTAAATGGCCATCTAGTTTATGTTCTACAGGGAGAGAGAGCCTCCTGATTTATAGACCCAACCTCCTGATACCTGGAGATACTAAATGTGTCGTCTCCTTCATTCCTGATACACCCCAGTGTTTATGGGTAAACTCACCAAAGCCTTAGATGGTTATTTATCTATCTTTAGCCTTGTTTGAGTTTTTTTTTAAAGATTTATTTATTTATGCACACAAGCAGGGTACAGGTCAGAGGCTTGGGAGGTGAGAGGATTCACCAGAGACAAAATGGGGAACAGAGTAGCCAGATCGACTGAAACACACTGCTGAGGGAAGCAGTGGGCAAGGCAGGAGAGGTCTGCTGTGCCAGGTAGGTCCCCTCCCTGGCCGGGGGTCGAACTTGCACTCCAATGCCAGGATTGCTTCACAGTGTGGCGCTCAGCCCGCTGCGCCACCAGGGAGGCCCCTTGTAAGAGATATTTTTAAGGATAACAATGTCAAAATCTAATTCTCAAAATTTTAATCGCAAGAACTAAACAAAGGTTGATATCCTAAACTTTTAGCAGGCAGCTCTCACTGAGGAATGCAAAGCATGTTATGGCGTTGAATTGTGGTAATTAGGCTGGGCCCACTGGGAATGTTCCGAAAGGCTTATTTTTATGAAGGGATAAAATGCTAAGCCCAGAACTCAAAAGTTTCATCCAATAATGACAACAAACTGGCAGCAGTAGAGATGGTGAAGTTTGTTTTCTGACACTCTTTTTTCTGCCTTCATTATGACTTCTATTCATTCTCTTTTCTGAGATTTGTTACCTGTAGTTCATAGGGCCCCACTGTGGACTTTGAGAAGTGAGCTGCGATGTCTTTGCTCCATCTTGTCTCTCAGCTGCGGTTGAATGAGGGGTGGAGGTAGGTTATGGGTGTCGTGGTTTTTACTCTGAACTACTCAGTTCCTCCACTCAGAAAGTCAGCTTCCAGTTCCTCTTTGCAGCCCATTTGTTCTTGTCCTCAAGGAGACAGTTTATTTTTCTTTTCTCTTCTTTGGTGAAGTGCGCTATATTATAGGCACAGCTTCAAAGGGAATAGTTGGATCAGGCTACCCTAAAAAATCCCTAGTAATCTGCCATAAATTTAAAACTTTTCAGTACAGTCAAATTTTTCAAATATTAAAGCTAGGAAATGTAGCAATTCAAAAATTTCAGCAGATATATTCCCCAAGAAAAACTCCTCACTTTCTCCTCACTTCTGGCCACTGGATTATGCTAAAGAATCTCTCTAGTATTAAAAATGTTGATCATATGCATGCACCCAAAAAATTAAAAAACATTAGCTTAAAAGGAAAGTTGCAATTCCAAGTTAATTGCAGCACAATTTACCATAGTTAAATTATGGAAACAACGTAAGTGCCCCCAGAACAGATGAGTGTGTCAAGAAGATGTGGCATATACACACCATGGAATAGTATTTAACAATCAAAAAGATAAATTTACGTCATTTGGGGCAACTTGAAAGGATAATGCTAAGTGAAATAAGTCAGAAGGAGACTAACAAATACCAGATTGCATCATTAATATGTAGAATATAAAGTAATTAAATTAATAGATAAAGGCAAGTTGAAAAATGAACCCTTGAAAGCTGACTACAGAATTGAAACATCAAATGGGAAGGCAGGTGAGAAAAGGAAGGAACAAAGAGGAAAGGAAGCACAATGATCTGTGGTGGTGGACTGTGGTGAGTTGGTGACAGGTGCATTATGATGGGATGATAACACCTGATGGGAGTACCCCAATATTTTCTCAGTTAAAAAAATGTATGCTAAGAATAGAGTGAGCCAATGGAAGCTCACTTCAGACTGGAGAGTTGGATATCTGAAGTGGGCTCTTAGGACACATGCCTGTACAGACCTACCTGTGTTCATTTTGTGTCGATTGGGTATACTTACCTCATCTAAGAAGCAATGTTAGCATATCAAGGATTCTGAGACTGCAGATATTATGACCTAATAACTCTAAGGCAAATACCTTCGCTTTTTAAATAGAGGGTTAACATTTCTCTCAATCAGAATAAAAATGTATGCAAATGAAGGAAATCTACATCATGATCATTGCAGAGATGTAGTTTCTTAAATGTAAATTAACTGCACTAGGGCTAGATGAGCATCGCCAGCATTATGAAAATACAGATTCTTCAGTGCTACTATCACATGTCCTAATTCAGTGCTTCAGATGCTTGAAGATCATTACCTTAGACGATAGGTAGACAGATCTGCACTCATGGGTTACAAATTTGGAAAACAACTTTTATTTACTCATTCACTCAACAACCTATTCACCTGTCTGGTTCGTTCAGTGTGCATTTATTACATCTCTCTGTATAAATGCCTGCTGTATGTTATAAAGGAATTATGTGCTAGGTTTATAATGTTGGTAATCTATATGCCTGGCCTCAGAGCATTCAATCAAAGAGGAAGATATTATTAGAAATTCAGCAGTGATGGTTCAGTCTGTTAAATGTAAAGCTAGACCTGCACAGGTGAAATGAAATTTATAGAAACAGCACTTAACCCAGTCTTGAGGACTTGGGAAAGATTTCTCAGAGAAAGTAAACTCGAATTTGGGTTCTGAGGGACAGTAGCAATTAGCTGAGTGAAGAAAAGCTGATATAGAGGAGTGAGATGATGAAAAAGCCTGTGCCAAAACCCAGAAGTTAAATGAACATGACATGGAGGAGATTTCCAGGCACTTACACAGCAGAGTACAAGAAGGGAAGTTGGTGAAGGGTGAGACTGGAGAGTGAAGAAGTTGTCATGTAAGACTCCCGGGGAGAGAGATCACATCAGCCTCTTTACCTAGGACTGTCCTGACTTATACCTGTAATCTCAGATTAACTTGAATGGCCCCTCCATTCACTCTCCAAATGTGATGCGTTTTATGGATGGATGATACTTTGTAGGTTTACTCATGCACAGTCAATGCTAAGAAGTCTGGCCATTTGGTTTCAGGAGGACAAGTCTTCGAAGGCTTCAATAGGAGAGTAAGCTGGTCTGATCTGTCAGCTTCACTGAGTCTTCAGAATATAGATCAGATCATAGCAGGACCGGAGTGGAGTCAGCAACGTGGTTTGAAGCGCAGTTCAGTCACTCTGGTAAGAGTTGAAAGTGGTTTGAACAAAATGATGGCAGTGGCGGTGAGCAGAAAGAACATATCCTCAAATGCTAAGAATCTGACTGGATTGACCATTTCATATGTGGTCTTGGGTAAATGCTGGAATTTTTTCCTTCTGTTTATAACAGAGGTTGTAAAAGTTAATCACTGGATTCTTCCAAGGTATAAAAAAGCAAATTGTTGAGAATGCCCAGCACCCATCTCCTAGGACCTTCAACCATCATTTTCCCTTTCTCTGCCAACCACCCCCTTCATTGCCATGGTGTACGTCCCCAGTCCATTGCCAGTGGTCTCCAAAATGACACGCTCCAAAACCAGGCTGCCCCATCAGAACAATGGCGGATGAGTTGTGTTCTCCAATTTCCATCTTTTCTCACTGACTTTACTCAAGAAAACCCTGTTGGGAGGCCATAGGAAGTCCATATGCCAATAAGGTAATTATTCGATAAAAATGTCCCAATTTAGTGTAAGCAAACAATGCTAAACATTGTCCATTCTCCCGGGGACTGTTTAGAAACCAAAAAAGTTCCTTTGGTTTATAAACTCATGTGGATTTGAGGGCAAATTTAATCTGGAAGTTTCATTTACATTTAGCTCATTACCATGTCATTCTTTTGCAGTGGTTTGAAGTTTAAAAAAACCTCTTGAGATCTATTTATTTGAAAACTCAGTTATCTAATGTTTAAAGACCTTGCTCTTAAAATTAAGAAACTATGATTTTATAAATACAAATAAACAGAAAAGCCTAGTGCTAGAGTTCAGTTTGCAACATAAAAGTTCTGATGCCTGTGTGATTTTCAAATTAGTCAAATAGATTCATACGTGTATCCTGTAACTGGAAAGTCAGACTTTGGTTACGTGAGCAGTAGTGTCTTTTATGTAGAGTAGGAAACTGTAAGACATGAATATTACCAAGATGATTATATTTCAGATACTGGGGACACCTGACCTTTAGGAAAAAATTATCAAATCATAAACTGACAGTGTTTGAAGAGACTTTATAAAAACTCATTTTATTGGCTGAGACACTTTTGGTTGCCAGTGATGGATGATCCACCAGCATGGGCTCAGCAAAAGGGAAGGACTAGTTTATGTGACTGAAAACATGTAAAGGGGTTTCAGGCATGAGAGAATTTAGAGACGCAAACGACGTCATCAGAATTCTGTGTTTTTCTAACTCTAGGCTTTGCTTTCCTCTCGTGGCTTCATGTAATAGCAAGATGGCTGGCTTTAAGCTTGCACTGACGTCTACCATGAATCTCTCTCTCAGAATCATTCCTGAACCTCCCAGATCTCTTACCAGGTCAGGTAAGAGTCATTTCTGCAGGTTTCCATGGATGAGTCTGGCTCCAAGTTACATGCTACCCATGGAAATGGCATGTGAGTGGTTTTTGTTTAAATCACAATGGAGTTGGGGAAGGGAGATTCTGTAGGAAAAGTTGAGGTATTGTTCCTGGAAGAAAAGACAACAAATATTGAAAGTAAGACAACCCAAAAAACAAAGTCCAACAAAAATGTCTCCTATAAAACCTACTGCACCCGTTCATCTGATGTATGGATCCCAAGTTGGGAAAATGATGTAACAGCTTGGATGGAACACTTGGCTTTGGCATAAATAACCTAGGTGATGTGGCCAAGTTTCTGCACTTCCCTGCGCCTCAGTATCCTTGTTTCTACAAGAAGGGGATTGAACTTAATGCTGAGTTTTCTTCCAGCCCTGAAATGGTAATGATCCCAAGCTTGCCAAATGAGAATGGGAAGATTCTCCTGGCCTAAAATTTCATGGAAAACGGAAGCAGGCCCAGGTGCAGGGCAGAAAAGAGAGCCAGCAGCCCCTGGCCATAGAGCTAAGGAAGCGAAGAAAATGCCCAGAGGACTGAGGTCAAATCCAGGACAGGACATCTCTCTGCAAGCCAGGGAGCACCCTCCAGTCCCCGCTAAGCTCTCTGGGAGTGAGTGCTGGACCAGTGGTGATAGTTGCCATAGAGAGGGATAAATAGAACCCTGTTTGGTGCAATAACTTGGTTTCTGCCAGAAAGCTTCACACTCAAGATAAATATTATATATGGCTCCCGTCAGCTATGCTTAATCTGAAAAGACAGAAAAAAAAGTTTTCTGGAATGTTATAAGCACTATAATTCTAGATGTCCATAATCTCACATTTAAAATCCTTGAAGTCATGTGTTTTGGAATTCAATTATTCTTGGATTTTAAAAGGCAAATATGGAATATGTATTCTCTTTTCAAAAGTGCGGTACAGCATGGCACCCTATAATCATCTCTACTAACATTTCTTTAATAAAACATATAAATATTCATATTAAGAGATAAAGACAACCAATAATCTCTTGTTAGCTCAGGTCAGATTCTTGGAAAACAAAACAAAACTTAGTTTCCAATGCTATTAGGATTTTGGAATTACTTGTAAATAAAAAAAGTATAGATGTGTAGGTACCAGAGCTGACTAAGATCATTCTGGATAAGATAAAGAGATGGAATCTGGGGTGTCAGTGAATAAGTGGATTTGTTTTTCATGTTCACTGTCAACAGACACATACTGTACCACCTTGCCTTTTCCCTCTGTGCCCAGTCTCTGCAAGGTACTTAGTAGCTGTTTGTGAAATGCGTTCTATCCATTTCTGGGTCCTTGGCTGCATTCTCACTGCTGCCCTAATCTCTGTAATGAACGACGCTCATCACACGGTTCTGCCAGCATCTGGTGGGCCCACGAGTGGCTTAGCATGACTGTGCTAAGCCACATCGTGTCTAAATCTCTGGATACTCCTCCTTGGTTTCTTTCTTGAGCTGTTTTTCCTCCATCCACTCCTAGTATTACTGCTTCTCTGTGCATTTTTCAGTGGTGAGCCAGTGAAGATCATCTCCAGGCGCCACCTACCTTTGTAATCACCTCGAAAGCTGTATCTCCAGCTCAAAGGTTCTACTGAGATCAGGATCTGCGGTTGGCATTTCCAAAATCAAATGTGCTCATGGGATCCAATTAAAAATTACTACCCCCTTCCTTCACACCCCCCTCCTTTAGTGAAAGTTAGCACCATCATTCAGGTACTTGAGACAGAATCTTGAGAGTAAGTTCTATCGATGGTATCTAATTTATATCTTCTCTCCCCATTTTTTTATTCACCATCAGCTATTGTGGGATTATTTTAATTCTGAACTTCACCATCTCTTGCCTGAACTACTCTGTGGTCTCCTAATTAACTCCCCTTTTTCCTGTAACGATTCCCTACGTTGCTCTTCCCATTCAATCCAATACTTACCAGCACTAGAGAAATCCTTTTCAAGCTAAAGTCTGATCGAGTCATGACTCTGCTTCAAACTTGCTGCTTTCCTCACCCTCGAGACTGAGCCCAAACTTCCTTACATAAATACTGTGTTCTACGTGGCCTGGGTGCTAGTTGATGGTCTGACTTCTGGTTCTCACACTTCACGTCTCCACTCACAGGAGACTTTTATGATTCTCCTAACATGCTCAAACATCATTTTGCCTTATTCCTTTGCACGTGGTATCCTCACCTTCTAGAACACTCATCCTCTCAAATGCCTAATTAACTTACATTTGTGATTCAGGCTCAGCTTAGACACCTGTTCCTTCAGGAAGTTGTTCTGATCAGGCCCAGTTGGGATCAGTGGCCCCGACTGCACACCTCCAGCACTCTGCTTATAACCGTGGCATAACACGCTTCAGCTATCTCTTTTCATTCATAAAACAGGTTTATTAGCTCTTTGTGAGCTGGGCCAAGAAACTCATATCCTCATTGACTACAAAAAAACGCCTGACCCATAACATCCCTCAATACATTTGTGTTGAACAAACGAACACACACTTGACACACATGCTCACGCTCCACACAGTGAGCTTTCGTATGACCTATTCCTTCCTTAAAATGTTGAATATTGACCCATCAACTCGCAGGGCTTTTTTTTTTTTTTTTTTTTTTTCACGATTCCGATAACTGCTAGCATGTCATTCACCCAGGCAAGATTATTCGGCAGTCACAGTCTGGAATCTGAGCGGGGACATGTCTCCTACTTGTCCCACCAGCTCCAAGCTCTGCAAGTGTATGGTGTGTTTAGAATCACGGAGCGTTGGGATAGTGAGGACCGGCAAACACCAAGGAATGAAGACTTTCAGTTGGTTTTCTGTATTTCGAACGTCACATATGAGTGAGAGCACACAATTTAACAACCCAAGCTTTTTAAAAAGGGACTTCTAGATGAATATGGATTCATTGCATTCATTCATCTTCTTCCACATCAGCACGTTTAGTCCTGATTCTCTCTGCTTCAAAATCTTGAACACTCCCGACCACCAGGTACTCCATCAAGGGAATCTTCCCTTCCTCCCTCTTCCTACTCCTCTCATCCATTCTCCCCTACCCTCCACAGCATTAACTCTGCAAGTCTTCCTTCAACTTACCCCTACGCATCACAATGCAAATAGTCCTATTAAAATATTTCTTTGCATTTCTGTTTTTCCAGAGCTTACAGAATAAAGTAGGAAACCTAGAGCTGATGATCTAAACCCTGTTATAATTTATCCCTGACCTTCACTGTGATCTTATTTTCTCATTATCTCCCCATGAAAGCTTTTAACTCTTGCCAAGGGGTTCTCCTTGCAGCTGCTCTTTCGTATCTGTACTGGTTTAGTAATAACAGTCCCTGTTTCATAGAGTTGTCATGAAGACTAAAGGAAACCCTAGCACCCTCCCCTGTCATGCAGCTGGCTCTTGGCAGTATTGTGGTATACCCTAAAAGGGCACATCCCACCTTTCTCACCATTTTATTAGCAATCTCTTATGAAGCGTCAGTGGTTATAGAGTATGCCAGTGCATCCTTCATTTTTTAGGATTCCCTGGAATAAAGAGTATGCTAACCAACAAGCAAAGGCCAGTCATTCCTACTGAAAAACTAGATAGTTGAATGAATAATTCAGTATGATTAGCCAATGAATGCACAATGATAATAATCTAGTTCTTATGCAAATGACGGCATGTAGGTCTAGAGTTCTGATTCTTACTGAGTTTCACCCTGGCTTGCAAAGGTTAAGCAGCTACATAAAGGTGCTATTTTTTTTTATTGATTGATAACTTTGTTTTGTTTTTTAAGTTGTCAGGGATGTTGCATTATTACCCAGTATGCTTTGTAGTATTAAAAATTCTCAAAGGCTGTTATACCCACTACTGATGCACTTGCTAATGGGAAGGTCTCCTTCTCCACCTTACATAGTGAAGCCATATGCAAATGGCCTGAAATTGGGCAAAAAGGAAATCCTATTTGAAGACTACTGGACTCGGTGTCTGAAATCTGTTTTGTGAGGTCTGTTTAATGTGAATGTGATCCATTCGCATCAGTTTATTTCTTGGTGGCATATGAATAAGATCTGCCTTCTTAGAAGACTGTTGCAAATAATAAATTATATTAATAAAAGTGTTTTGGTGGATTTGAATTGTCAGTTTGATTTCTGCATGCAATTTTATAAATTGCATATAAAATACAAATGCAATATCACAGCCTGTAAAAAAGACGCTTTATTTATGACAATTGCTGAAAATATTGTTTCTTTAGGAACACATTAGGTTCCTTTCTAAGAAGAAACTATTGTACATATTCAGAATCAACTCCATGAGAAAGTACAGAGAATGTTTTTCTGGTATTTCTTTTAACTTTTGTTAAAAAGTGTTGGCATTTCTGAAAGAAAAGGAGGCATATAGCACAATGGGATTTTACATAAAAGAGGAAATTTGAGAAATATGACATTTGGGCACCAGTGAATGACAACAAAATTAAAATTTTCCCCCTGACTATTGAAAATTGGGTTGTCAGATGAAAACCAGATTTACTTGGGCTGTGTTACCAGAGCAAAGGCAAAGTCTCTACTGCTCTTTGGAGGTAGGTCACTGGTTAGTAGCTGACTAATTAGGTCAAAATAACACTGGCAACAACAACGGCAGCAGCTCTTGCTTCAATTCTCACTGCTCAGTAAAAGCATAGCATTGCTCACCTTCCGGACTGGAGGAAAAATTGACCCAGAAATGAAGAGATGGTCCCAAATCTCACACCTGAGCCAAACAAACTATGAAATAAGACCCACCTGGCCCCAAGTTTATATCCTTTCATAGTCTCATCGGGCCAAGCTGATGGTGAGAATCAAAGTTTGAGAAGACAATAAAAAACTAGTAATTTAACCTTGAGATGCAGCTCTTCTATCCCTTTTGATTATGTATGGGAGGCAGGCTGACCCTCAGTGTGTGCTGTTCATAACTCAGTCACCACAAAGGGTTCAGCGTGGAGGCTCAAAGAGTGGTGTGTGGTCTCTGCCAAGCTCTGAAAGGTGTTGAAAAGATGACTTTTCATTGTGATACAGTGAGTGTCTCAAGGACTCTAAAGACACAGGCTTTTATCTCCAGCCCAAAGCCCCTTAGTAGAAACTGGCATGTGGTTACAGTTATTACTATCTATACCCTTTTATAAAGTATCAATTTCTTTAAACAAAATTGAATGAACATCTAATCTCCTAATCGAATTTTCAGTGACAGATCATGTAAAATAAAATTTTTTAAAGATTTATTTATGCATACAAGAACCAGGGTACAGGCCAGCGGTGCGGGCTTGAGAGGATTCACCAGAGACAGAGTGGGGAGCAGAACAGGCAGATGGACTGAAATACACCGCTGAGGGGAGCAGGAGACAAGACAGGAGAGGTCTGCTCTGCCATGTGGGTCAGCTCCCTGGCATGGGATAGAACTTATGCTGTCTTGACTGTGGATGCTTCATAATGCTGAGACTTAAACCCTTGCACCACCAGGGAGGACCAATATAAAATAGATGTTTTAAAAATTGCATTATTTTTATTTCAGTAACATTGGTTTTCAAAAATGTATGACTAAGAGGTATAGGTTCACATTTCTTCAGGTGTATGTTACCATCCCCACCCACCACCAAGGCACCCATACTCCTCCTCCATAATCCACTGTTTTTCTTTACTCCTCAACTTTACTCCCCAACTTTACTCCTCACTCCTTTCCTCTCCTGATAGCCTCAATTTTGAGTCAGAGTTCTAGGGCTTGTTTGGGTCTAATTTTATCAGTTCCTTTATTTTGTTTCTCTATAGTCTACATATAAATGAAATTATTGGTATTTGTCTTTCTCCCTTTGACCTATTTTGTTTAGACTAATCCCCTTCAGTTCTATAATAAGTTTGATAAGAATTCATCTTTTTCTTTTTTAATAGCTGAGTAGTATTCCACTGTATGCATGTATATTCTCTCTCTATCTCTCTCTTTTTCTCCTATATGTCTATCTCACATCTTAATCCACTCAGCTGTCATTGGGCACTTGAGTGCTTTCCATAACTTGGCTATTATAAATAATGCAGCAATGAATACAGAAGTGAATACATCCCTTTGAATTAGTGCTTTTGTATTATTCAGATAGATACCGAAGAGTGGGATTGCCTGGTCATACGAGAATCAATTTCTGCTATTTTGAGAAAACCCCATTCTGTTTTTAAAATTTTGCATTATTTTTTATTGAGGTAGCACTTGCTCAGTGGTTTCTGTGGGGGCTGGACCAGCCTGCATTCCCACCGACAGTGTATGAGGGGTTCCTTTCTCAAAATTTTTACCAACACTTGTTTCTGCTCTTTTTGTGATGGCCACTCCTAAGGGTGTAGGGTGGTATCTCACTGTTTTGATTTTGCATTTGCCTGATGTTAAGTGATGATGAGCATTTTCTCATCTGCCTTTTGTTCATCTGTATGTCTTCTTTGGAGAAGTACTCTCTGTGCTTTTAATGATCAAATTTTAGCTAGTGCCTTAAAAGGAGCCATAGCTCTCAGCTCTTAGTTAGAATAGCATGCTGTTGGGTTGACACATTTCCCTGAGGAAATGGGCTCAAAAACACATCAAACTAAAATGGAAAATCTTTCTGACTTTTCCCACCCTGGAGCGTCTCCTCTATAGTCTCTAAAACGTACTCACACTGCCCTCTTCTGGCGAAACATAAGAACAGCTTAAAAAAAGAGGAACTTCTGGTTCAATAACATAACATACTTTTGGATTCATGTGCATTTAATAAAAATGGATATTGTCATGTGAACAAAAGAGAAAAACAAAAGGGGAAAAGAATTCTCTCTTGCAACCCTGCAGCGCAAATAGAAACCCAGACTAATAATCCCCTACAAAAGCTTTCCAATGTTGGACTGAAGTCTTGATTTCAGGGCATTTAGTTGGAAATTGATCTCTTGTGGGTGACTTGAGCTCATTCTGGTCTGGATAGGATATCTCAGGCATCGTCAACAGTAAAGCAGGACTCAGCAGAGCCTGGGACACTGCGTTGTACTTATTTTCATGCATTTATACACTTCACAGCCTGACGCCCCTGCCGTGCCCCAATGGCAAATAAAAAGACCAGTATCAGGCTTAAGTGCAAAGAAAGAGGAAGCTGGTGGTCCAGGGAGAATGTTCAGGGCTTCACTGTGAAACACCCCAGCATCTCCAGTGTTTGCTAAATTTGACAGACAGATAAGACCACCACTAGGATTAAACCTCAGAGAGGATAAAAATCTCAAAAGTGTGTATTTACTCGACTCCTTGTGCTTGGTTCAGAATTACGACTTAAACATGCTTCTTGTCCTCCTGGGCCCTGCTGCTCAGCCTGAGAGGGGCGGTGAACCCAGCTTCAGGGCTCTCTCCAGATGTCACTGTCCTCAGTTTCCACCTCTGGAAAACGGTGTTCACAAGAGTATATCCCGGGTGACTGGGAAGTCAGTGCCACCTACTAGTCCTCCATCAGTGACTGGCACATAGAAAATGCTCAGCCGATGTTAGCTGCTAAGGTTACTTTGTAAAAGAGGGGGAACTTTTCTATAAAAAAGATATATTTATTTATGCATACAAGAGCTGGGGTACAGGCCAGAAGTACAGGGGGTGAGAGGATTCACCAGAGACAGAGTGGGGAGCAGAACAGGCAAATCTACTGAAATATACTGTTGCGGAGAGCAGTGGGCAAGGCAGGAGAGGTCTGCTGCACCATGTGGGTCACCTCTCTGGCCGGGGATCGAACTCGTGCGGCAGTGGCTGCTGATAGCTTCATAGTGTAGTGCTCAACCCCTCGCGCCACCAGGGAGGCCCCAAAGAGGGAGAACTTTTGTTAAAAGCTGCACTCACAGAGGAGCAATAAAATCATTCCTTGACAGCAATACACCTAGCATTCAGAGAATTGAACACAATCATTTTGAAACACTCTACACGTCTTTGCTGCTCTTCCAGGTATACCTTCTAGAAGTTTTTCCTGAGACCCACGCAACACATAAATGGACTTTTTTGTTGCTGTTTTGAAACAGATTAAACTCTTCATTAAATGTGTCTTTAGGTCAAAAATGGGACAGCTCAAAATGTCAGAAGTCCACAAGGATCACTTTTTATTTTTGAAATTATTAACTCCTGAGTGAGTCCCTCTTCCTTTTAAAGTTTGGCTGACAAGTGCTTCTTCTTTTTTTAAAGATTTATTTATTTACTTATATACACAAGAGCTGGGGTACAAGCCAGAGTTGCAGGAGGTGAGAGGAGTCACCAGAGACAGAATGGGGAGCAGAACAGGCAGACTGACTGAAGAACACTGCTGAGGGGAGCAGCAGGCGAGGCAGAGGAGGTCTGCTGTGACATGTGGGTCCCCTCCCTGGCTGGGATCGAATTCGAGCTGCTGTGTTACGGGTGCTTCACAGCGCGGCTCTCAACTCACTAAGCTGTGTTAGAATACTAGGTCATAAGATAGCCCACAGCTAGTCAGGGATTATGTGAATTGGTAGAAGGAGAAAGGAAGCTTGACTTAAAAATAGAAATTGCTACCTATGATCGCTTGAGAATGAATTACTATATGTTCCTGAAATGAAGCACTAAAATTCTCAGACTAAAGTGATATAGTCAAGACATTTGGACGAACTCTTCCAGGGCAACAGAAATATTCCAACATCTACTCAAGGCAGAAAACAAATGTGTGGGTCAAGAAGGAGAAACTATGATAGTTGGGCAGGTGCAATAGTTGGTTTGAGGGCAGTGGTAGCCTTGAGCGTCTTAAGACAAAGCCCAAGCATCTTAGCATGGCAGAGGGCCTTCAGAATAGGACTGCTAAAAATCCCCTTCCCCCCCTCCCCACCCCCATCATTCCTACATCCATCACCATTCCACACTCCAAGCTACAGCCATAATGAACCACTCTGTTTTCCAAACACAGCACCTCTTTCTGTTGGACCTTGATCCTAGTGGGTCTTTATACCTAGTATGCCCTTCTCTTTATTACTGATTGACTCTAATTCATTCTTCAGATATCATCTGTCCACTTACACCAAGAAGCAATCTAACACCATTTCCCTCCAAGACCAAGTTAGCTAGTCTTTCCTTAGCATCCATACTTAAAATGAAATTAATGTGCTCTTTCTTAACACTTGTTTATTTGTCGCTTCCCCCTCCCTATAGACAGTTGCTGGATCCTATTCATCATCACAGTCCATCTCTTGTACAATGCCTGACCTAAAACAGGTTCTCAGTACATATTTTAAATAATTTTAAAAAATAATTCTGACTTCCTGTGGCAATAATGCTGAACTTCCACTTGAACAGTCCACTTGGGAGTTGGCTTTTACCTTAGTGGTGAGGTCGCCCTTTGGGCATTCCTTTAAGGAATGTCAAGATTTTTATTTAAAAGTCTTGAAGTCAATGACCACACTAGAACTCATTTGAAGTATCTCCACCAATGTCTAATTTATCATTGTTTGCATACAGCTGCCTTGAGGAAAGTTGGCATTACTCTTTAAAAACAAGACAGTGCTAGCCTAAAGCATGGTCTATTCTGAAAACACTTCTACCAAATATACGAGAGCAGAGTGCAGAGCTATCTGAATAGTGAAATGTCTTAGAAGGCGTTCATATGTATTGTCTTATTAGACTCAGCCCCTTAGAGCAGGGACTGTATTTCCCAGTCTTGTAGAGAATGCAATTATGATTGCTTTAAAGTCTTCCATGATTTTCCAGTAAATAAATGGGTGGCAGAGTTGATAACCCTGAGCATTTTTACTGGCTCTTTCATCTAAGCTCCAGACTTACATGTGCAATTCCATTCCAGTCGATGTCAAAGGATTTTCAAATTTAGAAACAACTTGACAGACCTGTTATGGATTGAGTTGTGACCCCAAAAAGTTATGGTGAAGTTCTAACCTTCACAGCACATATGAAAGGATCTTATTTGGAAATAAGGTCTTTATATTTGCAGTCACATTCAGTTTTGGGGGTGAGCCTTGATTCATTTTGACTTTATAAGAGACAAAGATACATAAGGAGATGCTGAGAGTACACAGTGGATGATGTAGCCACAAGCAGGATTAAAAGGATCACAGGTCACCACCAGAAGCAAGAAAGAGGCAAGGAAAGGTCCTCTCAGTCTTCAGAGGTCGTACAGCCCTGCAGACACCTAGGTTTCAGACATCTGACCTCCAGAGCGGTGAGCCATTTCTGTTTAAGTGATTTTTTTTTTTTAAGTTTGCAGTGATCTGCTATAGCATCCTAGAAATGAATACAATACTCAAAACCTAAGTTCTGATCACCTTCTAAATCACCTGCTTCAATATCCTGTGGTAAAACAGTAGATGGCAACTCCACCCTTGATGTCAGTTCAAACACCTCTCACCTGGGTTTAGTGCCATAGTCTCTTAATGAGTAGTCTCCTCATCGGCTCTTGTCCCTCTTCCTCCAAGTCTTAGCCCAGCAGCCAGCATGACCTTTAAAACATGAGTCAGATTATGCCACACTCCTGCTCAAAATCCTTCAGTGGGGACTCCCTGGTGGCACAGTGGGTTAAGCAATGCACTATGAAGCAAACCACAACCACTGCAGCACAAGTTCGATGCCTGCTGCCAGCCAGGAAGTGACCCACATGGTGCATCAGACCTCTCCTGCCTCGCCCATTGCTCCCCTCAGCAGTGTATTTCAGTAGATCCGCCTGTTGTGCTCCCCACTCTGTCTCTGGTGAATCAATCCTCTCACCTCCCACGCCTCTGGCCTGTACCCCAGCTCTTGTATGCATAAATAAATAAATCGTTAAAAAAAAAATCCTTCAGTGGCTTCCCAACCAACTCAGAAAACCAGCCCTTTCATTTGGTTGTGAGGCCCCATATGAGTGTACCCATATCCCTGCGTCCTGTCCCATCCCACCCCACTGCTCCACCGTGGGCTTGCATCTCTCTGGATCCATGACCTTCCTTGCTGAGCCACCGTCACACCCCACATGCTCTCAACCCAGTTCTTTGAGGGGTCTGTCCCTTCTGTGTGGAGGCTTCACATTTAAATGTGGCTAACATGTGAACGAAGACTCAGAGTGAGAAACTAACTAACAGAAGCTTGTTAGTGCTTGAGCGAAGACGACTCCAGAGAGAAAAGGCACTGACCTGGTGGCTTGGGCATAGCCCAATAAAAGTATCAGCAACACACTCTTTCTGGAAACATGAACTTTCAAAACATTTATATTAACATATATTACATCGCACATACATACATATAAATATTGCACCTCCCGAAACTCTGGATCCCTCCCCACAAAGATGTTAAGTTCCCATATAAGACACTGGTTTGCTTAGTAACAAACCTGTTACTAAGGCTAGAACCTCCCTGATGACTTAGAATTCCAGGCTGCTGTATGCAGAGATGGGGATTTCTAGTTTACATGTAAAGATCAAATGGTATTTCTCAGTCTAGATACTTCTGGTGTCAATTCTAGGGACTGGTCAGAAAGTCAGGCAATTTCAGGGAAGGCCTGACTCAATGTATAAGCAAAGGAGCAGGTGGAAGCCCCATGGTTCTTAACCAGAATTAATGAGCCTAAGAAATAGTCAGACAATCAAGTACTTTGCAGACTAAGCTTCCTACCTTATCCCTTATCCCTGTATTTTAAGAGAAACAGTGAGAGCAACGTCTGAGTTAGGGGTGGCACATACAGCCAACTCAATGGTAGAAAGTGGAGATTTCCATAGTCCAGCCCCATCAGTGGGGCCTGATGGGAAAAGGGGCAGAGCTGGACTTTTGGTAGTTCCACTGCTCAGGACAAGGGTGACTGTGTAGAAGCCACCAGCTTCTCCGGTCTCTGTCTGGGGCAAGTCACTCTCATGAGTGGACACATGGCTTCTGGTCACATGCCCGTGGTATATGCTCCCGTGCTTCTCCCAGCTCTCCCTTTTCTCACTCCCTGTGTAAATAAATCCTGTTGTTTCTCATTGTGTGTCTACTTTTGGGGTGTGTCCTGCATTCTTAGCATGTGGGGAAGGACCCACCAACTGGCCAACCCCAACTTCAGCCTAAATTATTATAGCCAACTCATATAGTTATGGCAAAAAGGTACTAGAAGGGATGGGTACCATAAGCAGTTATGCTATTAAACAGTCTGCTCATAACTTCTTTGGGGGAAAACAGGGTCACTTTTTTTCACATGTGTAACAGATGTGAAATATGGAAGAACTGAGACATATGCACCAATTAAGAACCTGAACTTTGGAGTCAGATTGCTAGGGTTTAAATCTTGGCTTTCCCAGCTGCTGGGTGTGACCCTGTTTCTTAAGACCTGTGGTCTACAATAGGGTAATAGTATCTACCCCTTAGAGCAGTAATGAGGAGGATCAAATGAGTTAAGGAAGGTTTGAAAAAAATGACTAGAACACTGTCTGACATATATCAAACAGCATTAAATGCTTTTTAACACGAGTATGATTCTCATTTAAAAGTCCTTTGTAATACTACTTCCAAAGACTTACCTCTTTGACCTTCATGAAAGAAAAAAAGATTTACTGATATTTCCTGAGAGACTGTCCTTTAAACAGAAATGTTTAAAGCAGAACTCTTTTATGAGTCTTAACATTCCAAAATCTGTCAAATTTATATCAAACCTTTAACTAAATTTCAAAGTGATTTGTATAAAAAATAGATGACTAAAAAAGATTATCAAATGAATACTTTATTAGAGTCATAACACTTATAAAATAAATTTCTTTTCATCATGGAGTTACCAGATTTTAAAAGCAACCAACACTTTCTCATCTTTACAACTAAGATATATAAAGAAGTTCTTAAATGCCATATTTTTTTGTTCAAGGGCTTTTTCATTCAATTCACAAATCTAGAATGTGATCAATCTACAAATGTAAGTATTCACAGTCAGATGAGTGTTAGGCTTGGTTCTTAATGATCTAGAAGCAACCCATGTGCAATAGTGCCACCAATGCATTTTCATGAAATCATTTAATTTAATGCCACCAAGCACGGATCTGTTATACCTTGGAAACAAAAATAAAATCTCACAGCTAAATCTAGCAGACTAACTTTAAACTATACCCACTAGAATATATATCTTTATGGCACATTTGTGACTTTGTAATATACAGTTTGTAATACAGGTTTAAGCGTGGCAGATGGAGCTAGAAAAACTAAGGGGGTAGGATAGTATAGAAAATAGAAGACATGTTTAGTATAAAGTCATAAGACTGATTTTCTCAGGTCACATATTAAAACATATTTTTAATCTTTATAATTATATCACAAACTAATCTTTAATTGGTATTTCCTTCTTGGGGATTGATAATAAATAGCATTGATTATAATATTCATTCTTGATTGTTCTAGGTTCCATGAAATCTATTAGCTCAACTTATACATGACTCAGGGGATCATTCAGCCAAAAGTCAGAGAGCTGAAAGTACAGAGTGATCGAAAGCCCTGTGCCCACAGGCAGCTTTCTGGGGACCTGGACAGTGTGGAGGCAGCTGAGAACTAACTCTGCCTTGTTCTCCCATTCAAGCCACTCTGGTTTGTTCCACAGCCAGGATCTCTACAGGGGTTAAATATGGTATTTTCCCTGTGCTATTCAGCCAGGTAGAATTTTTGTGATAGCTGTTGTTTCAAAACTGCTTTTGTGTATGTTACCCAAGCAAAACAACATAGATGTAGGGTGGTTACCGAAGCATATAAGACCCGACAACTTTAAGTTAAATTTAATACTCTATTCAAATTTAACTCAAACAGCAATGCAAAATAACTAGCAGTAAAAGGTTAATTCTTCAGAGAGCTCTATTTGGTAGAAACTCAAATATCCACATACAATTATTCCTGTATTCATGCACAGGGCAAACAACAATATTCTGAAACATAAATAAATCCAAAGTAAGACACAAGTCACTAAATACCAGTTCCTGCAGTAGTTAATGGTCTCTGGGGACCTCATTTGAAAGATGCCAAGTAACAGATTTGCTCACTTGTTAGGAGACCCTCGGTTTGATTAAGCATCTAGGGCTCACTTCATAAATTACTTTTTCCTATGTCCAAGACTCTGCTTGAATTAGCTTGAGAAACCATATACTCCTTCAAGGGTAAGTATTTGGCCACTAACACAAAGGCAAAGTGATTATTGCATAATGAGACTAAATATTATGTGCCTTATCTGAGCAGCTTCATGGCTTTCGGGATCAGTCCAGTGGAATACAGAACACAGATGTAAAGTTTTATACCAGAAGTCAGCAAACGACAGCACACAGGCCCAATTCAGCCTGGGGCATGTTCTTGTAAAGGTGTATTGGAATCTAGCCACACACATTCATTTATGTATTGTCCAAAGCTGCTTTCAGGTAGTAAGAGCAGAGTGGAATAGCTGTGACAGTGACTGTATGGTCTGCTCAGTCTCAAATATTTACCATCTGAAACTTTACAGAAAAAGAGTGCCAGAACTTGTTTTACACTAAAAGGTTGAGTTCATCAAGAAACCTAGTTGAAATATGTTTCTTTTTTCTGCTCAAGAATTTTAATTCAGTTAACTAAAATTAAGGTCCAGTTGACTTAGCAACTATAGAAAGAAGTCCTCCTTTCTGATGAACAATGGCTATATATCGAGTATTTTATAGATGTTAATGAAAGTTCTTTAGAAAAACAAAGGGGCAGATGCAAAATTACATCATACTATATCATAAAATTAAAATTCCACCCATGAAAAGAAAAAAACTTTTACTGAGATTCCCTCACTATCCTGAATAATTTACTTTTGGAATGTTCTCTCTGGGCAAAGGGTATCCAAAGTGACCAGACAATGACAGCAGACCAACGAGATGAACACACAGGTGGTTTCTAAGGAGTGTCATGGTCGCCATCTTCGTAAAGCCAGACCCAAACTGCAACCATAACAAGCTGTCGTCACAAAGGTAAAAATCTAAGAGAAAAGAAATAAGAATTTATATCAGATTTATAATGCCGACTTTCAGAAAACAATTGTCCTCAGGCACGATGCTCTAAAGAAACTTCAATGCTTCTGAAAATGTTTGTATTTCTCTCCCATTTATGATTTGTTTTACTGTTTTAACCCTTTAGATGATTAGTCCTTTTTACGAACATTCTAGACCTATTAATTTTCTCATATGTGGATGGTCTTCTGCAAAACATCTGTTCTTATGACACACTTGTCATCTATTTGTGGAACCCCTGGCAGGTCATTCAAAACTTCATTATGAGGTGTCTAGTGATCTTACAGTCAAAATGTAACTATTAAGGAAATACCAAATCATTCATTCATTTGACAATGGAAAATGATTAGAGCTGAACCTGAAAAACGCACAGAAGTGAACCAGGCTGGCAAGGAAGATGGACTTCAAGTCTGTGCCCAGCTCTGATTACTGCCTTTTGTAGTCAAACAGTAATTTCTTTAGCACCTATTTATATGCACATGATTATGCTTGATCTGTACAAATAGTAGATATTTTCCTCACCATTTTTGGGTTTAAGATCCATTGAAAACAACAAGGAAAAGCAACTAAACATGATAAAACATGACTTATTACAGGGATCGTTTACCAGGATCAAACCTTACTTCTGAGAAGGAATATCACAGATGAAGTACTATTTTCTTCCTTTCTCACACTTCTATTACTTATGTCTTTGATGTATCTCTTTTAGTGAAATGGAATTTTTCCCTCTGGCATACCGAAATGAAAAGTGAGGGACTCAATATAACATCACAAATGAATGGTTCATACATTTAAGTGTTGTTAATACTCAGAAACTAGTGATACACACTGATAGAGGAGAACATGGATAAAGTGGAACTTAACATATAACAAGAAATATCTAGAGATTTATTAACCAATGCTGCATCACTTTGGGGGAGAGAGAAAGAAGGGTGATAAGAACAAAGTCACAGAAGTGAAACCATGGCAACAAAAGCCCATGACGGAGAACATTGAAAACTGGGCTCTTAGAGCAAACAATGTTAGTGAGAAATTAATGACGTCCACCATCCATCATCAAGAACTTGAGCACCTACTATTCTTGTGAACATAGGGTCTTAGGACAACTACAAATAAGTCTATCTGCGACTATCAAGGGTCCAAGACAGGCAATAAGAATCTAACCTGTACCACTGTGAAGGAGGGAATGGTAGAAGAAAAGCAAAACCCAAAGGGAATTGATGACTAAAAGGAAGGAACTCCAGTTCTGGGTCTCTAATTTTTGCTTTGCAAAACTGTTATAATCAGTATCGTTCAATTGTGATTTTTTTGAACACCAGGGTTCTCTGAAAGTATCTCAGAGATGATGAGGTGGCTAGAGGTAGCCTCAGGAGAACTAGGCATCTGTGCTTTTCCCATCCAAATTTATTGACTTTTAAAGTAAACATTCATTAAGTTTAATTTATTAAAAAATGAAGTGTAAGAATCACTGAACTAGAGTGCACACTTTAAAAACTAGATACAAGCCTCTTTCTGTTACATCCCACCCTCAGTTTAATTCACTGTAGACACGAAAAAGTATTAGAAACTCATGGTGGTAATCTTGGAATCATCTCTCCTCTGCCCATGAAAATCCAGACTCTATGTTATCTAAAGTGACATGACAATTATCCACATAGAGCTATTAAAACTTCAAATTTGATTGATTAAATGAAGTAACATTAACAATTCACTTCCTTAATTATACTAGCTACATTTCAGTGGATTAACAACCACATGTGGCGAGTGGCCACGATATTGGAGAATGCATATCTAGAACATTTCTATCCTTTGAGAAAGCTCTGTTGGCTAGCACTGCTTCTGGTAGGTTCTAATGGCTATATGAGGAGTATGTGGCTGTTTATATGGTATCTGCACAAGAGAGTATAAAACCTTCGGGTCACTACCTCGCTATGTAGTCATATTAAGTACCTAGACATTTCAGAGAACAGTGTGAACTCCTGACCTCTTAATTCAAACAATATGCCCCCGGAGTACATTTCATTTGTCTCTTATCTACTGGAATGGCCAGCATCTTCACCTCCCCTACCACTCTGACTTTCCTCAATGGCAGGACCTGTGCCTTATTCAGCAACTGTCTCTAACACCCAGAACTTACTTGTCACATGGTAGGTATTTATTGAATTAAAATGACTTGCAAATAGGTGTTAAACACCGGAGAACAAATTTCTCTTACCATATCTGAAGTTACAAGAAATAAAGTGCAATTGACTCCCTTTACAAAGCAGGCTTTGTTGTCCAAGTCCAACCACTACATTGACTAGCTCTAGTCTGACATGACTGCCAAGCTCAGTTTTGTCATGCACAACACTCGGGGTAATGACAGTACTTTAATAACTGTTTATCTGTATGAGCAAAGGTTTAATGCTAACGGTTATTACTAAAGGAAAATATTGCTGCCGGAGGAGTTTCTGGGAGGCCTTGGCAGTGGAGGGGAAGCACTAATCAACCTGCTCCTCAGATACTCACTGTGGCCGCTACGTTTATGTTGTACTGGTTGTTATCCAGGAGCGGCTGCACAGCCAGGGTGGTGTTGCAATGCAGGCTGTGCAGGGATGTGGCTGCAGCTTCCAGTAAAAAGGCTCCAAAGTAAAAAACAAACACTGTAAAATGGTAAGCAAAATCCTGAAAAAAGGAGGAAAGACATCTACAATTAAAAATGATGACGATGTTCTCTGTTCCTTATGTTAAATGATGACATTTAAGTTACAGAAGGTTAGAGCCTTTAATCAAACAATCTTTAACCTCATTCACCATTGACTTTGGCTGCTTTAGCAATGTCAAGTTACTAGGCCACAAAGAAAAGGCAATTGGCTGACTGTAACTGGCACGAAGATACACCTTCTGTTGTATCGCATTTTGTAACAAGATAGGAAACTCCAGTTAAGATTACAGTGTCAGGGAGATGAATAAAAGGAATAATATATACTCTCCTTCAATTTCACGTGAAGTAGCACTTAAATTACATCTTGTTGTTATAGTTTAAATATATATACACATATTAAGGAATTTATATTCAAACAATTATTATTTATATTCATTGAGTCATTGCTTTTTACACTAAAAGATACAGAGACCCATTAAATCATAAGACTGAATGGCAGAGTCTGAGAGTAGGAGTGCCCCATGATCATTCTAGAAGCTGCTGGCCCAACAACATGATGGGGTAGCTGGCTGAAGACACAGCTTAGAGACCCCACCCTCAGGCTGCTCAGCGATCTTTTGGGATGCAGGACATATAGTGATTTGGTGCTTAGAAACTTGAACTTTGGATGGGACGCGTGCAAGAAGATCCTCCATAAAATTTGCTCACCGGTCTGGAGGCGGCAGGTCATGACTTCCAAGCCCATGGTTCTCTGATGTTAGCATGCACCAGAATCACAGCCGACAGGGTGCCCCCAGTGTCTGATTCAGGTGTGGAACCTAAGAATCTACATTTCTAACAAGTTCTCAGGTGATGCTGAGGCTGCTGGTCGGGAATTGCCCTTTGTGAAGCCCTGTGCTGAGGCTGGGCCCTGCTCTGTTAGCATCTGCTGTCTGCACGTCCTCCACCTCCCCGCCCTCCTGCCAATCTCCCCAAAGATCCTCCAGCCTCGGCACTGCACACTCGTCCTCCTCTCCTCAGGCAACCCAGCCTCAAGCTGAGCCTGAGTTTCTTCAGAACAAGTGACTATCCTCTACATTCTTGTCTCCGGGCCATGGTTCCCTCTTCCTTCAGAGTCAAATGCTCACTAATTACTTAACAAAAAGCTACACCGCACACAAGAGACCCCAGTTGACAACAGCAGTATGAAAGGGGACCAGAGCCACTTTGATTTTAGCTTTCCCACCTGTAAAAATGAGGATGGTAACACCTGTCTTCCATAAAGCATTGTTATAAAGGTCAAATGAACAAATGTGTGGGCAGAAAATATAGCTTAGGGCATGAAGATAGTAAGTGGTGTCAAAATAGGCAAATGATCACGTGTGTGTCAACAATAATTTCGGAGGATAAAGAGAAATATTCTTAATTTACAGGACTTTCTTTTTGGAGCATTTGTTTAAGATCTATCTTTCTTTAATGCCCTGCCTGCACAAAAAGGGAAAATAAGTATGGCATCACCTATTGGAGACTTGGCAACATGGTATTTTCCCTCCATAAAATCCAATAAAGAAAAATCATTCTATAACCCAAGTCTGCTTCTATTCCCAAATTACACTGGGGCAAAGTTTTAGTATTTAATATATTATATATTCCACCTTTATCTCACTATTCATACCACACACAGAAAGCATGGGGAAAATACTAAAAATAACCACCATGAATGTTAGTTTAATTTCACAATCAACAGAAACTAGAAGCTGTAAATATTTCAGTGAGTATTCCACAACAAACACTTCTAGAAAATAAATTCTTTATGAAAATGCCACTTGCTTCTTCCTTCAAGCACAGAGCACAGGTGACAATAAGCTATTAGCACAGGAGAAAACAATTTTTGGGGAGAGCAATTAATGACTCCAGAAGCAGCAACCAAAACTGTCATGATTTGGTGACAACTCTATGATACACGTGGCTCAAATAATTTTTTGGCTGAACACGTACAAGACACAGTCCACACCTTATCACGTACAACCATGATTAAGAATCACGGCGATTCGGATCATGGAGAGGGTCCCAGAAGCGAGGAAAAGGCGCCCTATCTTACTATGGAAAATATTCAAGCAAACTCCTTGAAGGCAAGAGCCGACCCCTAGGAAGCACGCCCACCCCTGCAAGACATCGCACTGAGACAACCACTGTACGTGGGGTTATCACCACTGTTCTCCCTCAGTAAGAGCGGCCTCGCCAGCTAAAACAAAACCCAAAACAAACACAGGATAATCTTTACAGGTGACCAATGGAACTGCCTGTTAGTTCTTCCCAAGTTCATTTGTCTCTTTCATAAATTGGTTTAATTTAAAACATACATTCTATGATTTGAATAGTAGATACAATGTTATAAATTGGGAGGAAACACAGATTTAAGAAAACTAATTAATTGATAAGAATACTAACGACTCTACTTAATACCAGACATAAGCCTTAACACAATCAGAAAGGACTTTAAAAAAGACGGTATGAACGTGAGTCTATTAAGACCAGGAGCGATATTGGAGAACTATATAAACACTGGTGAGGTAGATACATCAAACAGTTAAAGGACACTGCAGGATCCTGGGGACTCACTGCTTTTCCAGGTATTAACCCTTAGTGGCTAGGCTGTTAGGAGATTCAGAAAGGTGCCTGAGACAGGGCCAGGGAGATCGGGGGCACCACCGTTGGGGAGAGGTAGCACAGGACAGGGCGACAGCTATGTGTCACTAATGCTGACATTCCAGCGGGGCTACACTGGTTTTCACTGGCTAAATATCACCTTTGAACCTGATACTGAAAGAGCCCAGTGGCTCTTACCAACATTAGAAATTTATTCATCCACATGTTATTATGGGAAAGCAAAGCATTCAGAAAGAGGACACTAAGCATCTAGCTGCAATTCAACTAGGGACCTCTGATCTACGTCATCTGACCAGTTATTAAAAATAGCTGCCCATCACTAATGAAAAATCAAAGCAAAAATGTCAGAACACACCATTTCAGCCACCAAAAAACCAGCATTCTCGAAGTTTCATACTGCAAGCCTCAGCATGTTTAATGGATTCTGATTCACTTGCTGTAAGTTACTACGCTATCACTTACTGTAAGCCAGCCAAAGGGAGCACTTTATAAACATTCATTGTTATTTTTTAACAGCATTATGTGAGGTAGATAGTATTACTACCGTTTTACAGACGAAGAATTTGAAATTCATGAAGGGCTAATATTTTGCCCAAGGCTAGAGAACTACTGAGCAAAACAGACCTAACCTGAAAGTCTGTGCAAGACAAGACTATCGGCACCACACCATCCTGCTCCTCGGCCTTACAGGAGCCCAGGCCATTCACCTCTGGGTGGGTTTACCCGGGAGCCACCTCCACTGGGCTCCACTGGATAATGGCCAGATGACAGTTCTCCTTAGCTCTATAAACAAAGGAATGCGTATTTCTCTCCACTATTTCTCCTAAAACGGACAAATAAAATGTTATCATACAGGCACATCTTGGAGATATTACAGCTGTGGGTCCAGACCACCACAACAGAGTGAAAATCAAATTAGCAAGTCACATGAATATTCTGGCTTCCCAGTACATAAAAGGAAGTTACACTGCACTGCAAGTCTGCATCATTGTCTAACAAAGCAAGGAACACACCTTAATTAAAAGCCCCTTTTTTTTTACAGGCAAGTTATTTACATCTTATTAAAATCTTGGGCTCTCTTTGCCCTGGAAAAGAGATTAGGGGGAGTGTCAAAAATAATTACGAAAAATGCTAAGATTCATCTGAGCTGTTGGAAACTGGTGCCACTGCTGTGCCCTGTGACAAATGTCAGTGTCACCGATGCACCGTGCATGGAGGAAGACGCAAGATGGATTCTGATAAAGAATTTATTTTCGGGCCTCCCTGGTGGTGCAGTGGATTAAGCAACACACTATGAAGCAAACCACAGTCACTGCAGCACGAGTTCGATCCCTGCTGCCGGCCAAGGGAGGGAACCCACTTGGCGCGGCAGACCTCTCCTGCTGTGCCCGCTGCTCCTCTCAGTAGTGTGCTTCTTTTTTAAAGATTTATTTATTTATGCATACAAGCACTGGGGTACAGGCCAGAGGTGTGGGGGGGTGAGGAGGTTCACCACAGAGAGCGGGGAGCAGAACAGGCAGATCAAC
>JAGFMF010011709.1:14330934-14545619 GCA_019455555.1 Galemys pyrenaicus
CCCCTCCCTGGCCGGAGGCAGGGATCGAACTCGTGCTGCAGTGGCTGCGGTCTGCTTCATAGTGCGTTGCTTAACCCACTGCACCACCAGGGAGGCCCCAAGAATTTATTTTCTAGAGGTGTTTATTGTGGATACTGACTGAAGTATATATATCGTCTAGTTTTATTTATCATAAGATCAAACTAATATTCGTGGTAGTTGTCTTCATTATTTTTCCCAAGGTTGCTAGATTTGAAATGAGTGGGGAAGTAAAAGTACAGTATTGAATAGTATATATTCAATGCTAAAATATTTGCCCCACTGTAATTTGGGGAGAAGCCAATTTGGGTTTCAAAATGATTTTTCTTTATTGGTTTCCTGTAGAAAGGAAATCCTACCATGTTGCCTACCTTTCAACCAGAGATGCCATCCATACTTATTTTTCCTTTTTGTGGACATGGGCTATGGGAAGAAAATCCTGTAGGTGGGTGTGCCTGTACTTGAAAAGAATATATACATACAGTCTAACTGACTGAAGGTCTGATTTAAATTTCTAACCATGAAAATGTGATGGAGACCTGGGGGTGGGGGACTCTTCGCAGGCTTCACTAAGCTCTGGGCACCAGGATTGAAATCGTGCTCATGAGCCCATTCTGAGCTAGTCAGAGGATAAACACAGCGCGAGGCGGCCCTGTATGACATAGGGAGACCAAACTGGTCCAGTTTCATGGTGTCATTTTTAAAACACTGAGTTTTCCATGAATTCAATTCTTAAAATTTAGTGATTCGTGTTGATTTAGGTGAGGAGTTAAAAATATAAAACTAAGTATACAGACAAACTATATAACTACTACTTTTTTTTCAAAGACGATATTACTGAAATATCTGCAGAGGGACCAATGGAAACTGCCAAGCTACTGTCACAGCATCCATCTCCCTAAGGCATCTGCTCGAAATCCAGTAGCTGAAACGAAGCCTCTAGGTGTAGGTCATCTCACAGAAGGACTGCTCAGTTCTCTCACCACAGGGACCCCATGAGCTGGGATGCGCTGTGCAGGAAGTGCCCACGGGCTGCCCCTCACAGCCTGGGGAATGACCATCCCATGCCAGCAGGGGCATCAGAAAGAACGGGGGGGGGGGGGGGTTCACACNGGGGGGGGGGGGGGGTTTCACACATTTCGGGACAGAACGAGGTATGGATGTTTCATTCTCCAGGAACAGGCTTAGAAGTCCCTCACCAAGAAGTTCCAGTTGGCATCGATCTGAGTCACCAGGCCGGAGAGGAACACGGCCAGGAAGAGGAGGGAGAAGACAAACGCCGTCACGGACACGAACATCACCCATCCCTGCAGCAGAGGTAGAGGAACGTTGGACGAGGCAACCAGAATCCAGACAAGGCCCCCGAAGAGCTGAAAGACAGAGAGGGGGTAATGAGTGTATAACAGAACTGGGGGCACGTGCATGACCTCCCTGCTCTAATCTTGCACGCACAACCTCGGCCCGGGTGCAGGGCAGCACTTCAGTTTGCAAGCTGGGCCACCTGCCCACCGGCTTCTGCATCTGCCCTCCAACACCCACGGCCATGTTCATTCATCATCTGAAGGCGCCCTCCTTTGCCCCTGCAGCAACTGCTAGCTCTGAGCGTTTTCCTCTCTGGTCGACTGTTTTTACAAATTCATTTGTGCTCAATCTTCGCTGCTTCTCCAGCTGTTCCTCTTCCAACCTCTGAACACCGCCTTCTGTTCCTGCCACTCCTCAGCGTTGATAAGCAAAGGTCAGCCATGACTTTCTAACTTGTCACTTTGAATGCCACGTTCGGTCTTTACCATGACGTCTCTGCCCACGGGCCATTGCCTCTCCAGTCATGCTTAACTTAACAACACTGCACAGACAGCAACAGTGGTCCCAACAGGTGAGCCTCAGCCTAGTCGTGCGGTGGCGACACCCTCTCAGCTGTGTAAACCACACTCTAGGACATTCACGTGATGCCGAAACTGCCTGATGACTCCTTTCTGAGAACATATCCCTGTAATTAACAACACACCACTACAGAGAGAACTACAGTTGCGGGTGTTGTATGTGCTGGGCATGGGAAGAGGTACTTCAGATACTTCGTGGATCTAACAGTCAATAAGCACCCACTGTGTGTCAGGCACTGTGCCAGGAGTTACACTTGGCTGCCACCAACACAGAACTCACAGCCTCTTACAGGAAAGAGTGGAAACACATGATTCAAATGCTACTTCACCCACGTCCCAACTAGGAAAATAGTGGGTACCTCAGGTCCCTACAAGAAGGCTTGACATCCAGATTTTAAGCGTCAGGAAATACTCCCAGAAAGCAGCCCAAGGAACAAGGCTGGAGGAGCAAGGTGAGGAGAGGCTGCTGCGGTGCCAAAGGGGACTGGTGGGAGCTGAGGCTGCAGAGGAGAGCGGCAGAGTTCAGTGTGTCAGGAGCAGAGGAGGGGAATGGCCAGTGAGGCAAGCTGAGGACTGAGCTGGAGACCAGGCGGAAGGCTCTAAAGGTCAGATCGATGAGCTGAACCTCTCCCAAGGGCAGCGAAGGCCAAAGGACAGCTTGAGTGAGAACTGACACGTTCAGATTCGCATTTAGAAGTTTCTCGCCAGTTTGCATGTGAGGTGGGTTTCAGAGGAAAAGATGGAGGGCCGGGGCGCCACGGGGGTGACTGTTACCTGACGGAGGGTAAGGCAGACACAGAGGGCAGAGGCAAGTGAATGTACTTGAGAGAAAGTAAAACTTAGACTTAACGGTATGCAGGTGACAGTAAGCAGACGCGGGACATGATGGAAAGAGAACAGGTAAGGAAAATTGCCAGATTTCTGGTTGGAAGGAGAGCTGTGAGGGAGAGAACAGAGAAGGAGGATGGTTGGGGGTGACCACAAGGAGCTGCGTGGAGTCTGGCAACACAAGCTCCTCTGGCCCATCACCAAGGCAACGCGGCTGCACACACTTGGATGGTATTCCAGGCCCTTGAGAATCTTCCCTGTCTCTCCCCATCCTTTTCTCTTCCCACTAAGCCTCTTACATTTTATTTTATAAAAAAAATCTAGTCCAAATACAAAGCTCTTTCACATCTAAGGGGTCTGATGTTGCTGGTCCCCAATGTCACTCCCTCCTCTTGTGTTTGAGGTCACTCCACGTGGCACATCATCCAGAAAGTCTTTCCTGAGTTCTGTCCCACCTCAGCATCCCCTGCTTCCTCCGGGCAAGCTCCCCACTGAGGATACGTTACATCGGTGAGAGACGTTGTGATGGACTATGCCAGAGGCTCTGCACATGTCCACTGGGAGACCTTCTGGACAGCACGCTTAGAAGACCACACCCAAAGCCATTTGTCATCCCACGTACCAATCCTGTCCTAGCTCTAGCTCAGACACAATGGCAGATTTGCCAGCACAAAGACTTGGACAGCTGCCCTGCAGACATCTGAGCAAGAGGACACAGTGCCCCCCTTGCCCAAGTGGCGAGATAGAAGCATCGTCCTTAAATGATGAAGCAAGGTCCTCCAGTAATGTTATCTCATTATAACGCTGATGAGAAAAAAATGATCTTGATACCTAGCAGGGGTCTCTCTGCATGTTCTCCCGGGTTTGCCTCAGTTAGGTGACCAGCGTGACTAGGCTGCCTCAGCTAGCGTGAGAGTGTGCGTGCACCTGCGGTGGAAGGGCATCCTGTCGAAGGCTGGGCCCCACCTTGACCCTGAGCTGCCTGGAGAGGCTCTGACCACCCAGATCCTGAACTGGAAGATGGATGAATGGATGCAAATTAAACACAATGAGGGGTGTTTTCTGTCTTTATTTCGAAGTTTGGTGATGTTTTTGTAACCAGAAATGTGCTGTAGGAACCTATTCTTGTTTGTACCAATCAGCCTGTGGGCAAATTGCTCTCACTTATATAGGGTTTTGCCTAAAGCTGCAGTTTCTAAGAACATAAGGATGATGTTACATGAGACTTAATGTACTATAACCCGGTGTGTAGAAGGTTCTCAGATGCTTGTTCAGTGAGTAAATACCTAGTGCTTAGATGAGAACAGGGTGGTGTTTCAAATACTAATAACCAGTACTCATCTGTATCTTGCCTTTGAAATATCTGGATAATGTCCAAATTGCACAAAGTACTGAAAGCTAAAAACACAAGTTTTAACTCAAGTTTCTGAGAAGAGTTCTAGTCTTACAGCTTGTTACTACTTGGAAAAACATTTTTGAAAATGTAAGAAATTTCTACTCCATGGATAGTAACCAAAGCACCAGTCTAATAAATTTGTAACTGGTGGTGCATTTCAAGTCCTAAATTCAAATCAAAATTTATCAACCCAGATCATTTTATGAAATAAATCCATGTAATGAGTATTAATGCAGTTTTAAAAATTTAACCACAGCTTTATTAGTGGCTACGAAAAAGTAATGCTCCTGGTAAGAGATTCCTCATTCTTTTATAATGTTTAATAATTATTTGAAGGCCGTAATATCTTCAGATCTTCCTTTTTCTCTCATTCTCTTCTTTCAGTACCGTTTTATTACTCTCTCAATACATATAACCTATATTACTTCACTGTTTAATATACAACCTAAGTAAATATCTGGTGATTCAACTGTCATTCATTGAGAGTCTCTTGCAATTATGAAAAGATATAAAGGGCAGCTAGCCACTGTTCATCAGAAAGGGTTGGCACAAGTAGATAAGCGCGACGATATGACATGGGGATCATGATAAATTGACACCTCTGAGGAAGATGCTATATGATCCCTAGAGATTAAGTATAATATTCAATAAACTTGGACTGGACTTCAAACAAGTGGGCCTCACATCTACTGTCAGGCACTATAGAAGGACACTCAAGAGAAAAGGCAAGAAGGCAACGTTTTGTCTCCAGGAACTCCAAATAAGGGAGAGCCCCACTAAGGCTGATTCAGGAGCAGATTGTGCTGAGTGCTATAAAAAGAGCTCAGCACAGTGTACTAAGCCTGGGGGAGGCGAATAAAATGGGAAGAGTCTAGAAAGGTAGGCAGGTTTTGAAGCAGGCGTTCAAGGGCATCCAGGGCTTTGACAGGGGATGTTAACATGGAGTGGTACAGATTAATTGTTCCTGTCATACTCAAAATTACAGCCCTTCCAACACCTCAAAATCCTTCCCTTGGAAGGGAAACTAAGTACTTATTTGAAAAGAGAACAGATTCTCCTCCCCACCTGGGGAGAGGGTGGTGCATGGAAAGGGGAGAAAGGAGGGAGGAGGTAGAGCTGGAAATGCCCCACCCTCTCATACACACAGAGCCACAAACACACACCCTAGAGCCCTACCTCCAGGATGCTGGAAATCCAGATTTAAGTCCTGTTCACTGAGACAGCTTTGGAAGGTAGAGGAGGGGCCAGAAAACATAATTAAGGCCATTTTGGATCTCCTCCCTCCTCTTTACAAGGAAGGTCACTGTGCTGTGCGGGTCTCAGGCCCTCAACAGGGTGATTTCTTCCTGACTAAATGATTTCCTGTTGCCAAAATCTACCTTTTCTTCCAAGCATCCCATCCTGGCTCCACCTCTAAAAATGGAGCTTTTATAACAGCATTACCCATGCTCAGCATAGTCCCTTCATTTTATTCTGGGTGTTCCAGTCTGAGTATTTTCTAGACACGCTGGAAGCATCAGCAGCCCTGTTTAGCCGAGGTGACGCTGGGGCAGGGTTCTCTTTCGAAGTGTGAAGCAGCACAAAAACGGTTAAGATCTGAGGGAGAGCAGTGCATAAAGTATCGTAGCAACTGCAGGCTATACACACTGTGAAGAGGGTGGAATGCTGCGCGCTAGCCCATATGCTCTCCTCTTGGATCTGAATCCACAGCCCCTTCTCTGTCGGTGCCTTCCACTGCTCTCTGCTGTCCTAAAAAGTCTACTAGTTAGAGACAAAACTTCCCAAAGCCACCGCATTTTGAAGTTTCTTTCAGAAAAGTAGTTAGGGGTCAAGACCCCAAACCTCAAATTCTAAGTAACAGAGGATCCCACTTGCCGGTCATGCAAACTTTGACATTTCCTCGCTCCAAGGCCTTCCCCTGGGATCCCAGTTACCCCTTACCTCCTGGGCTCAAATTCAGGGGGGCCTGCCTCACACCTCAGTGCTCAAACATTCTGAGAAGCAGTTATTAATTTGCTACATTCTGACCAATGTAGATCTCTTTTGTGGTTTATCAGATATTCCCGCTTTAATTTGTTTGGCTCCTGTGAGCCAGAGGGTGAGACTTGGCTGAAGTTTTCCCATAAGAAAACCAAGAAGTTTTTTTCTGTCACCACACTTGCATTGAAGGCTGAAGAGTCGGAGTTGAAGCACGATTTCACTAGAAGTTGTGGGTTGGCAAAAACCGTAACCCCCTGGGAAAGCAGGCTACTGGACAAACAGCAATTCTACCTGCAAGGATCACCAGCTCCCGGACTTGGGTCCTACTCAGATGGTCTGTTTATGTTCCCAAAGGATTTCTTTTTAAATATATTCTTTCCCTTTTCAAATGCCATTAATTTCCCAACAGCCTGCGTTTAAACATGGCCTCCAACACCTTAGCTAATCATTTTCAAGCCAGTTTGATACCTTCACCTTAAGTGAGTATCCTCTGTTAAGCAGGTCAATTCCTCCTCTGACCTATTTTCAGTCAAAGTTTGGAAGGAGAACAGGTAAGTGAAACTAAAGGTATAAAGAACTGGTTAGACAACCCTGGAGGAAAAAAAATACTTCATTATTTTGGATGCTCGATATATAGCATAAAACTCTCTCCGGCCTACTTCTGTTTCCCTACTGGGCTTTTCCTCACCCTTTAGTGGTGAGAACAGACCAAGAAGCCAGAGGAATAAAACTGTCTCCAAGTTTGGCTATACTGTTGGTCTGAGTAAGACACTGAAGCTAATCATGACACAGAAATACCAAGCATTTATCAAGCTCCCCTGTTTCCTGCTCTGTCCTAAGGTATCATTTGTGCCAAATTAACCCTGAGCAATATACTTTTATTGTTCCTGCTTTACACGTAAGTTAATGGAGATGTAGAGTCATAAATAACTCGCCCTATGTTACACGGTTCATAAACATTAGAACTGTCACTCAAGCTTGCTAATTACTTCTAACCTTGTGCACTCAACCAGTCGGTATCCACCTGTCTCAAGAGGCAGTCTAGGGCAGGGTTTCTATCATACTTTCACTGTGCATCGGCCTGGGGAGAGTAGTTTCTGAAATCATATCAGTTTGGGTAGATAAGCGCCCGTGCACTTTCCTGAGGACAAAAACTACAACTTTCATCAGACTCACAAAGGACTTTGTGGCCCCACAAGAGTTCAGGATACCTTATCTGTGTGACAGCCACTCTGGCAGCGATGGCCTCTGATGTCCTGGGCACACGCACGTGGAACTATGATGTTAAAGAGGTCCTTAATATGTTCGGACAATTTTTCATCTACTGAACAGATCCTATGGAATACAAAACACTTTTGTATTTATAGATACAGAAACTGATATATTTACAAAGCAGCCCATAAAAATGCACGTTCATTCAAGACGTGAGGACAGTCGACTGGGAGCAGTATTAGAGAATGACCACGTGACCTCCCGAGTGCACTTTGTCCCCTGCAATGCTCCTTCCGCTGCCACCTGTCTTCATGCTCCAGTCTCTGTTCCTCAGCCCCTGCACACACAGGTTCCATCACAGCAGTCCATGCTTCTGCCTAGCACGCCAAACTCTTGCTGGATAGCTAAACTCCTATGTCATGTCTTCCAGAAAGACTTCTCAGGCTGGCTGTCCTCCCTTGGTGCTTCCTCAGTTACACATCTGTTTGCATTCTCCTTCATGCTTACAATACAGGTTTGAAATCAGAGGTTCAAATGCCTGATTCACTTGCTGGATTGTGAGATCAGAGTTGGCAACAGTGTCTTCAACATCTCCGTAAGCTCAGAACCCAGGAAAGTGTTCAACTGCATCCTCCTCGAAACGAATGAAACTAACCAATGTGTGTAATGAATGGTTCTAAAGGGAAATGCTCCAGAAGTACAGCTTGGGATGGTAGGAACACACTGCTGTCTGGAGCCTCGCTCATTCCTGGTACATGGTGGGTGTTCAAAAAATAGGCATGAAGACTAGTGAAGCAGGAACATGTACTTCTCAATTTTCAAGTTATTATTGGCAACACCCACTACCTAGTTCAAGATCTCAGGAGGCTAGGGTGGAAAGTTATGGTGAAGTTAGCACATTCTGCCAATCTTGCTCATGAAACCCTTTTTCAATCTTTTTCAGGCCCAATATTTGTTTAGTTTACTCATTTTATTGCAGCTGCCACTGGGACTTTTGACCAGAACAGTGCTTATCTTGTGCACTACCCCACCCCCTCCTGCGCCTCTTCTTCAATTTCTATCTGTCCTGTCTCCATGCTGACTTCTATCCACACTGGACCTGTATTAACCCAACTATAATTCTCAATTACAGTGACCAATTGGTAAGGTTTATTTATTTTTTTAATCAGGGAGTGGTAAACAAGACCAGTTCTGGGAAGTAACAAGAAATGACAGAGAAGAGGTCTATGTATAAAATACACAAATGCAAAATAAAACCCAAAACATTTTGACTTTTAAATTTACATTTGAAAACTTTAAAAAAATGTTTGAGGCTGCTATGAGGAGTTATACTTTCTTCCTCCCCACCTCACCCAAACTTTCATTTTGGATTCTAAAGCAGCTGATGCTAACCCTAAAATGGAAACTACATGTTACCAGGGAAAAATATGTTCTTGTCCCTTTTTCTTTTTATTTATAGATTTTTTAAATCCTCTTTTCATGTTTGTAGGTAACTCGTAATCACCTTGGCTAAGAATGTTCTTGCATGCCAATGTCTCGACATCAGCAAGAACCTTACAAATCACTGCCTCTTTGGTTTTTTATCTCTCTCCTTCTGAAAGCTATTATCAAAAGTGAAGAATGTCATACATGGTGGTTATAAAAGGGCATGGCCCTTTTCATATAAAACAGGCACAGGAAATTCAGGTCAAGCTGTAATTCCTGGAGAAGAATCACAATATTTTAAGAGTTGGAGAGACCTGAGGCCATCGTCTCCAAATCTCTGTTTCTCCCTCCAGCAAGTTACTGTAGAGTCTTTTCACACACTCTCCAGTTTGTCCTGCTGAACAACAAAATAGCCTTTGCAAGCACTGCACGGGTAAGATTTTGGGTACATAGCCTATCTTTTGTCATTGCATGGTCCTTTCTATTCTTGGGTATGAGTATATGGCATATCTGTCTATCATATCAGGACAGATATGCCGTATCCATTTGCTCCACAAAACAAATCTCTCTTTGACCTTATCCCCTGGAGCTCAAGGTCAAGGTTTTCAAGAACTTGAATTTAAGCTTTTCATATTTAAATTCTTCATATTTCTTGTAAACTACTAGTCAGGACAAAAGATTGCTGTAGATTAGCTTTGGCAGAGACAGCGAATTATTTTCTTTGATTAAGTATGAAAGACGTGTCACAAAAAGTAGAGATTTAAATCCAGAGACAAAGGGAAAAAAAATCTTACTAATAGAATTAAATCCCCTGTAGAGAAGGAGATAAATCCACAGATAACACCTTTTCCCCACAGCAAACACACAACCACCTTTTGAAATTGGTTTATTTCAAGAAAAAAGAAAGGAAATTTCTGTATATCTGGTTATTTATATCTAAGTCTGTCTAAAGTCAAAGATTTGGGTTAAAAGAACCTGAATCCCTCCCACAGATTGATCTGCAGGACTGTACATGTCTGCTCCACAGCCCTCCCTCTCCATCATCCCTCATTAGCATGTGTTTTTCTGGCATAATTCCTCTGAGTTACAGCTTTGGTCCGGTATCATTTCAGGACAAGTCACTTTACATACTTGGTTGATGTCCGAAACCACAACTCTCTCTTCCTTTCTGCTTCTTTCCTTAGCTCTAGTTCAGGTACTCATCACCCAGCACCTAAACTCCTACAACAGGACCCTTATTTGATTTCGCCTCCCATCTTTCTTTTATAACCAAATCTCACTGCTCAAAGAGTTCTAAAACACAAGTCTGATCAAGTTTATCCCTGTCTTTCTGCAGCTCGCAGTCACAGACAGAATAAAATCTATGCTTTGGCCTATCATTTCTTAGCAAATCACAACTTGAAACTTATCGGATCTTTTTCCTCCTTCTACCACCTTCCCACGAGTCACACATAGAAAAAGAATTGCCAGAACCTTCAAACCATGCTCCTTCTTGTGTCTGGGTTTGTACATGCCCATGTTTCTACCTGCAATTTTCTTTCACACTTTTTCTGTCTGTTGAACATCTGCTGATCACTTAAGGCAGAACTCAAAGGCCACGTCCTATCAGAGCTGCCTGTACAGTACAGGACCCCCCCCCCCCCTCCCGTGGCCAGAAGTTCTCTACCCAGTTTTCCATCTTGTGCATTATCCCACCCCCTCGGGCCTAAACCACTTTAATCACTTTAAACACTGCATTGTAATTCCTTTTTGACTTTATACTTCACTGTACAGGAATTTCTTTTAAGGGTAGGATTCTGTGTTAACTATCCTATTCCCAGAGCATAAAATAAAGCCTGATGCAGAGCATGTTTTTAAATTATTTTTTGAATAAATGAAAATTATTGTGGCGCTTAAAACACTGCAGTTAGCAGTGTGTGAGAGTCCCAGAACATCTCCTATAAAGAGAAACATGAATGAACATCTTGGGGAATGTTCTTCCTAAACACAAAACTGAGACTCACCGATTCAGTTGTGACTTATTTTTTTCTGTATCTTATTTTTTTCAATATCGCTGCGTCCATGTCTAACTTGTGCATTATACAAGTTCACTGAGGAAAGAGAAGTAAAATGCCTTTCAGTCCCAATACTTCAACCCAATTGTACAGATGCTCCAATGTCATTTGCTTACTGGAAATCACCTCCATTATAGTTCACATTCCAAACTTTTGTCTTTCTTGCGTGAGTGTAGTTATTTGGTGCCTATCCCCTCAATTAAGTTATATGCCCTTTTATACACATGGCCAACAGGCACATGTGAAAATGCTCAACATCCCTCATAATCAGGGAAATGCAAATCAAGACCACAATGAGGTACCACCTCATACCGGTAAGAATGGCACACATTGAAAAAACCAACAACAACAAATGCTGGTGAAGATGTGGAGAAAAAGGAACCTTAGTACACTGCTGGTGGGAATGCAAGCTAATCCAACCATTATGGAAGGCCGTATGGAGGTTCCTCAGTCTACTAGAAATGGGACTACCATATGATCTGGCAATCCCGCTCCTAGGAATCTATCCAAAGGATACAAAAACACTGATCCAAAAGAGCACCTGTACTCCTGTGTTTATTGCAGCACTATTTGTAACTGGTAAGACCTGGAAACAACCCAAATGCCCAAAAGAGGATGACTGGATTAAGAAGATGTGGTACATATACACAGTGGAATATTATTCAGCAATCAAAAATGAGAAACTAGGGCCATTTATAGATACATGGATGGAACTAGAAGGATTTATACTCAGTGAAATAAGCCAGAAGGCAAGAGAAAAATATCGGATGGCTTCACTATTAGGAGGAATATGAAAGACCAACAACAACACAGAATAAACTCAAAGAAATGGGCAATTATAACCAAAAGCAAACAAAAAACTCAACAAGACCAAAAAGACAAGACAAACCATTGGAGGGGAGGGGAAGGAGGGGAGGGCAAAGACGGGGATGAAGGCAGAAAGAGCACAAGGGACTGAGGTGATGGTGCACGGGTAGAATGGTGGTGGGTACTCCCTGGGGAATACAAATGATGTCAAATATAATTAATTAAATAAAAAAAAGAAAAGAAAAAAAAGTTATATGCCCATTTAGGTGAGGAAGTATCTTGATGTATTTATTCCCAGAAGAGTGCCTTACTCACAGTTGTTCAATAATGGTTTAAAAACATTAATTCAGGCAACAGTGAGAGATGCTGAAAATGGTAGGTGATGTTCTCCATCCTAAACTGAAAGGCTTCTTTTCTAACACTAACAGTAAGAGTGTAACGACATTACACTCTGTGCAAAAACCAAGAGACTGACAACTCAGGTGTCCAGAAGAATACAGATCTTAAAAAATCCACATGCATGTGAGGTTGCCACATTCTCCACATATGACACAAGAGCCATAAGCCGCTTTACCTGGTGCTGTTAGGCTGGCACTATTTGCATTTGCATCTTTTGAATTCTCTGTCTAACAAATGACTTACACCTGAGAGTTGTGAATGGGCTATAATAAGCGGGACTGGGATTAAATCCTTTGGATAGTTACTGGATAGTGCTTTGCTGGATGGCGAGCTCATAGTCTCATTAGTTTAGTCAACTGTGGGTAGCCTAATCCATCTTGGTCAGAGAGTATTCATGGGTTAAGTTTTAGATGAACATAAATAGGGAAACCACAGAGACAGATGGACTAGGAGGGTCAAAATGAAGGAGGAATTTGGGGGCACCCAAAAACACTAGAAGAGCCTAAACTAATGGATCCCCTGAAAGGGAATCACCTGGCATTTATAATATAATTGCTCCTGGAAAATTCTTTAGGGATGAGGAATCATGAAACCTGAGAGTATCTTTACAGGATGAGAAGTTTTTGAAGGGAGACCTAACACTTTAAACCAACCAAAAAATTAGAGAAAAACTGAGAAAATAAGGACATAGATGCTTCAAAAGTGTTCGCTTAGCTCACCTCTGTATCTGCTCACTCCAGAGGGAGAGGTGCTGGGTGGTCTCTATCTCGGCTCTCTTAAGGTACAATCTACAATAGCTCTACACGGCCTGGAGGATGAGAGTCAAGAAGGAGGTTCACTAAGGAACTTCAAACTTCTTGCTTCACTAAGTTCACTTGTTTCATTGGAATCATTTGTGGGGCATGGATGGGGAGAAGGGACGTTGATATTCCAGTAAAAGTGGTATGGAAGTCTAAGATTTAAACCTATCAAGATTTAAACCTACTAAAAAGTAAACTACAAAGGCTTTTGAAAGTGATACTGTTCTATCTAGACAAGGGTCCTAGACTTGTTGTGGGAAAAGACGTCGCAATGAGATAAGAGGTACAGAAAAGATGGACTGGATACTTCTGTGAGTCTGGGATGTGGGTAGCAGGTAGAGCGAATTCACAGCTGCAAGAAGAGTTGTCCCACTATGGAAGGCTGTATGGAGGTTCCTTGGCATACTAGAGATGGAACTACCATATGACCCAGCAATCCCACTCCTAGGAATCTATCCAAAGGACACAAAAACACCGATCCAAAAGAGCACCTATACCCCCAGGTTTACTGCAGCACTATTTATAATTGGTAAGACTTGGAAACAGCCCAAATGCCCAAAAGTAGAGGACTGGATCCAGAAGATGTGGTACATATACACAATGGAATACTATTCAGTGATAAAAATAAAAAAAAAACTAGGGACATTTATAGAAACATGGATGGAGCTATAAGGAATTATACTCAGTGAAACAAGCCAGAAGGCAAGAGAGAAATATCGGATGGCCTCGCTTTTAGGAGGAATGTGAAAAAACAACAACCACAACAAAAAATAAAAAGAAGAAAAAACAAACAAACAAGCAACAAACAAACAAGAGAAAGCTCAAGGAAATGGGCAATCATAACCAAAACCAAACAAACAAACAAAAACTGAACAAGATGAGAAGATCAAAGATAAACCCAAGGGACCACAGGGGTGGGAGGAGGGAGGTGAGGGTAAAGACAACGGGGATGAGGGCATAGAGAGCACAAGGTGATGGTGAAAATGGTGGTGGGAACACCCTGGGGACTACAAACGATGTCAAATACAATTAAATCTAATAAAAAAAAAAAAAGAAAAGAGTTGTCCACTGAGACCTGTCAGGGGCTTCCCTTGGTGATTCCCACCCATGACTGTTTCTGTGAACCTCCCCAGGGCTTTGAAAACCTCCTGGCTGACTCTGGGCACTTCCCTAGAGGCTCTGATTTAATTAGTCTGGGCTGGGAACAGTATTTTTCCAGGTTGCCCAAGTAATTAAGTACAGTAAGAGTTGAGAACTGACTACTGGGTTAGATGGATAAAGAGATAAGGGGGTGGAGAAGAAAAAAAAATGACCTTGCCCTTTACCCCTTCACAACTATGTTTACAGGTGTGACATGAGGAAAGGTGGGTCTTGAGATGGTATCTGATTTGCTGGCATATGAATAAGTCTTCACACAGAGACACACATGTACATGTGCATCTTTAAATGGGCAGATGAGAATATATGTATTTGAAAATATATTAGAATCGAAGCAGAACATCGAATTTGGAAGTTCCTGTATATTATTGCTTAGGAACAGGCTAAGACAGTTCACCGAAGTTAAGAAAGAATCTACGTAAGTGAACATTCTGTAAATTCTAGTCCAGCTGCAATTCAGATACCACAAACATTTTTGAAGAGGTACTCAGACAACTCCTACTGCTGAGCAGCCGGCCAGTGCCACCCTCTGCCCTCTCTCCTCACATGGATGCCTGTGCCTCATCCCAGCTGGGCTCAGACTCAAGCCAGTCTCGTCCAGTCATGCTCTGGTTACTGTAACTCACTTGTCTCTTTTCAGATTCCAATCTGAGCTAAACTTGACTTCGGGTACCTTAGCCACCTTAGCATAACAGGGCAGAAAACCAATGCTCACGGGTGTTCAAGACATCCCAGCACAAAAGCGAAACCAAAGCGTCCCAAATCCAGGTTATGCAAACTCAAAGGAAGGGGTGAGGTGACAGATATGAAAATCCCAAACAGAACAAACAAACCCAGCCTGCAGGAACGCACTGACTCCGTACATTTCACTCTGTATTTGCCATTCTCAGGGCATGATGCAACCGTAGTTGCCCAATTTATATTTGCACATTTCCCCCTCATCACAACGAGCTTCTAAAGCTTCCAGGGTCATAAAATTCCTTTTAAAAAGTTCAAGACTCTAGACCAAGAGGGTTGCACGACAGGCCAGGTGGCCTCCCCTTCACCTGTACCCAACAAAGTCTGGAGGTTTGGCGGTGCATCCGCAGACTAGGAAGGGAGAGGCACAGAGGCAGGCGGCAGAAGCTGACAGCTACTCTGTAGCGTTCCCCCACCATTCTCACGCCCACTTGGTTAGAAACTGCCAAGGGCACAGTACACACCTCGCCTTTACCCCTCCCCTCTTCCTGCGCCCATTTCCTCTTCCCAAGCCAAAGGGCACAATAATGGCAAAAGGGGGGAAATGCCAAACTCTTCAGCTCTCTTCTTCCACTGTCTGGTACCTCCCAACCGTCTCCGCATCGAGGCAGCCTTCTGGTCACCCAATCAAGGGCTACACCTTTGCACCACCCAACAAAATGGCAGGTTAGCAACAGGCGAGGCGGAAAGCGCCTGCTCTGGCTCTAGTCAAGAGCGGATCCCCGGCCAAGCTGCCCGGGGGGTGGGGGGGGGTGTTTCTGCAGGCGTCCCCAAGCCCCAAATCCTTCTCCCCAAGCCCCCAATCCCGGGCTAGGCGAGGCCACCGGCTCGCACTCTCACGGCATTTCTGTCGCCAGCGGGGGAAGCAGGTGCCAGCGTTAACAGGTGCCAGGCCAGTGCCGGGCGGCTGCACGGGGCAGAGAGAGCACCCCGCGAAGGCGGCAGGCAGAGGCCACGTCGAAAGCGAGGAACCGGGGCCGCACAGAGGAAACGACCAGGACTGGGGGCAGGATGCGGCTTCCAGAGCTCGCTCCCGCAGCGCGACCCTCAGCGTCTGCTCCACTTACAATCTCCAGGCAGACGAACGCCCCCGAGTAGGTCCGCAGGATGTCAGGGCCGGAGGGCAGGGTGACCCGCGGCGCGGGGAAGGACACGGCGGGGTTCGGGGGCGGCGGGACGGCCGCTCCTCCGACCGACATGCTGCCGCTGCCGCTGCTGCCTCTCCGCGCGCCGCCGCCGCCTCCCTCCGCCCGCCTCCGCTCCCGGGCACCCGCCGCCGCCGCCGCTGGGTCCGCGGGGTCCGACCGCGCCGCGCCGGGGTGGGGTGGGGGCGTGACTGCGCGGCCCCGGGCCTCGCAGGCCCCGCCCCGTCACGTGGGCCCAGGTGAGCGCGCCGCGCCCTGGCGCCCGCGCAGGTCAAGTGCACAGGTGCGGCCGCCACACGGCGCGGCTCTTCCGGCTCCGCGGGCCGACCCCCGCGGGGGCCACGCCCATCGCCCTGCTCCTCACCTGCGCCCTCTCGCCTTCCTCTCCGTTCCCACCTGCTCCCTTCCGCTGGTTCTGCCCCAGTTCTCACCGACCCCTGCCCCACGCTCCCCAACTTACCGGAAAGGTCCCGGCGCTGTGCTCTAGCTGGCAGCCATCAAGGTCCCAGTCACACCTAAAAAGTAGAGTGGGTCTGCTTTAGATGGACTCCAGTGGGATTTCAAAAACACCTCTAGGACAGTGCGACCCGTGGGAGGCAACGCAACCCTTGCAGCTGTGATTGGAGGTGACGCGGGGCGGGCAACCCGCTCCTTCGCGGGTTCTGGAGCGCTCATCTGTGCAGCGAAACGTCTCATGTGGGTGCCTGAATTACGACGAAGTTGAGCATGAACAGAGATTAGTGTATAGTAAGTGCTCCTAAAATAGCAAGAAACATAAACGCTATTTTCCCAATTTTTGCGTTATCACTGATCATGCCCTTATGTATATAAGTTTTTTTCTTATTTTTTTAAGATTTTATTTATTCATACAAGAGCCGGGGGTACAGGCCAGTGGCACAGTGAGTGAGAGGATTCACCTGAGACAGAGTGGGGAGCAGAACAGGCAGATCAACTGAAATACACTGTTGAGGGGAGCAGCGGGCGAGGCAGGAGATGTCTGCTGGGCCACGTGGGTGCCCTTCCTTCCCCGGGGATCAAACTAGCTCTGTGGTGGCTGCAGAAACCCCGCAGCGTAGCTCTCAACCCCTTGCGCTACCAGAGAGGCCCTATAAGTTATTTTTTGCACAGAAAACATTTTTTAAAATTGATTTTATCTGTCTGAAACTTATGAATTGTTCTTTTTTTTTTTTTTTACAAAGAACACTTAAGAGAGGGATTCTATGTGTGGTTTGCACACCTAGAATGGATCAATTACCCCAATTAATCCCCATTTTATCTTTTGTTTTAATGTCAACATTTTGTAAGTGAGATAAAGGAGGTGAGACTGATAGTTTCTCAAAGATCAGTTCAAGAGGCACAAAATCGGATAGGCCAGAATACACAGAAAGACTGGGTTGCAAAAAAATATTAGCCGGCATCATCAGACATTTACCAGAATGAACTGTGATCTTGTCTGTCAGGTTTAGTCTGTGTTTAGCTGTCTGTGCTGGTCAGCAGATTTTAGTTATTCTACCTCTTTATTGTTTTAATAAGCGAAACTCATAGGTGTGGTGAGAGCATGGGGGTAAAAACCACAAAACAGGGTGTGGGCGAAACCTTTTGTATATACCTCCTCTGTGCTCCACCTCTTAGTCATCAGTTGCTGATATTTCATGTGTGGTAATTTTTAATAGGACATTTAAAGATTTTGTACTAATTTGTTTGATCGATACATGCTCTCTGTGTTCAGACTCTGATTGTCATGGAATGATCTTTCTGTTTTATTTTCTCTTAACACATTTTTTTTTTTAAAGGCACTTACAGCATGTTCAAAGGGAAGACCTCTTCAAAGAATTCATCATCGGGTGCTCAGCAGTTATAATGGATGCCCCAAATTTTAGTGAATAAATTAAATTACCTTGGCGCTTCCAGAAGTGTAAATGACTCAGAAGAGTCTCGATTGTACTTGCTGAAAAAACTGTCACCAACAGGAGCATTTTCCCTGTATCCCTTCCAGTAAGCTCCTTGCTACACCTTGTATCCCCCTTCTCCCCACCACCATCCCAGATCATCCCTGCTTTCCCTCTTCTACTTGAGTCCACAATGGCCAGTGGAATGAAAAAATTATAGATCATGGAGGCCTCTTTTATAATTCAACATATTATTTCCTGAAAATAAATTCCTCCCCAGAAAGGTTTTCCCATCTCAGGACTACCATTCCAACCTGTTTTGCGAATTCCAGTCCTGTGGAATGATGGCAGCACCTCTGGAATCAAAGAAAGAAAAGTACATGCCTGCCCTGTCCCTCCACACTGTTCCAGCCTCCACATAACTGGCCATGAGCTCTTAAAAAAATAAAATTATTTCATTTATGCGCACAAGAGTTGGGGTGTAGGGCAGAGGTTTTTGGGGGGAGTATGAGGATTCATTAGGGAAAGAGAGGGGGCCAAACAGGCAGATATATTGAAATACACTACTAAGGGGAGCAGCAGGCAACACAGGAGAGGTCTGCTGCCCATGTGTGTTAGTTCCCTGGCTGGGGATCAAACTCGTGCTGCAGTGGCTGCCGATAGCTTGACAGTGCTGGGGCCATGAGCTCTTAACAAGTTTACATTTGCTCTTTTCCTAACCGGTTTCCAGGGCTCACTGACATCCAGTGTGACTTTTACTTTGCTCACAAACTTCCTTTGGACCCCATTTTTTTAAATGGCAATATTCAGGTTCATCATATGTTGCACATTTTCCCTCATACCACTTGCTGCCTTAATCACATGCACTCACACTGGGCTCACCAGAACCTCTTAGAATTTCACTACTGCCATTCCCTTGAATGTTTACATCCTCTCTGATGACTGTGTCCTATTAGTCTAACATTCCTTTTTGTCCTCTCTCTAGTTTGCCTTCCTCTTCTGTTACTCTCTCACTGTCTTCATCCTGGTACTTCTGGCCTCTAAACTCATCCTGTGATCACATAAAGGTATTTCAGAGAAGGTATTCCTCTACTTACAACCCCTTTAGGATTCTGTGCTGTTCTCAAGATGAATACCCCACCAAAGAGTACTTTCAAGGAAAGACTGGGGTGTAGCTTCTGATGAGCTCTCTAACCTTTTTTGGTCTCAGATAGTCTTTCATCATGTGCTTTAGTTAATCACCCTGCCCGTATTTTTTAGCTTGAGTTCAACCCAACAGCTATATTTTTGCTCTCTGATTCTTCTCTCAAATTGTCTATGGTCACTGCAAAGATGTGATAAGCAAGACATTTCCATTAGTAATTCATATTACCTAGCCTTGACTGGGCTTTAAGGATTCTTGATTGGTCATGTTCTTCCACCAACCTCTCTCACCATTTCTGTCATTATTTCATAAATTCTTTCACTTTCCCCATCTTTCTACCTGGCACAAATAGACAATATGACCCAATGATGAAAAGCAAATTCAAATGACTCCAACTTCTCTACTTTCACTTACTTTATAGTCATGTGAAGTAATGTTACTTTTCCAGTAAGACATGTTCGTTAAGAACCACTATCCAAGACAAACATCTGGTTGTTTCCCTAGGAAGCTCCTCTCATGACACATAATTAATCAGTTGTAAGACCTGGCAGTTCTATCTTGTTTTCTAGGATATAGCCACTCCCTCCATTCCCACTGTTCTTGCTCCATCTCAGGATTCTATCCCTTCTCACAGTATTAATTCTTCACACTACCATCAGATTGACTTCTAAACATAAAGCTGATCACAGTCACTCCTCTACTTACAACCCCTTTAGGATTCTGTGCTGTTCTCAAGATGAATCCCTCCACCGAAGAGTACTTTCAAGGAAAGACTGGGGTGTAGCTTCTGATGAGCTCTCTAACTTCATCAGTCCTATCGATCCACATACTATCCAGTAACTGTCCTGCCCCAGGACCTGTCTACATCCTCCTTCTTCTAATGGAACATCCTTTATTCTTACTATTCCTCTACCCCATATTGGTTTCTTGGATAATTCCTTTGGGTAAAAAAGGTGATTCTTTATGGCATTCCCTGGGCATTGAAGATTTGGTGGGAGAGAGGAGGGTGCCTTCTACCCACTGTGTTTCTAAGATGTGTTTACTCTAAAAGAATACTTGAATCACTACTTGAAATTGTGCTTTTACCTGTGTCCTATCCCTTAACTAGTGTTATGTCACAGGTATTAAATAGAGCAGGTCAGTGAAAGCATGAAGAAATGATAGTTATCAGATACCAACCTGAGCTGCAACCAACTCAGACCACTAGAAGTTCTTAAGAGGGCTTTTGCAGAATCCTCTAGATCATCTACACATCCCTGTCCTCTCAAGAATACTGAAAGCTCAGCGGTGAGGAAGGAGGGTGGTTTGGGGGTGAGCTATGCTGGGAATCACATTTCACTTTCCACTCTATCTCCTCCATCCCCTTTTCTACATTGCAGAAGGCAGTTGAGATTTATTCACCTTGCACAATAGGAGCTCAAGGAATAGCAGCTGAACCAATAGATACTGTATCTACTTTCCTCTGCTTCATCACACTTGCTTTCCACTTTTCTTCCTATTTCATAAGAAGTATACCTCTCCTCTCTAAAATTGATCCACCGCTCAGCTTTTCATTATTTTCCCTTTCTATTTCCATTCAGAAGTTGATCCATTAATTTTCCTTCTTCCCCTGCCATTTAAAATTTTCTATCTTATGCCCATTTTATCCTCTCTATGAACATATGCAAGTTTTCCTTATCAAAAAACACAACACTTGACTTCTGTTGAAATCAAAATAACCGACACTCGATTCAGCTTCATGACTGAAACAATTAAATGTTGTACAAAATATTTTAAACACTAGATTTTAGACATTTCATACCTGAAAGTACAGACTATTGATCCATTAGAGATGGCAAAGAAATGAAATGAGCCTTGTGATGTTCTCAGCTTGAAAGTAGTTTCCAGACCCCAGGGAAAAGACATGGTCTCCATGAGTTAAGGTGGTAAAGCTGGGAATTTGAGGGGGCCCCAGGAATCAGGGTTCAGAGAGTACTAGAAAGGAAAGAGTTACATAGAGAGAAAGAGTCAACACTAGTAACAACCCCCTTAAATATTCATATCAGAGCTGATCAGCAAATAAAGCTAAGTAATTAATCTGAAGCCAGGGAAGAATTGCAAAGAGGCAGAGGAGCGATCCCAGGAGTTCATACAGGATTAGGAAAGTTCATGTTTCTACAATGCAGAATGGAAAATTCCCTAGTTAATGGAGCACTGGATAGAACAGTCAGGACAGTATTCCCTCAGTACTGGGACAAAGTCAGACTTAGACCAATGACCACTTGGATCCTCCATTACAAAGGTTTTAAAAAGGCTCAGAATGCTCTGTCAACCAGTTAACTCAACTGAATCACAGAACAATGCTCAAGAGCATTAAAGAATACAAAAAATGTCCAGCACCCAACAAGATAAAGTTTACAATGTCTGGCATCCAGTTAAAATTTACCAGGCATGCAAAGAAGGAGGAAATATGAAACATAATGAGGATAATAATCAACCACAATAAACAGGCCTAGAAACAATACAGATGATTCTGTTAACAGAAAAAAACCACATTTAGACAGCTATTATCAATGCATTCAAAGCGTATTTGAAAATTTAAATTCATTTCAAGAAATTGAGTAGGATTGAGCATGACATGAAGAAACACATAAAAAAGGACCTGAATTGAATTTCTAGGCAAGGAAACTACAATGTCTGCACTAAAACAGCTTTATTTATTTATTTTTACTTATTTATGATAAAACATTTTTATAGAAGATTAAAAGCAACTTAGGGTCCAAAGAGAAGAAAAGTTTAGTTAATATAAGAGCAGAAATGGAAACTAAAATGAAACACATAGAGGAAAAAAGGACTGAAAAAAATGAATAAGCATCTGTCATAGGGTATCGCAAGTGTTTTAACCTAGTTGTAAATATGTGTATACCTCCTCTGCGCTCCACCTCTTTATATATTTATATATAAATATAAATATATATCTTTCTAATATTTAATGTGTGGTCTTTATTTACTAAGAAATCAAGGTTTTCAGCACTCATTCATGAGCCTGGTTTGGAGGATGGGAGTAAAGTCTGATGCACAGCCAAGTGACATATACAGATTAATTCTTGTGAGGGCACTGCTTTCAACTCCACCAGTCATTGGAATCCATGACCTGTACCTCTTAGATTTCCAAAACTGGACCAAGGACTGTATAATCAGCACCAATGCCTTTGCCGCCTCCGTGATGGATTAAAGGTGGATGCCATCATTGCCACTACCACCACTTGGGAAGAGATCCTCTTCTTTCTCCTCTTCTTGGAGTCCTTAGTGCCTCACTCGAACCTGGAATCGGGTATTCCAGCCATTCATCTTCACGTGCACTGAAATAATAGGAAAGCGCTCTACCCTCACTATCATGTTTATTTTGGATATGGACAAACAAGGAATTGGTCCATAGGCAGCACAGTCATAAAGATCTTGACAAATACATTTTTTTAATCTTTGGAATGTACGTAAGAAGATAAAAGAGTCTTCACCTAATGTGGGAAGTTGGGGGAAATTTTGATGAGTGAATAATCAGGGACCCAAAGTGCCAATAAAAACTAGCTTGACTGTGGCCTCCCTCATGGTGCAAGGGGTTAAGCACCACACTATGAAGCATCCACAGACACTGCAGCAAGAGTACAATCCCTGGCCAGAGAGGTGACCCACATGGCGCAGTAGATATCTCCTGCCTTACTCGCTGCTCTCCTCAGCAGTGTATTTCAGTTGATCTGCCTGTTCTGTTCCCCACTGTTTCTGGTGAGTCCTCTCACCTCCCACACCTCTGGCCTGTACCCCGGTTATTGTCTGCATAAATAATATCTTAAAAAAAACTAGACTTGACTAAAAGGTAGAGGAGGAAGGGGGTATTTTTAATAAATAGAATAATATATGAGAAGACCCTTATCCATGAAGGTCCTTGATATTAAATATAATCCATGTACTTTAAGATGAAATCAGGTAATAAATCGTACTTTTTGAAGGATCTAGTTATGCTTGAGTCTATGAATTCTATTCTAAGACTTCTATAAAGTCAACACAAAGTTAGAGTAGGGGAGTGAATTTATGAAACACAAGCTTTAAAGAGATCATTCAAAATCTAAACAAAAATTGTGACTTTGTAGGTGATGGATGGTAATTGAATTTATTGTGGTGATTTTTTTGCCCTGTATATAAAATGTTGAATTATTATGTTGTACATCTGGAAGTAATACAGTGTTATATGTCAACTTTATCCTAATAAAAAGAGAATGGTCATATAATATAAAAAGGGCTCTCAGGGCTCATGTGAAGAATAGATTGGTATTCAAATGTTGAAACCAATCAAAAATGAATGAGCGAGCAGTGCAGTGAGGGGGTAAAAATAGAAACTTTGGAGTGAACCTACTTGTTTATCTTGAACATACCAGGTCCCTTTCCCAAAGCTCATTTATCATCCAAGAAATAGGGTAAGAAATGGATAAATTTTGTATTTATCCATTTTGAGGGGAAAGGCCTAGAAGTGGATTTTAATTGCAAAATGCAAAACTGTGATGCTATAATAAATATTTAGTGGGTGCTCAGTTATTTTGGTGGTGAGGATGCAAATTCATTGGATTTATGGAGGAAAATTCTTGTTTTATGGTTTACAGAATGTCACTTATTGTCACGGATTCTTGGCCTTTATATTTTTAATCATATTTCTGTTGGGAATCAATGCTTGTCTGCCTCCAGGTTGACTGATACACCTAATGTGGAATACTTACTGAAGTGCCTAACACATCTACTAAATGTATCTGATTGTGTCTAAGATATAAAGGCTAGTAGATGCTGAGCATTATTAATGATAATATATGCATCATATTTAATTTTTTCCAGTAGAAAATGACTATAATCCATAGAACAGAGAAGTGGGTTGACGTTTACCGAGGCAAGAGAAAGCATCTGGCTATTAATTTTTCAGAAAAAAAATATATTTCAGGTGATCAGTTTTACCCAGACCACCACATGACACCAGAAGACAGAAATACATCATTCCACGGGGGATTTGTATAATTGGTTTTCTTTGTATCTTAGACACAATCAGATACAGCTTATTGGAAATGGATTCAATGGTTGACACAGCTGGTTAAACTCTTCAAAAGGTCATATCAAGTGTGGTTTTTAAGGAGACAAATGCATGTCTATAATGCATGTCTTTGAAATGAGGAAAATAATCTACAGAAAATTTAGGAAAAGTGAGAAATACTTGGCACTCCTTATTACCTCACACCTATGAGCGAAGTCAATGACACACCCTTGCACTCTGTCCACACTTGGCACTTGGGGGACGGGAACCTCTTGTCCTGGTTCCAAGTGCTGATAAAAGGTGGGCTACTTTGCCAGTAATTACTCTTCTGGTAGGAGGATGAAGTATTCTAGAGGACTGGGAGATAGGCAGCCACAGATCTTTTTGTGTTAACAAAAACTCAAACTTTCCATCTAACATAGTCATTAATCTGTGTCACTAAAATCATCAATTGCACTTCTAGAATTTGTGAAGAATGTAGACTGTAAGTCAATAAGAAATAAGGAAAAATGTATCTGAAAACATTATCCTATAGACAGATCTCCCAGAAAAGGGGGTGGTTTTCTGTAAACTGGGTGGTAGCTGCCAATGTTCTATTCTTAGGCTGAGTGGCTCCTGCCAAGTGCGTGGACTCCATACTGTGATGAAGGACTGATGCTTCCCTCACCATAAACCCGATGTCACAACACCCACTGCTGGTTTAGAACTGAAACTATAAGGTCTGGACCCAGCACCCAGGGCAGAGACTGTTTCCCACCAATCTTAAATACTAAACAGGCAGGAAACAGTTGGAGCTATGTTTCTAAAACATCACAGTAGGGAGGAGCCAGTGCTTCTTTAGTTTTGTAATTTAGAGACTCAGAGCTCAAGGGCTAAGGTCATCTGGGTCTGTGGTTTCATCCTGCCACATGGAAGGAGTAACTGGAAACTTACATATCCACTTCTATCAATAATGTGTCCTCTCCAGTTTTTTCCAGTGAGTGTTTTTTTAGCTAACATGTGACTGTGTGTGTGTTTACAGATGCTTAATTACTAAAGAATGTTAATCATATCTCCATGTAAACTTTTTTAAGTCTGGCTTCTTTCCTTTTGAATGTGAAGTCAGACACTGAAGATTTAAGAACTTTGAATTAGAAGAATTTCAGAAAAATAGGATTTTGTTTGAAGTGATGTAGAATAAATGTAGAAATCTGTGCTCCTGCCTTCGAATGCTTCTTTCACTCCTGGATCCACCCCTATAAAACTTAAGATTCTATGTAAATCATTTTTCTGTGGTTTCACCATCTACCCACTTGTCTAAATCTTCACGTTGGGTTTGCTTTTCTAAGTTCTCATCTTAACATATCTGAGTCAGAATCTTGATTTCCTTCTGTGTAGAATCCTCAGTATGACAACCTACTTAGATTGCATCTACTTGGTTTCTCCTGCAGAGCAGCTTTTTATCATTTTGCTTCATTTAGCACCCAGAGCTCCAAATGGAGAATCTACACATATGACTTAGTTTCTCATCATGGCCTCTGTCTAGGGGTACACTGGGACAAATTTCACAACCATCGAGTGCTGAGGGGAACTATAATTTGTATCACATGCTTGTACATGCTGGTACAAGTTTTTCCACAGTACGTGATTTCAGGCTCCCAACTGAAGTTAGTGAGTGAAGTGATGAAGTGTGCAGCTGGATATAGCATATCTACTCTACAGATAAGATCAATATCTTCAAAAGCATTGCTAATAAGCAAGAGTAGAATAATTAGGAGTTGTTGAGTATTTGTTTCCTTTATGTCTAGTATAACTTATCTATTTATAAGTTGATATAAATTATCTTTTAATAATGGTTGTTTCTAACAAGCAGTCTGTTGGATTCTTGATTATTTGACAGCCAGCTCTTGTAAGCTGGAACAGCACGCCACTGCTGCCACCCCACCATTTGTCTGGAAGAGACAGGAAAAGTGGGTGGTTCAAGGGCAGAATATGCCCAGAAAATGGATGTTTATGGATTGAAATTTTTGCAAAGATTTGTCTTAAAACATGTGTTGACACATGCACTATCATATACTCATAAGACCCTGAGCCAAAAAGGCTGTGTTTTGGAGGCTTGGATTGAAGCTCCCAAATCTATTTTCTGGAATTACTTTATTCTATTTTTATTCTATTCACTTCTTTTTGCTGGGATATGCTCATCCACTGAGCCATCTAATGGTTGTGGGGCTGAAGTAGAACATGAAAATGCACTTTACATGTCATCATGATATCCATATAAAAATAGCCGTACAGCTCCTTCCTCCCTGCCCCTGCCCCACCAAACTGGAGCTGTATGGATATTTTTATTCTGTAAGGACAATTTTAGCCTCAATTTCTTGAATGATGTTTGTTATAACTTCACATTTTTCTACAGATTTGTTTAAAAGTATATTTCCCCAAATTCATATTAAAATGTTTTTAAATGATTCTCCTATGACTTCCTTTGATTTCTCTTCTTTGTTCAACCGGGCTTTGCTTTACAAAATCAGGGAATCAAAATATCCTAGAAGTACTAGTCTACTAAGTTTAGACCATAGTACAAACAAATATATTTACCCTCCTGGTGTAAAGGTTGCTTGCAGCCTGTATGTATTGTCTTTAGCTATCTTTGGGGTTTTCCAAACTGCTTTACAGTCAATATAATCATTAGAAAGCAGACTTCTTTTTAACTAAACATATTTCATTACAATAATTAGTCTGCTGTGTACTCATTAAGTGGAATTATCTATCATTCTCTTCTAAACATTGAATTTGTTTCACAGTCTTAAACTGTCTCCAGGATCCTCCCACGCTGAGTATTTATTCACCTTCTCTATTCAAATGCATCTGCCTTTGAAGAGTCACATGTTGAGCATTTTCCTTTGCTTCTTTCTTTTCTTTCTTTTTTTGAGTCACCAGTATTCTCCAAAAGGTAGTGCACCCATTTCTTTCAGTTTCTGTGGGGATGTGATAATTTAGCTCCAACTATACAGAAACTGATTTACACCTGTCACTTAGTGGGTATTCAAAATACGAGCATATATATATATTTAGTATGTGTGTGTGTGTACATGTATTTTCAGTTATACAAAGGTAATGTTTTACTATCTGCTGGTAAAAATGGTCGAAAAATCAGTTTCAGTGAAATCCTGGAGCTAAGTGAATACATCTATATAAAGTCAGTTATACAGTATGCATATTATATATAATATACATATTGCTTATAATGCATTCCTATATATATCATATGTACATGTGTACTATATAAGTATACATGATATATACAAGATAGGAATGATATGTAATTATATATTATATCTCTATATATACTGTTACAGCAATAATATAATACCTCTATATATTCTATTATGGTAAAATATTATGGTAGCTAAGCCTTCTATTCATGATTAGGTTTAAATTCCATCGTAGAGCCTCCCTGGTGGCACAAGAGGTTGAACACCACACTATGAAGCATCCATAGCCACTGCAGTATGAGTTTGAACTCCCGGCCAGGGAGGTGACCCACATGGTGCAGCAGACTCCTCCTGCCTTGCCTGCTGCTCCCCTCAGCAGTGGAATTCAGTGGATCTGCCTGTTCTACTCTCCACTCCATCTCTGTTGAATCCTCTCACCCCCCACACCTCTGGCCTGTACCCCAGTTCTTGTATACATAAATGAATCTTAAAAAAATAATAAATTCCATCATATATGTGACTTTACCTTTTGTAGTTCAGGTTCTTTTCCTGTGAAATAGAAGTAATAATAGCACCTTCCTTTTAAAGTCAGAATGAGTGTTGGTTAGCATTTAATGAGGGCATAGAACCTTAGGAGTGTTATGGAATAAAGAACACATTATATAAATTCAAACTCACACAAACCTTGGGAGGAATCTAGGGGGAAAAGTTCTGGAGAGCTCAGAAAAATGTCATTAACCATCACTCTGTCATGCATGGATGAGTGTGCAGGAAGATTTTAGGGCCTGTGAGCACCCAGCAGCAGCACCCTGGACGCGTCTCAGCTTTATGTGGTTACTGCCTCAGTGTACTCTGGGCGAAAACTCTTAAGGTAGGCCTATGGTAGTTTATCCGAAAAACTGGAGACCACATAGTTAAAACTGAAATTCAGAACAAAACTTTTGATATAGAACTTTTTACAGTACAGAATACATTTTTTTTTTTGGTGTAAGTATGTCCCAAGTTTTGTGTGGGACCAACTTAAACTTTAAAAATAATTGCAGCATATCTAAAATCTAAACTTAGCTCAACATCTCTGTATTTTTATTTGCTAAGTCTGACAACCCTGGCATTAGGTCACTTTTGGTTGGCAGAGCCAATGGCTGAGAGAGGTTGCTGGTGATAAGAGTATGGGAAATCAAGAATAGACTAGAACTCACTCATACCTCTGCATCTCATCCCCTCTAACCAACCATGACAGAGAGACTACACCTTCACTTTCAACTCTCCAAATATTAACCAAATTTTATGGCCAAACTTAGCCTGGAACTATAGAAGTAAGGGAATCTAGAAACTGAAGTACTAGCTTAGTGAAGTGGACCCAACGCAAAGTCCCATATTATGTAGTAAATATGATGAAACACTTAAGTATTAGGGCAGCACCAACATAAACTACACATCTTGAAACTGTCATTCTTCAATGTCACTGTTAGGTTGTTTTTATTCTTTCAACAATTCTGCCATATGGATTATCAGGCTGAGAGGGTGATGGAATTTGATGAAGAGCTATGAGTAAGAAGTAGGAGGTGTAGCATAGGATTGAAATGGCAAAAAGAGTTTCTTAGCTGAAACAAAGACAACTTTGCTTGTGAATATAAAAGAGGACTCTCTGGTACATGCAAATATCTCAGAACCATTCTATTAGAGAACACTCTTTCTTAACTGTTCATGGGGATATTGTTAAAATACATTTTCTGACTCAGTAGTCTGGATAAAATGCTTGAGGTTCTAAATTACTGATAAACACCTAGATGCCACTACTGCTGCTAATTATGACTTCAGTTGGAATGGCAAGGGCTTGCAAGTCTTACTGTCACCCAAAGAGTCTCATGTAAGCTGCATGAGAAAGTTTTTAAGTAACCGTACAATGCTTAGCAAACACATTTTGATTTATATACTGAGGCGCCTATCTACTAGACATGCAACTCACAAAAATACACTTTTTAGATGAAAGAAGCATGGGAATTTCTCTTAATTTCTAATTACAAATACAAATAAAAGAAACACATTACAATTAGTAGTATGAATATAATGTCATTTGCTGAAAAATTATTATATGCTAGGCATTGTTCATTATCTTTTTAAATCCTAACAACAATCCTAGGTGCTCAGTATCAGTATTTTCACTTTTTTATATTTCCTGTTTTAATCTGTCCAGAAGAAACTCAGATGTAGACGCTTGTTTCATGTCTTTCAAGAAGTAACTGGCTAAGTCTTTACTTAAAGCTAGGTCTCTCAAATTCAACTCCCAATACTACAGTTATCGTTTCTTTAGTATTTTAGTTTGAACACAATCTTTAGAACAAACAACAGACAAACATGCTTAGTGTATATTGGATTATCATGATTAGCATAACAAATCTGAATTAAACGTGGGCTATACTCAGCGCCTGGCTCAGTGCCACAGCTACTATAAGTCCATGACAATTGATTTAACCAGAGCCTCTGTACCAGATGACTATTGTTTGCAAAAAGCCATGTACTCACACGGAGCTTGCTATTTTCTTTATATTAACTAGAGAAACAATACCTTTATTTTACTTAGAGGGAGGAGGTTTATCTTGGCAAATAAAGGGAAGACTTTGAAAGGATTGATGGGAGTCAGAGCCTTCAAGATTCTGGCTAAAGCAGCAGCATCTCTGTTTGAAAGTCAGAGTGCCTTGTTGGGAAGGTGGTGTGGCTCTGGGCAAGGTAAGTTTGCAGAGTGCATGGTGGCTGTGGTTCCCTCCTCTCCCTTCTCTCCCTCCTTTTCTCTCCCAACTCCCAGCTTGTTCCTGAAACACAAGCAAGGGAATTCTGTTCTCTGCAGTAATTACTTTGAAGCCCAAAGCAGATTTGATCATATCTCAGCTTGGATCAGATTATTAGTTAAAGAGTTATCCGTATGAGAGAAAATTGCAAACCATGACTTGGTCCCTCTACTGCCCTTTGTTTGGACCATTGTAGACTATATTTAACTGCCTCCAGAAGACTCTTTTTTAAAAAATTGTGCAAACCCTATTTTCAATGAGCTAAGACTCTTTCTTAATTCTGGTGATTTCCAGTATGAATGACTGTGGGTGAAGGAAATCCTAAGTAGTTCATCCAGAATTTTTCCAGCAATATCACACCAGGGTGGTCTGTCTTGCTCTCACTCTCGATCTCTTTACTAAATATTAACCAGGTTCCTGCCTGAAGGCTTAATGGCCATGCAGCAATCTCATAGTCTGAGATTCTCAAGTGATAAGCTGGACCAAATTTACACATAAGAATGATTTTTCTGTCTGTATTCAGTTTGAAGGAAATAACTGAATGCAATCAGATCCAAAGTCTTGAATCAAAACAGCAAGCATTAGAACTTAGCATCTTGAAGCTCCTTGTCAGTTAATTTGGAAAAAAATAACAATATATTTTAAAAGCTCAATGATAGAAGATAGAGAAAACAGAGAGGAGTTCCTAAAGATTGCTCTTGCTGAAGGCAGTGACAAGAAGGATTGCCAAGAGCTCTGTACGGTTATTGAAAGCTGGGAAGATATTGGGCGATGCTTGCTGGAGCCAAAAGCACACTTGGGGGTGGGGGAGGGGAGAGAAGCTCAGAGCTGGGCACAAACCAAAATGGAAAGGGAGATTCCCCAGGTGAGTTCAGGAATCAGGAGAGTGCAGACATCCAAGGGCGAAGTAATTTGAGTACTCCAAAGTCAGAGTGGGCAGGCAGGCACTCCTAGATTGACACTGGCACTGGAAGGGGAGCTGGGGAGCCAGAAACTTGGCAAGGTCTGTGAGCATGGACACCAGGCACAAAAGACCTTGATAACGGGGTCCAAGCCCTGCTCATGACGTAGCTGGAAAGGCATGAGCTCAAAGAATCTGACCTCAAATTCCTCACTGACCATGCCCTAGACTTTTAGCCCAGTGCCCCAGTGCCTGGCACAGAGAAAAGAGAAATAAATCAGCACAAGGCTCACGTGTGGAACAGGGATCTTATCTCCCTTGCAGTATTGCTATGAGGATCAAAATGTAGTAAAAGTATTAGGAAATAGCTAACATACCTTAAACAGGTGCTCTGGATCCTTGTTCTTCATCGTGTTATTTCTTACTGAGATAACACTGGTTTACTGCATTGTATAGATTCAATAAGGACCTCCATGTTTACTTTTAGGCTGGACCAGGAGACAGGGAATGATGAGAACAGATAAGCTCAGTAGTTCCTGTAACTTGACAGTCAGGCAAGTGAAAAGCAGGAGTGAAGACACATACTGACAGGGCTGGGAACTGGCTCCCAGAACGTGGTCTCCTTAAATTGTGGGTAACTTTTAGAAGCAGCTACGAGCAGGAAACGTGTGTTAGGACAGGATGGTGGAATACCTCGTATTTTGAAAGAAAATAATTTATTGCTTTATACAGTTCTGGTCAGCTTCTGTTTGTCATCTCTTGACCTTATTTCCATTGTCAATGAAGCTTTGTAGGGAACGATGGCAGCCAGATAGGTGATGTGTGTTCATGTGCAAGGGCAGATATGGAGAGATGGAGGAGTGACCTTGAGCCATGGTGCAAGCACGTACATGGTATTTACTTACATCACATGTTCTTTCGGGTAGGAGTTCAAGAAAGGGGTGGGTGAAGATAACGTTATACTACAAAAAATTGACCTAAAATGTCATTTCCTTGGTTAAAGTCCTGCAATTCTCCCCTGCACACACCAGTGCCTTAAAGATAAAATACAAACTCCTGAAAAGGACAGATAAGGCCTCGTGATGTATCTTAGTTTACTGTGTTTACTTTTCCAAACTACGCATGCTAGCCTGAAGCAAACTTAACAAGATTCAATCTGAATCTTACATATGATATTCACTGAGTCTGACATACGATCTTCACTCTATCACCAATGTTCTCCTCCCACTCTGCTCATCTTCAAACTCCTACATGTGCTTTACATCCCACTTTGGGAGTCACTTCCTCCAGGAAGATACCTCTGAATCTCCTAAGTCTCCATCAGTGGTCTGTTAACCGTGTACTTTTCTAGTATCCAGTGTTTATTTCCCTTGAAACAAGAATAAAACAATGTGCAGTAATTATCTACATATTAATCTTTCTTTCCCACAAAACTGTGCATGTTTAAGGGACAAGAAATAGGAAGTCAAGCTGTATGCTAAGCATATGAAAGATAGTGAATATTTAGAGGATATTTGCTAAGTACATGAATGAATAAACTGTCTTTGAGTAAAACAAACAAATATTCCCAACAACAACAACAAAAGTTATCCAAAACAAGTTCGGTGATTATAAAGCACATACAGAGCACCAGTAACACAGCCCTTGAATAGAACTAATTCAAAGTTGTGTAGATGCAAAAAGAAAGCCTTCAAAACGAGATATCACTATAGACCAAACTCACATGTACATGCACATGTGTGTGTGTGCTTCCATGTAAGCCTGTTTGAATTATGCAACAATAATTACTCAGATAATAGAGGTTTTCCAGAAGTCCAAATAAGGTAATAAAATAAAACATTAACATTGTTACTGGCACAGAGTCGATAAGTGGTAGCTAACCACGTTGTTATTATTAACATTCATGTGAAGTTCTTCCAGAGCATAATCTCCATAAAAAAGGGGAGGGTCCATATTCCTTGCCCCACTTAATGAGGGTGGAGTTGATCCTGCAAAGTGTTTTGCTGGACTAATTCATTTATCCTGGCCATAGTCCTATTAATAGATGCTATTTTATTCTCACTTTACAGACAAGGAAATCAAGAGGGAGTTTTTAGTGTACCCAGGGTCTTACTTCTTGCTCGTGGCAGTGCCAGACAAGCTCAGTTTGACTCAAACCCCACCCTCCTTTGCCTTTGAGACTCACCAGTCACAGACATTAGCAGAACAGGTAACATGGGAAATATCCTCACTGATCGATGTCTCTGGGACATGACATGCTACGGAGGGTTTATGTCTCAAAAATTATGAACATATTTTCTCACGCACCTGAGTTCCACTTTTTATGAACAGAGACATAGTTCTGCTAATTCTCTTTATCTGCATGACTCATGTTTCCTGCAAGGATAAGAGTTAAGACTTATTGCCTGAACACTGATGATTATAGGACCTGTAAGATTGAACAGTCCAGTAAGGTCCAGGGAAATAAGAGTCAAAGAGAATGGGTCTGGGTGTAAATAAAATAATTGTTCCCAAAATATTTTTTGGGTACTTATATATTATTAAAGTAAACCAGACACATTTATACTATTATTGTGTCATCATAAATTAAGATTATTTTTAGTATGGTTTTCCTTATTTTCTTTAGTAGCTGTATCCCTCCCAGTTTCATTAAGTAATAAATGGCAAGTAAAGTTGTAAATGTTGAAGGTGTGTGATGATTTGATACATGTATATAATGTAAAACAATTACCCCAATCAAGTTAATTAACACACCTGTCACCTCACAGCGCTTCCTTTGTGTGTTTGCGGGTGGCAGGTGGTGGATAAGAACACTTAAGATCTACTCTCAGTAAATTGCAAGTGCAAAATACAATATTACTGTTTTATGTATAATGCTATGCATTTTATTCCCAGAGCTTATTTATCTTATAATTAAATTCCATATCCTTTGACCTTCATCTCCCTGTTTCCCTACGACCTCAGCCCCTGGCAACCAGCATTCCACTCTCTGTTTCCATGACTTCAACTTTCAGATTTGACACATCAGAGATTAGTCTTTATATTGTAGACAATTTCCTGAAATCTATAAGTTTGCCAGATCAAACAAGTTTTAGTGAAAATATGATAGATAGAATTTGACCAATAATGACAATAGATCTATCTCTGCCTTACTTTTGAATTCAAAGCATTAATTGAGAACTGAGGTTTTCTCTTATCCTAGCAGCTGCAGATCTAGTCCTCAGAGTCTAAGAGCTTGATGCTGGTACATTTCTCATTCTAAAAATCTAGAGATATAAATGTTTATGATGCTTTATTTTGGAATGTTTAGTTAAGCTTCTACACATCAAGAGAAAGTTTACACAGCAAATGAAAGATGCCAGAGGTGAGGGAACTGATGTATCTTATCTCATGCAGCATGCTTTACCACGGAGTAATTTCCTTTTTATTATTGAGGGAAGCAGTGATGTTGAGACTTTCATTGCAATGCCCACTTGCAATTTCCTTCCTTATCACTCCAGAAATGAGACAAATGGTATGGGGCACTCGAGAGCCACATTTGCTCTGTGCGTAACATGGTGTAAGGTAGATGGGACTTTTGATTGTGTTTCACAAAATGCAGTATTTGTTGAAAACTACCTATTTACAAGACACCTTGTTTGTTGCCTTGGATAACTAAAGTGTTTGATTTATTGCTATTATTCAACCTCTTCTTCTGGAGCACACTAAAATATAAAGGGCTACCTGGGAACATTTATTTCTAGACTTTGGGATTACGAGCACAGCTCAGGGGTAGGCTTCTCTGATCCTGAGTCTAGACTGAGGAATTCTCTTGAACATGTGAATTTGGTAAATATTTATTATGCAACACTTTTGTGCTTCTTTCCAGCTAGTGAATTCAGCAGACATTTGTTGTGTGTTTACAGAGCTCCTGTTATGTAACAGCTCTGCATCGAGTGTACGATATTCAGTGTAGAGCAAGAAAGTTTCAGTCCCTTTGTAAGAGCTTGTGTGTTCTGGGGGATAGAACAACATGAAGCCAAGGAGGCACAGCTGCAAGACCTCAGTTAATTTTCATTTGCTCCTCTAGACTTTACCCTGCTTTGCCGGAAGGAGGCTAGTCTATAAACACTACTGAATAGACTTCGTTCTCTCCTGCTCATGCTCAGTTTAGGGAGCACGAGTAGCCTGTAGGATATTGAAGAAGTAAACACTGTGGTTGATAGTTACACCAACTATTCCCCTGGGAGGTTGCTACAGGCTGGCTGATCCCTACTTGAGTTGATTTCACAGCTTCTAGTTGGTAAACCTGTCCATAATGATTTCAAATTGCAGGAACTTCTCCCTCCTGTATGCCTCACAGTTTCACCTACTAGTACCAGCCCTGAGAGCTTTGGTCTCCCATACCCTGCCCATATCTTGTAAATGGTGCCCTTATTCATCTGTGCTTACTTGTCTCCCTGTTAGTGTGCTGTCTGTATGTCACTTCCCCACCCAGGTCAGGTAGCCCCTAAACTATCAAATATGCTTTGCATATTTGCAAAGCAGAATCTGCAAGAGATGACTTTTTTCAAGAGTCTTTGAAGAGGTGGGCACAGTAAAACACTGGATACTGAGCAAGTATCTTTTACCCCCTAGGGGAGGGGGTGTGTTCTGCTAAAAATACTGAGGCTCTATGGCCCTGACATACTCCTAGGATGAACAGGCACACATCTGGGAAGGATTTTTAATTTTCCCTTTCTAGTGTTTTATTTCAGTGGAGAGTTGTGGCTTATTAGACTATAAAACAGAGTCAAACAGAGAAATTAAACTTTCACCAGAAATTTGATTTAAGGTATATTAATCTAGATGGATATTTATACACATCCACAAACTATTAAAATAGAACCATCAGGCTTTGACTTACCTGAGGCTCAAGATATTACTTATTTTTGTTTCATTGACAGCATGTAGCTCAGACTGTAACATCAAGACTCGATAGACATTTTCTGACTAAATGAGCAGTGACTCAAGGGTTAAGAATACAGATAAAAGTAAATTACAATAGCTGTTCCTTGGATTACTACAGATTTTTATTTTTAAGTAAGTGCATAAGAACTTATCCAGGTCTTGGATAAATGAGTTTCACTTCTTAATCACCTTGGGGTAGAGGTGGGTAGTAGGCAAAGACATCCTATCATCTCAACAAAGTTAGCACTGATGCTGTCCAAGACTTTTCAGAGTCAGCCACACATTTTCATAGAAAGTGGCAAATATAACCCTCTGGGAAATGACTTGTTTTTGAAAACTGCTAAGAGTTATACGGACACACCTTTTGTACGTAACGTGAATGATTAAAGTAGGTAGACTACATATGTACACACATACATACATGCGTAACACTCATATATATATATCAATATATATAGTGTATATATTGATACACACATAAAATGAAGTGTGATTAAAGTAGTGAACTCTTTCTCTTCCTTCATCCTCATGACACTCACTTATGCTTAGGAACAAATTGTATTTGAAAGTATGGCAACTCCAGGCACATTCTGAGTGATGCCAGTCCAGACAAATAAGCATGATTTTCAAGGTGACTATTCCGTAGGATAAGACTTTCTGAATATGTCATTTCTGACCTGCGTGTTGAATCGGTGGGATGGCATGGTGCCCATACTTGGTAAACATACAATACAAGGTAGCTGAGTGAAACAAAAGGATCATTTCCATATAATTTCACTTGACTTCAGCTTTCCCACCCCATTTCTTTCCTCCTTTCCCTTCTCTGGATAAGGCTCTAGCCACAATTCACTGAACAGTCTCATTACTGGTCCACAGAAGATCCAACTTTTAAAAGATATTGTGTTAATATTTCCCTCTCCTGTCTCTGTCACTTACCAATTACATTGGCACATGTGTTTTTGTTGTTGCGTTTGTTTGTTTTGATATACGTGTGTGTTTAGTGTTGTTGGGTGAGATAGGGCATTATATGTCTAACATCTTCTTGTGGTGCTAGATACAGCTCTGGTTCCTGGTTTCTGATAAAGGATCTCTTCAAAGTTACTAGCAGTTTTTGCATTGGCTAGGAGGTGCAGCCTTCTGGCTAAAGACTGAAGGTTAAAGCAATCAGCTCCAGCAGCTCCAGCAGATAGTCACAAATATCTTAAAGTTTAGATTATTCTGTGTTCACATACAATTTTCTCTTGGCACCATATTTTAAAAACTGCATCTTGTTTTCAAATAAGATTACACTGGAGGAGACTGGCAATACAAAAGAAAATTTCTTACAAGAGCACCTTGTTCTTATCTACTGTATAGACTGAAAATTAAAGATTAACCTTATTGTAACAAAACACCTCGGTCATCCAGGTGACATTACAGTAATTATTGGTACAGTAATTATTGAAATATTTCATAAAAGTAAGCAACAGGGTAGCAGCAACTCTTTACACCAATTTCCTTTTTATTTTTATGTTTTTAAAAAAATAACAGATTATTTTAAATTCAATAACCTTGCCTGCATATAACAATGGTCACAAACTAGCTTTAATATAGTTAACAAAAAATATGCTGACCCCAATAGAAATTTTTAAAATTTTATTTTATATATTTTTTTAGGATTTATTTTTATTTATGCCTCCAAGAACTGGGGTATAGGTCAGAGATATGCATGTGGAAAGAGGGGAAGTGAGAATCTTCACCAGAGGCAGAGTGGGTTGCAGAACAGGCAGATCTACTGAAATCCACTGCTGAGGGGAACAGCGGGTGAGATACGAGAGGTCTGCTGCACCATGTGGGTCAGCTCCCTGGTTGGGGATAAAACTTATGCTGCAGTGGCTGCCAATAGCTTCATTGTGCTGAGACCTAACGCCTTGTGGCACCAGGGGGGACCCCAAATAGTGAATTTTTTAGACTAAAATTTCAGTTGTCACCTGACTTCTTCAGGTTTTACATTTCACAAACATCCCATCCATTCCAAACTGAGCTGGGCACCCGCAGTCCCTGGACACACCTGTGCGTTCTCATGTCTGCGCTCTCCAACCTGTAGCATCCCCCTCTGGCACACCTTCTTCTTGTTGAAATTTGTTCCATCTCTGGGGGTTCAATGGGCTGCCCATATGGCATCCTTCCATGCTGTTGCCTTGCATCTACCTCTAGAGGTGACTTCTCTTTTCTACTAAACATCACACATTTAAAATATAGTTCTCACATGGCACTTTTAAAATGATTTATTTCCTTCAATTACTTCCATTGGGCTATTTGCATTTGTTTAGAGCCTAGAGATGAATCTTCACAAGGCAGAACTTGAATCTAGCTGATCACTACCATCAGCAATACCTGACATTATAATGCGTTTCCTAAAATAGGGGTTTAAGTGATAATTACTAAATATTCAACATATGTCCAGATCAAATAACTATTAAAAATATTACAGTAGATGAGGAAGAAATAGTCTCGCATTTACAATGGACCAAGAATGAGTGACAGTAAAATCACTGAAGTCTGGGAAAGCCAGAGATAGGACTTTATCTGCTCCCATCCCTGCCATCATTTAGAAGGTTGGTCCTTAACCAAATGGGTCAACAAATTCAATCCCTTTTTCCTCATTTGTATCATAGTAATACTAATATCACCTCAGTGGTCTCATTTAGGATTTACATAAAACAATGACCATAAAATATTTGGTTGAATGTTCATACACTAACTTCATGTTAGGATTAAAATATTGTTGGTTATAAATGGCACTTTGCCTGTCTAAATGATAGCCAGAGATGAGAAATATGTAACACAAATATTAAGAAGGTAAAATGAATACTCAGTCAATATAATTTGAGAAGTTCTTCATTAAAATGAATGTAACCAAGTTCAAGAATAAAATCAAAGAATTATTTTTACATCAGACTCATTTCTTTGCAAATTACTATTCAATTGAGTATTATATTTTCATTTAAGAGCTCCTTTAGTAATCAAATTGACATTTTAGATTTGATTGGAATTCCAGGTTTGGAAATTAGGCAGGAGAAAGCTTTCTAATTTCATCTTGATTTTCCAGTCATGGTCTTTTATAACTTCATCATCCATAAAATAGAAACTTCACCAAATGTGCAACACAGTGTCAAAAACAAATTAGTTCTAGTGGATGTCACTGTTCAGATCAGCGACAATTCCCAGATTTATCTTTGTTTTTTTGTTTTTTTCCAAATGTGTAAGGAGAGAGGAGAGAAAGGGAAAGAGGTAATTTCATTTTCAATGTGCAGATTTGGCATGGGAGCATGGAGGACATTGACAGCATTCAGAGTCAGGTGGACAGACTCAAATACTGTATGGAGGGATCATTGCTGGCTCTCTCTATACCTACATATGGAAGTGATGTCAGCTATGACATCAGAGTTAGAGCAGCCTGTGATTTTTACCAAGTACATCAAAACTTATTTGGGGAATTAAAGTGTTGAACTCAGGAATGCATCAAAGTACAGCCCCTTACAATGAGTTTGAAGGACATGACCAACCCCCAACTGGTTCTAAGCCCAGGTTTGTGCATAGTGGATGAGTGATAATGTCATAAGATTACACTTGACCTTAGTTAGCCAAAAGGCCAAGAAGCGATGAAAAGGTTATAAGATTAAAAGAAGTTCTTCAGCTCTTTTTCTGTGGATACAGAACAACTATCCCATCGTCTTTCATGTGTAGTCATCTCTTGTCGGTTTTTATTTGGGATTCCAAAGCATTTGAACAGAACTCAAGATCCAGGAGTCCCCCAGTGGTTGACCAGCACCTCCATGGATTCCAGAAGGTATCATGGCAACAACAAGCCCCACTGGAGGGTCCTTATCACTTTCACATGGACATAGACAGCAGAACAGATGATCTCCTTGGCCCTATTTCTCCCAATCTATACTTCAGTCTCAACTTTCTGTCTTATTACTTGATGGTGAGTACAACAGATCCCAAAGAAAAGCAGTTATTTTTTTTTCCCTTTTACTCCTTTATTCATACTTCAGGAATATAACTTGAGTAGTTTTGGAATCGATCCCTACAAAACATCAAGTATTATTTTTGTGTGGGAACAGTGTAAAGAGGAGCCCTGAACACGTGACCCAACTGTCTCACGAGTGTCATCAAGCGTGTTTGTCCAGTTCTGCTGTGTTCTCCCCCTTTCCAATAGGATATATGCTATTCAGTTCCAGCTCTGTGCATGTTTGTTATATCATCTGGAAGCAGTTGTTACTAGCCCTGAGTATTACTTTGTTTATATGGAAATGGAACTATCTCACTTTGAGGTTGTTTGGGAAGGAAATAAAAAGATAATGGCAAAAAATTTCTGGATCTTGTTGGAGCCAGTACTCAAAGAGTGTTAATTCTCTCACAAACCTTCTTTTTTCCATTTCATTTGCTTTTGCTGTCCATTAGTCATTTTGACTTTAAGGAAAATTTGATAGGAACGAAAGGCAGGAGTTAGTGGGGAAAATAGAAAATATAAAAGATTGATCATTAACATGCTAACTATGGCTATTTATCGCAACAAACTATTATTTCCTTATCTGTATTGTCATGTCATTCTCTCCTTCTTCTGGAAATTGTTTCTTAACTGTTACTACTTCCGTCTGGGAAATATTTTTTCTTTCATTTTCACCATCTGCATATAAGGAAGCTGTGGTATATAAGCCTGAGGCATACATAAGGGCCTGAGGTGAATAAATACAAGGCAGTGATGCCACTCACTGCCTGATGAGCTGATTGGTCTGAGACTGCACCTCAAACTGGGAAAACTAGAAAGAGATTTTCTTCATGATTTTTTAATTTGGTAAAAAGAGCTCAGGAGTCCATTATTTCTAGAAGCAAAAGATGAGGTTGCATCTGGTGGAAAACAGATTTTGTTTTTCTGGAAAACCTTTTCTAAGAAAATGAAGTTGACATGTGGAAAATAAGACATGGATTATGTACTGCTCACATTGGAGTTTTTATTCCCACTTGGCTCCAGGGTCATCCTTATTATTTCATTCCAATAAATTTCCATTTTTTAATCAACCAGTTTGTTGTTGGCTTGCTGTCACTTTCACCTATAAATAAAACTGACTTAGAAAATCCTTTGAGAAAAATCAAGACTCCTCACAATAAAGCCTCACTTCAGGGTCAACAGGTGGCCCCAAGACCTGCCAGAAATGAAAGCTTGAAGTTGGGGTTGATGGAGGAGTTGGTTTTGTTCTTGTATGGTTCCGAGAAGAACTAAACTGTAAGGATTCAAGATCAGGACAAGGAAAAGCTGGGAAATAAGAAGAGGTCCAAATGCTTCTTGCTAACACTGTAAGTTCAGCCATAGCATAAGTGACATGAACAACAAACATGCAAACAAACAAAGTAAGTCAAAAGTCAGAGTCTGGATTGTCATAATCAACAGCAAGTACTAACCACACCTGGTACAGGTTATGATGGGAGTTGGAGGCAGCGTCTCTTATATAGATGCTGATGTTTGGGTTTTATACAAATAAGCCAGTACTACAATTAAGGTGTGATTGTTAGTCCTTTTGGAGAAGGGAAGATTAAAGGGGTACGGATATGGACAGAAAGATATCCCACACAATATGACTTCAATGTAAAAATATCAAATGACATATTTTAATTCTTCATTTGGACTGTGGGACAACATAGATGTTCTAGTTCATGAATGATTCCCAAGTCAAGAAAAAATTCACAGGTAACCTATAGTCCCATTATAAAAAAAAAATTCATACTGAAATACTAGGAATATAAAAATCCAAATTTATAAGACCATTATTTTTCTATGCTGATAGATTCTTATTCTGTAAAGGAATTACCATTTCTTCTATTTTAAATAAACTATTTCCAATATAATTAAATATGAGTCACTTCATATTTAACATTTTAGGATACATCTCCTACATCAAAAAAGATGATCCTGGAAGCACAAATAAATTGTCCAATGTATTTAATTTTGCAATGTTTAGTTTGCTGTAGATGATTTGTACGAGTTCAAAGTTGGACAGAAATCCATATCACTCCAGATGAGTCTTTAGTACTAAGGTTACTATTTTAACATGTTTTTGATGTTCTCTCTATATTGATTCATTCATACTTATAAATGTTGAAGGTTCTTTAGACAAGTCTTTAGAACTCAGCATCCAAGGTCATAAATTCACTAATACCATGGCAAGGACTATTGTATGGAGAATAATAGCCATCATCTCTCAGATGAACAGTCTTTTAGAACAGAAAGTACTTTCCATTTATAATTTTATATGAACCTTATTGCAATCCTTTGAAGCAGATATTATAGCTTTTTTTAAGGATGATAAAATTGAGCCTGGAACATTAAATGACTTTCCCAAGATTACACATGGTTGTAAGACATAAGAAAGCCAGGATTCATAGCCATTTCTTGTCACTATTTTGCTTTCCAGGACAATATAGCTGTTTCACAACAAAAAAAATTTTATCTGTCCTTGAATGAGCTGTCTGAAATATTTCACAAATGACCCTAACAACTTCCTGTTAAAGTAGGTTCTTGTTTCCCAAGCATGATAATGCATAATTGACCTAGGATTGAACTTCTTGAAAATTGTTTAGAATTCAAAGCCAAAAATGCATCAGGCAGTTTCTCAATTACTTGGCACCAAATGTTTCTTGAATCTGCTTCTGCTATCAGGTAATTGATAGACATGCCCCAATTTCTATCTGATAAATCAACTACTGCTATTAGTTTGTGCTAAACTGATTTAGCAAAATGTATTTATTTTACAACCAATTGAACTATTCACTAAGGAAAGTAAAGCTTGTGGTTGTTGACTTTATATGAAAAAGTTGGGGAATAATTTTTTTAAAAAATTGAAACTATTTAAATATTTGGATATCTTATTACATTTAAGAGGTTATAAATCATAAATATACATTTTTTGTGAGTTTGAAAAATGTAGTCATTATTTTTATAGCAAAAATGTTTGCTTTATTGAACAAATCCCAGGCTAAAAGCCTATTAGCAACTAAGGATAATCGCATAGGATTATAACCTGCTTTGTTTTAATTGATGGATAGATTTGGCAAGAACAAAATATTAAAGCTTTGTTAGAAAAAGAAACGCTTTTCTGGATTAGTCTAAAGTATTAAGGAAATGCAGAATGTGCTTATAATTTCAGGCAAAAAATACTAGGAAGTAGAAAATCATTTATTTGGTAGACTACTTAATAAATAATCAGAAAAAAAGAATCTTCTCTAGTCAACCACTTCTACCATATTACTTCTCTTCCCCAAGTGGGAAATTTTAATTGTGTATTAAAAAATGGTATCAAGGAATGAATATCATTAGGTTTAACAATTTCTCATTAAAATTTTATGTGTACATTTACAAGCTTAAAAAAAATGAAAGGAAGCATTTAGTCAGTCATTTCACACCAGAGATTTTTGAGGGGGCAGGCAGAACATTAAGTAACAATTATTCATCTTTAAAATCTATGATAACTCAATCATGATAATGCTGGTGACATTCAGAGAGTCCCTCAGTAGATATGCTTTATCTTCAACTGATTTGAATCTGTGGAAAGACGAAGGTTTGTCTGAATAATCCTGTTGCAATAGTTGCTTCCATCTTAAAATCATTATCTGGTAAGGTTATCTGTTGGTGCCTTTTTGCAGTCTAAATATGCACAAGACATTTGATTTATTACTTCATTAAAATTATTATTTACAGGACAAGGATTTCATGCTTAGAAAAGGTCTCTTAAAATAACTGCTCATTTTGCTTAATTGATAATGTTGCAATATGCAGTCAGATTTTCAAATAAGTGCCTTATTATCTTATTATCTTATTAATAATAAGATAATTATTTACAGATGAACTTCGTCTGACAGTAGAAGAATCTAAGCCTTTAACTTTATTGTTTCAGACACCTTATGTCACTAATTAAGTCAACAAATCACTCTTTGTGTGCATGCCTGAAGTGTAGGTAGTTATAAAAATCTCATTATAGACATTTGACTCATATTCTTGGCCTTCGGGAGAGTGTCTCTCTAGGGAAACCAACCACTTTTGGCACTTTATCCTCTCTTGGAATGAGTTATTTGTGGGTTGGATTCCAAATGTTATTGAAGTTGCTTAGCTACCACATCTCAATAGAAAGAGAAACAGAATTTTGACAGCAATTGACCATGTAGTAAACTACCAGGCCTTCCTTGACAGTAGGTGCTGGTTTTTCCACTGCACCTACCATATTTCCTTTGAGTGATACTGACTGTGGACCAATAAAAGTATAACTGGTCCATGACTCCTGACATATCAAGTGGTAGTGTTTTTCAGATCTTTGTGAACTGGGAATGAAATAAATGTCAGTGAATGTGTATTTCTGAGTCCTAATTATTTACCAGGAGGTGATACAAGAAGATGAAAGGCCTGATCTGAGAGAGTGGGGATGGTAAGAGCAAACTTTACTAAAGAGATTATTAATCTGGACTGGATGAGTGGGCTGGCACAGAAGACATCAGAAGTCTTCCAGGCAGGAGCAGCTCCTTGTTATGGAAAGAATCTAAATGCAAACAACAGATGAGTGGATAAAGAAGATGTGATATGTAGCCACACAACAGAATACTACTTGCCTAATGCAAAATCTTGCCATTTGTGACAGCATGGATAGAACAACATGGATAGAAAACTTATGCTAAGTGAAGTAAGTTTGGGGAGAAAGACAATTTCTGGATGGTTCCATTCAAATGTGTACTATAGAGAAACAAAACAAAGAAACAGACAAAATTAAAACACCAGGTGAGGGGTGGGTGGGTGGGGGCAGAATGTGGAGGTAGCTCAACGGACTGTGGTGAAGGATTATGGGTACTTAGGTGGTGAGTGTGATGTGGTTCCCTACCTCTGAAGAGGGGTGAATCTATACCCCTAAATCTATACAGTGCTGTAAATCAATGTTATTTCAATAAAAAATGTAAAATTTAATTAAAAAAAAAGGAAAAAATACTGCTCAAACAAGAAGCAGAGTTCTGACCAATGAAGGCAGGCAGGGAAAGCAGGAAGAAGTAAACTTTCTCCCCTCTGTTATTCACAGAATAATAGTTGTTAAATTGGTTCAAATTTCATTTTGAATTTTGAAATTCACATTATTTATTTTGGTTACCTACAGTAAGTAGATGATGCATATACCGCATAAAACTCCCTTTGTAATAAATGAATTCCAGCTAAGAAATACAGAAGAAATAGTAAAATTAGATATTTTTATTCACAAACATCTAATTCCTATTCAGCTGAAGAGAGTACGTGATTTGTCCCAGCTCCCCAGAGCCTCTAGTTCCCACTGTCTCTAGATAAGAATAACCTGGGTATGAGGAACCACTAAGGTGGTTCAGTCCTGATATTGCCCATTTCCATTGTGTGACAGCAGGCAAATTACACAGTTAGGAAGCTTAAAGCTCACCTACAGAATGGGGCTGCAAATGACCTCTGTCTCTCACTAAGGATGAAACATGACTGACAAAGCATTTAAATTTCATTAATAAAACATCACCAATGCCTGCTTTGAAACGGGCATGAAATCAACACTCACTTTGCTATGCACATTGTTCCAGGTGCTAGAAATAGTAAGTGGGCAACACACCCAATCTCTGGTTTCATGGAGTTTACTTTGGGGTGGGGGGCATGATGACAGGGACACCAGTCACACTACAGAGCCAAATAAATGACTACGGGTCACAATAAATACAGAGGAAATCATCCCAGCCTGGCAGGAGTGGTAAGGGAAGTATCTCTGAGGACGTAAAGTATTTTATTTCAAGGTTTATTTATTTGTGCATACAAGAGCTGGGGTACAGGCCAGAGTCACAGGAGGTGAGAGGACTCACCAGAGACAGAGTGGGGAGAAGAATAGGCAGATTGACTCAAATGGACTGCTGAAGGGAGCCGAGGGTAAGGTAGGAAGGGTCTGCTGCGCCATGTGAGTCCCCTCCCTGGCCAGGGATCGAGCTCATGCTGCTGTGTATGCTTCATAGTGTGGTGCTCAACCCCTTGCACCACCAGGGAGGCCCAGGAGGTAACATTTTAATGATATAAAAAGAAGGGAAAGCTTTGGTGAGAGAGGGAATGTCTGTGGGAAAATCTGAAATTCTGGAAAACGTTAGTCTTCTTTGTGGGATCTGCTCCAGGTTGAAAGCTTGGATCCCTGACAAACTCTTTTGCTGAAATTTAACCCTCAGAGTGATGATAGTGGAGGTTAGGTCTTTGGGAGGTGCTTAGATCCTAAGCACATGACACAGAACTTGCTGGCACCTTGGTCTTGGACCTCCCAGCCTGAATACATTTTTGTTGCTTATATGCTACCTAGGGTTTTGTTATAGCAGCTCAAATGGACTAAGACAGAAATCCATGGAGATAACTTCAACTTTGTGTTGAAAGCAAGGCATGATCATTCAGGGTTATCCATTTGGATTTTGTTCCAAGTGCAATAGAAAATCACTGCAGGATGTTGAAATGAATGAGTGAAGCAACACCAGTGTATGTTTTAGGCATACTTCCAATGTCATGTGGGCTTAGAATGGACAAGAGTGGACAGTGCATGGTTAGGTGACTATTGCAATGATTCAGGAAAGAAATGCTGGTGGTTTGGTCAAAGGTGAGTGGAATGGAGAAGGAGAGAGAGACATGTGGACATTGCTTTGATTAGCACAAGGGAACGGAGAGAAGAAAGTGACAATCACCATTAGGCTTCTAGCTAACTCACTACATGGGGGTACAAAGAGAAAGGGAGGCTGGTTTGGGAAATAATTCAAACCAGCAGTTCCTGGGGCCTCCCTGGTTGGGCAAGGGGTTGAACCAAAGTATTGTGGAGCTTCTGCAGCCACTGCAGTGTGAGTTCAATCCCCGGCCAGGGAGGGGACCCACATGGCACAGCAGACCTCTCCTGCCTGGCCCACTGCTCCCTTCAGCGTGTATTTCAGTCTACATGCCTGTTCTGTTCCCCACTCTGTCTCTGGTGAGTCCTCTCACCTCCTGTGACTCTGGTCTGTACCCCAGCTCTTGTACAGATAAATAAATTAATCTTCAAAAAAACCCTAGCAGTTCCTTTTCAAACATGTTATACTTGAGCTATCAGTGGGATAATGCACTATGAATACTCTTGCCTAGAAAAAATGGGTATTATCTTTTTTTATCAGTAATAACTTTGATATCTTTACTAAATGGAATTATTTTGCCTCAGGCATTTCCTTAGCAATTCTTCATTGAAAGCTTAATATAAACATACATGACTATTCAAAGAATCAGGGATTCTATTTTGGCAAAATATCATCAGGATTAAACTTGTGTGCTAAATGATATAATCTGTTAACTTTTGAAAACCATAATAAAAAAATCACACAAACAGATGAAAACATAAATCTGAATCCAGAATGACCAAATTAAAATGGAGACTTCATCCAGTGAGTAAAATAGGTCAATAAAAATTGTGCAATTTTCAAAGCCAAGTGATAGTTTTCATCTTAATTACATGAAAGGAATACACACTTTACTTGGATTGAGTCGATGTGTTTGTTTTAGAGACCAATTTATTCTAACAGCAGCATTTCTGAAAAACCTAATAGTAAAATACCTTTCCCTCGTGTCCTGAAATGTTTCAACTAAATCAGTATAAAAATAGATACTCATGTACCTTGTCACTTAAAAATATAGATACAAGTCCCCAAAGTGGAATAATTCAAAGTTACTGTTCCCACAGCAATTATAAGTTGCTCGTGTTCAGCTGACATTTCCAGTTTGATTAGGCTCGATGTGGTGCGACAAGAATGAAATGAGAGTCAGAGGGGCTGTAATTGAAAGCTGGTGGCTTGAAGGTTTGCATTTCTTTAGCATTTCAGTAGTATGAGGCATTATTGAAATGCCTTTAGTATTTCAGTAGTATGAGGCATTGGCCTTCTTGCTGCTTTTTCAAATAAAGATATAAATAGAAATAACACTACGGTTTACCTGCGTATGTGTTACCTTGTCAAAATATCAAACACTCGGTTTGAGTAATAATTTGTTCATACACTATCCCCTGCTATTCTGAACAGAGAGAAGGGGAAACCACTAATTTTTAAATGAAATGAACTCGAATCTGGTCACGTGTCAGTAGATGACCACGTGCCCCAGCTTGCTTTGGACTGAGTTTGGTTTTTTGGCATATGCAATTTCAGTTTTAAAACTAGACACTTTTGAACAAATTTTCAAGATTTATTCACCCGTTAATGAGCCTGGTTAATTATGACCCATGAGTGGATGGAAGTGTTGTCTTTACATGTGTGTACTTTTTAAATTTGCAAGCCTCACCCAAAAATCATTAAACATTGAATCTATTGATTTTGAGATTTTAAAAAAATCTTTAAAAATATCTAATAGATCTTATTAGTATTTCGTAAGACGTGTTTCAAACTGGGGCTGTGTCTTAACCTTTTTATAAGCTTGGCAGATAATACCCACAGCAAGTATTGTATGTATACTGGTTTAACAGGAGGTGATTTGTCAAGAAAATAAAAGAGGAGAGTGATGGCTATATTATAAGAGCTGTGTTTCTTTCCTCCAGTACCCTGACATTCAAATTTACATGGAAATGGAAAATTACTATAATCTATGCTTTATAAAATTTATCTTGGGGAGAAAAAAAAGAACAAAAAATTTTTAGTTTCAACACAAAGTTTTATGAACCAAAATATAATAGCTTTGTAATAAAAGTATTTTTTAAAATCAGAGCTAGAGTTTGTTGTTTCACTATAACACAGCCACATTTTAAAGTCATTTTTCCTCTTTTTTCTTTTTAATAAGACAGCTTTTTCCAATCTTTAACTGAGCCTTAGATATCTGGTTTCAATAAAACAAAAATGAAAGAAGACATCTGCTTTTTGTTCCTTTTCATTAATTTTTTTAAAATGCCTAAAACTCATCAAACCAGTTAGTCTACATTCTTGGTAAAGCATTACCTGATTCTTGACACAAGGAAGTAAAGAGTACATAATATATATAAAGGTTGTACAAGGCCACGTACCTTACTCCCTATGTTGTTATTTGAGAACAGAGATCAGAAAACTCCCTCTTCCATCCTACATGGTTTCTATCACCCATGAAATTGATTTAATGAAGGAGATACAATTCTCTTATGAGCACAGGTAATGCCTGTGTGTAAGTGGGGAAAGGAGCAGTGTAGATAAGGCAGTGGTTTTCCCTTCCAGTTGCTTAAGAGTGGGAACAGATTAAAGGGTTACACAAGGGCATTAGGTATGGGGTATCACAGGGCCAGGTGTGGTGTTGGGTGCCAGTGGACCGGGAGGCTGCTGGAGCTGCTTACATTTGCCTGGAGAGCAGTGGAATAACCAAGCAATTTTCTCACCATGTCAATTACATCCTAAGCTTTACAAAATGGAGCAAGTTTCATAACAGCAGACATTTTTAATTTACTGGAAATATTTGTATCATTAATAAGTGCTTATTTTAAAGCAAGCTACACTTGCTAATCTCTGCATTTATAAGAGATGTCTGAAAAGGTAGCTTGCATTTGAGAATTATATTTAAACAGTATATTTTACAAGTCTTATTTGTAACTGCATCAACGTTTAAAAATGTTTTTACATTTTATCTGTCCTTCTGAAGATGGAATGCAATTATAGTAATTCAGCGTCTGAAGTTTTTCTTCAAATTAGTTAACGCTGTGTAAAGTTTGATTGTTCAAAAGTCTAATCACTAAATAAGAAAAGTTCCATCGATCTGCACATCCTTCTGTGAAATAACTTATTCCCTAATTGTGTGAATAAGACACAGTCACTTACTTTTCTGAGGTCTAAACCCATATGTTTCTTTCTTCCTGGGTCTTCAACATTTAATTGCCTCCTCCGGGTAATGAGATTTCTTTTGACAAATACAGTGATCTAAGTAGCAAAAAAAATTAAGAAATATTAATATTTGCCTCTAGTATGTAATTGGAGTATCACTTTAAGTTTGCCATACTTTGTCACCTTAAATGACAAAGTTCTTAGAATTTCCTACCATATATACTGTATTTTCAAAGTTACTCCATAGTAAAGACTTAAGCTTATCTTTCATTTGTAGTGTGCCATTCCATTTACTCACTTGAGGCTATTTTGTTAATGCTTCCAATTTATCTGAATGATGTCTAACATTCCTTGGTTGTTGCTTCCACCGTCCTTTTGGAATCTTAAAACATAAAAGCAGAAAACTTTCTAAATCTTTAAAGTTATTGCCCACTACCTACTTTAATTCTTTAAGCAGTACCATGTTTGATAAAAAGAGCACAATGGACTATGGTGATGGTGAGTGAGTGAACTGGTGGTGGAAATTCTATGAGGACTACACATAGAAAAGAAAGCAAACATCGTAAGAAAGATAAATAAATATAAATTAAAAAATAATAATTTGGCTTGCAATACATATTTGTTGTTTCATTGCTTATGAGTTTTCATTCCCCCCTTTTCTGTTTTCTTCCCATTTGTTCAAATTCACTCCTCCTTTTTTCGCTAACCCGATTTTGCTTCCCCCAGGGTGGGCTGTACATCAAGTTTCCTGGTCTTTAGCTAACAGGTATTGAAAGTCTTAACAAAGTGAGGCTTCAATATATAAACCATAGACAGGAATACAGGCAGATTCTAGATGTTATGCTATATCTCGGAGAAAAGATTGGCAATAAAGTGATTCTCATGTACTAAATTAGGTGATTATTTTTATGAGTTATTTCCATCTTCTCCTAGTACCGATGTTTCCCCCCATGAGAGAAGGAAAGATGTCTGTTTCCATCACTTATCTTGTCTGTGACCCCAGGGGAAGGGGGGCATAATCACAATTGCCCAGCTATTACATCTTGAAGCCAAGTCATTGACCTTGTGCCCATTCTTGAACCAGTAGCAACGTAAGAGAAAGAAGTTTATCTGATTGGTGTGCCTAGGCTATGGCTCCTCTAATGGAGAGAGAGAGGCAGAGTGACATTTTGCCACCAAACCCAACATAAATGCACAGAAGAAGCAATATTGAACAAATAACCAATGTCCATTAGCGGGCACTATTCAGTACACACCTGACTTCCTTTGCAATGCTAAACATATAAATTCTACATGAAATAAGTATGGTCTTGGGTCAAACACTCATCGTACAGACCTGTAACTTTGCAGTAAACATCTTTTTTCCTAAATGGAACATGGTACATGGTCACTCTGAATATAGATTGCCTTTTTTAAAAACCCAAGTCTGTTGATAGCTTAACAATGACAAGTTACAGCACCATAAATAAGGAACATGAAAATCAAGATCACATAAGAGCAGAATCATGTTAACAGTAGTGAAATCGATTTCAAATCCATTAGAAAAGCTTCAATAGGTACCAGTAATGAGTTTTAAAGCACCTAGGTCAGAAAGACCCAACAAGCTGCTAGTTCTCCACACAAGATTCATTAATCATTTATGTTGCCTGCAAAATTGGTCTTTTAAAATGGACCGAACACACAGCAGGGAGACGGTGACCCGTGAAAAATTCAGGCTTGAAGACAGCACCAATGATAAGCACCAGTGACAGCTTTGATAAGAAAGTGATGATTGTTGATACTATAAAGAACCAAAGATCAGGAAAAATGACTGAATAGTCAAGCCAGGTAATTTTTTTATTCTGTTTAAGGTACCAAGCAAAACGACTAGTGGTCCAACATAGAGCCTCACTAGATGTTCTCTTCTCTGCCCTGTAAATCTGATTTGCTGGTTTCACAGATGCGCTTCATCACTTTGTGAACCACAACACCCCACTCCACTGAGCACTGGATTTTTGCAGTGGGCATTTGGGGTAAGCATGCATGCTGTTTCTCACCTGTGATACCTGTGCTTACTGAGAGTCTAATGTGTTTGACTGCAAGCCTGTTTTTGCCAGCTCGCTTAACATGAAAATAAACTAGTAAATATTAATGAATTACTTCTAACTAATTAGACAATAAATGCTTACATACTAATATTTCTATTAAAAAAGGGCTGTTTCTGTGAAAAGCTAATCTATTGTAAAAATCCTGACTGATATACTTTTCTACAAGATAACACACAGCGAGGTCCACCGTTTACTTAAGAGGTTGGTTGACTTTATTTTCTGTACCCTCTATTGTCTGTACCCTCAGACTCATCATCTTCCATTTTTCACCTTGGCTATCTTCTTGATGCACCCCCTTCAAATTCACTCTTCTTTCTCCTTTTTTCTAGCTTCTTGCATTCTACAGGAGGCTGAACTAGAAGGACTTAGCTATCTGTGGGCTCTCTTTCAGGCATCTGCTTCTTTTGGCAAGAGATCAAAGGAGGGATGTGTTGAGTATTTATTACCCTGGTTCCTTCTCTGAAGGGTCATAGCCCTGGACCCAAACCCTCACTTTCTGACAATGAGCCTCTTTCTCTGACTCCAGTAACCACCCCTCTGTTTTCCTGTTAGGTGTGTAGGCATTAGTGGTGCTCAGCTGTGACCAGCTTAATATACTACATCACTTCTTGTGTTTCCTCATATTTTCCCATACTTTTTGTTCATAGTCCCTTTTGAAAACTTGCCTTGACTTACCCATTTTTGGTTTACTAACAGCATTTTGTATGCTGATAATAAGCTAGAAGAGTTAGAAGAGTGTGGGTGTTAACTGAGACAGTTTTGGACGGAAACATTAATCCCATCATTCCTTATGCAAAGTGGAGAAAATAGAGCTTTAAGGTTCCTTTTCAAAATCTATTTCTTATTTATTAAAAGGTAGATAATCCTGATTTCTACTTAATGGGCATCCAAGCTGCTTTTACCACCCAGGGAAGAATCAATTACTTATAACTATTCTCTTGATTAACTCAGTGTCTGACACATACTAAATGCCTTCTTAAATTTTGGTAAATGAATTATTTGTTTTATAAATTAAAGACAATACTGTCTCATACAGATTCACCTCCTGGTAAATTGGCAGTAATTAATCAGATAATTCTTCTATAGCCTTGGGGAAGTAAGAACTAGATTAGCTGACTTCCTCCCAATGTGAAGACCTTTCAATAGTGTCTCATCCCATTGGCTTAGCACACACTCTAAAATAAATCATGCAAAATTAAAGCGAGCTAAGTAAAAGGACATGAAAAAGACATAAAGCTACTAGAGTATTTTATTGCTCTTAGAGTTACATGCGTGAGAAGTTAAAAAATTACATAAATATTTGATTTCCTATTCAAATAGACTTACTATAAAATGGCACATTTGCTAATTATCTTGTGTTTTATATTAGCATTTTAATAATTTGTTGTGTAACATGTATAAACTCTTACATAGAACTTGCTCTGTGCCACATTGTTATAATTACTATATCTCTATCTCTGTCTCTGTTACTATCTCTGTCTCTCTATATATTGATAAATCCTGATGTAGTACCTTTTTATTATTCCTATTTTACAGAGAAGGAAACTGAAGCACACAGAGATTAAGAAACTTGCTTAATGTTCCATAGTCACTACGCATTGAAATCAGAACCTGAACACTTAACTATTAACTTGCAGTTGCCTGTAGCCAAAAAATGTTACGTGTTTGTCACATTTCCTTTTCCAGATCATCCAGGAAGGCCATGTTTCCTAGGTTGCCTTGTCACTAGATAGGGTCAGTGATTTAGTTCTGATGAGAGAAATTGAGGCAATGATGGTGTATCACCGCTAACAGATTTGGCCTTTAAAATCACCCCATGTAGGTCTCCAGCTCTCTTTCTCTTCTGTGGGAACCTAGGAAGCCAGGGTTTCCACATAGGACTGGAAGGAGGTGGAGAAGGTTTATGCAATCTGTTCTAATCATGATGTTGAATGAAAAATAAATTTATTGCATCAAATCACTATGATGTGAGGGTAAATTTATTTATGTATAGCTTGGCATATCCTCACTAATAGATACATTGGTATTTTGTATCAGACCACAATAAAATAAAATAAATGTGACATTGGCTTCATGGTTAGGCAACAAAGAAAGTCAATATCAGAGACTAGGATATATGGGAAAATAGCTAATCATTTAACATTACAAAAGAGAAGCTGGAAATAAGCTGTTGCATCTAGTAACCAGGGAGACTGATTAAACTTGAGTTTAAGGAGAAATGGATGAGTAGAATAAGAGTGTTAGAGTTTTTTAGCTCTTATTCACCTCTGACAAGGCTATAACAAAGAAAATGTCAAAAAAGGACTGGTCAGTATAAAAGTAGAATTGAAAGAGAATAGAAATCACAAATAGAAAATGCAAATAATCAAAGATGAGATTCATCCTTAATTCAAGAAAAAGGTCTAATGAAACGTCTCAATCAAATAATGGAATCTGGGGCAATGATCAGATGAAGAGTGTAGACTTCCCATCTCCAGTCTTAGGAAGCATCAAAGAAATAGCCATTGGCTTGAGAGCCAGGGAAACAATTCTCCTGTCAAAGAATTTTGTGGATGGTGGGTACACAGAGAATCAAAGTCAAGAAGAGCAGAAACCAACAGAAATTTGGAGGAGTTGCATGCTTAAAGAAACCACAGCTCTGGTTTTAAAAAGTCCTTTGACTGCATGAACCCTAAAACAATCCTTAGGACCCAAACTTTTGTGGGAAAGAGTCAGGCTTCAAAGGTTGTACAACCATGAAAGATAGCATGATGTCTAATGCTGACATCAGATGAGGTCAAGGAGAACAACAAATTAGGCAGAGCTTACTTGCATGTGGAAGAGGATAGAGAACAAGTGGCTACCCCATGGAGCAGACCAAGAATGGAGGGTCAGCAGAATGAAAGCACCCACCTGCCCTTATTCTTGCAACCGGAACAACTCTGGTTCTCGAATTAGCTGATGGTCCAGTCAAATTGCCAGGTATGATATCCTTTTGGCAGCAATAATTTGCTTTCAATCATAAAAAGGTCTCTGCACCTTAAAAATGTCAAGTTGATAGAAAAAAAACGGACAGTAGGAAAAGCATTAACACAAATATTTGAAATACCTTTTGGTACTTTCTTTCTGGAAAATTGTAATTATTGGTTCCTTATTTGGAAAATTTTCAGTAATTGTTGAAACCTGAGGGAAACTGAAATTTTAGTGACAAGGAAAGTGCTCCTCGCACAATAAGACTGATTTCCAGCTGACAGTCAGATTCTGACGGTCTTGTTCATGTTCGGTTTCTATGTCAGGCAGTCATTAGATTGAGGTATTTGGAACTGTGTTCCCAGGAGCTGCTGTGCAGAGAAGAAATACAACCTGCATTCCTCTACTACTGCTTTAACTTATATGCCTGATTCAACACATTGGTTTACATTAAAATAAACATTATATTGTAGATAAGCTTGTAATATTTAGATGAATTTTTGAGATAAGTATGGAACTGCAAATAAATTTATTTTTGCAGCAGTCAAAAATTCCACTTCCCTGAGCTGAATCAACTTGGCAGGGACACCACATTTGCATGCCTAAGCTAACTGAGAAGCTGGGAGGTGATTGGGAACAGAAGGGAAGAAGGGATGTAGGAGGCATTTTATGATTTAGCAAGATGGGTATTGGTGTCTCCTGATATTTATAGCTCATATCCAACCGGTCTTACGCCACTGGTTAGATGAACAAAATTCAGACCTATGACTTCTAAGGATTAATGTTGCAAGTAATTGTGATATATGCTGTCTCCTGGGTACAATGAAGGTGGAGTAACGGCAAACTCTATGCCCTTTAGCACTTCTTAGTTTTCCCGATTATCCCATTCAGCCTTCTGTTCAATTCAAATTAACATAATTTAAAACAGTATTACTCCATAATAAGTTATATATATATTTCTAGATGGATGGATGGAGAGAGAGAGAGAGGAGAGACAGAAAAGAGAAATTCCATAGGAATCTGGAATTGCCACCCCTGCATCTTACCTTCTGTTCTGCTTCAGTAGTAGGCATCAGACCAAGAATGAGCTACCTGGGACAAGAGCAGAACATTGTGTCACAGTCAGTAACGCACACTCTGTTTTCTCTGGAGGGGTAAGGGGAACAGAGAGGCTCTGGCCTTGCAGGCGACTATCTTTCTTATCATAACCATAAGATGAGAGTCTGAAGAAATGCAAAGAACACCCAGAGACAGCAGAGCCTTCTCAGTCCCTGGATCAAGATGCAGCAACCCTAAATTTCCCAGTTTCCTTCCTGGCATTGGTTAATCTGAAATGAGTTTCTGTTTGTTACCATAAGAAAGTTCTGGGCTGAAACAGTTTCATAAGAGAGCCATAGCCCCAGAAATGGTAGTGCAAAGGAATGGGGACATGCATTTCCAGAGTAAACTCGATTTGTGTGAATTTTTTCTTGATTGAGCTGATTATGATTAAAAATAAAAACCTTGTCATGCCCTATAAGTTCATAATTGGTTTGAATTTAATTAAGCTCTGATAAACAACTCATTGATAACTTTTTTGAATAATATAGAATATGATTACATTTTATATTTATTTTAATATGCATATTATACATAATATATGTAACTATATAGCATAAATTACATTTATCTCTCTGCTTTATAAGTGTGATGTCTATAGTCAAAGAATTTCAGGCTCATGTAGTAGAAATGTTCCAAAAATGTTTTACAAGGGTTATGGGATGACGAAGGAGTCCTCAAAGACTTGAGATGCCAAGGTATGCTGAGGGGTGGACTACATTCTAGAATTATACCTGGCCCCTTTGCTTTAGCAATTTATGAAGCTCCTAAAGTCAGGAATTACATCTTAATCCCCTTTGTTTCAAAACTAGCTCTGCAGACTTGGAAGTTCCATCCTCACCTGTGAATAAATCTGTAGCTATTTTGTAAAATGTCCTTGCAGCCAACTCTATCATTTTAGAGGATTTCTCCTAACCCAATCATCAATTTCTTGTTAAAACTCTCCTGCCAATCCTGGGGTCACACCTCACTCATATCTGGTTTCCACCTGGCTCTTTATTCTGATGAATTATTAGGACCAGTTGTATTAATTCTAACTGCCCACCGCTCGCTGCCTTTCTAATCTTGAAGTTCTTCCAACTTCCTTCTATTCTCTTGGTACTTAGAATCCCAATAGTCCAGCACCACTCGCTGCCTTTCTAATCTTGAAGTTCTTCCAACTTCCTTCTATTCTCTTGGTACTTAGAACCCCAATAGTCCTCTACTTATTAAAGAAGTTAAAATTAACTTTTCATATTTTCTTATTAGCCATTTTGCATATTTTCATTAGCCATTAATTCCATCTCTATCTGGCTCCACCTTGTTCAGAGCCTTAACATGCTAAGTTTCATAGCCAACAAGTAGGCCTTTTACCCTCTTGTTCTGGCTGGGATGAGCCAATAAGAAGCACTTGTAGACCAGACAGCAGGAGCAGATGTCAGCTAAGGATGTCTCAACTTCCCTCCCTGCCCTGCAGGGGGTTGTTCCTCACTTCTAAGGCCACAGCTCGAGGCAGGTAGCACTCAAGCATCCCAGGTCCAGTGTCCATCCCTCACATCGGCACTACCTGCTCTGCTGTTACCTGTTACATTACTCCTTGCTGATTTCCCTTAACTTTGCTTGTACTACTGTAAAAGGTTTCCCAAAGAAAATCACAGCCATCATGAAATATGTGGTGTTTCATTCTTGAAATTAAATAAAAACAGGGTATCCTGTTATAAGCATTATGAGAAAGGAAGAGCAAATCATTTAAAATGGTTGGGAAATGCAGGTTGCCTTTTGGATTAGTGTTTTTGTGTCCTGGGGGTAGACTCCTAGGCGTGGAATCGCTGGGTCATAAGGTAGATCCATATTTAGTGTTTTGAGGAACCTCCACACATCTCTCCACATGGGTGGAGCTGGGAGGGATTATACTAAGAGGAATGTCAGAAGGAAAAAGGTAAACATCAGATAGTTTCACTTATGTGCAGAATATAGAGAAACCAAAAAAGAATCAGGAAAAAGACAGAACTTGCAAGCGGACCATAAATCTGAGCCATACAGCATGGGAGAGAGAGAAGGACTGATGTCAAAACAGGGGAGGGAAGAGCACAAGGGCCTGTGGTCATGGATCACAGGTGCTTTGGTGGGGGAGAACTACAGGGACTACCCCTGAGGGGAGAAAGCAAATAACTATACAAAACCAACAATAAGAAAATAAATATAAAATAAAAAAAGAAAACTAAGTATTTCCAGTCTGGAATACTATTTCTACAGCAGGACCAGGATGCATTCAGAATCCCAACGGGACCCCAAGGCTGAGTTCCCTCCAGCAGCATACAGATGCTGTCTGGGGGACCCCTGTTCCACCTCGTCCATCACACTCCTATCCTGGGGAACACAACCATGTCCTTTCCCTCCCTCTCTTGGTAGGACCAGTTGTTCCTCAAGGGATTTTTTTAAGGAACTTCATCATGTTTGACTTTAAGTGTTTTCAGCCAGACCCCTCTGGAATGCTCCATCTCTACCAGAATCATTTCTTTCATGTGAGCCTGCATTTCCCTACCCTTTGTGAGACAGAAAAAGAGAGCACCTTTCAGAATTTTTGACATATCTATTGTTCTTTTAAAGGAATGGACAAAATGTTCCTAAGTTTCATTATTTATTTCTTTAAATAAACTTTTAAGATTTACTATACTACACAATTTTCAGAAGTACAGCTTCACACCTCGGTGTGTATATCAGCCTTTTACACATCAGGACTGAGCTCGTGAATACTCGTTCCTGGGACTCACATTCTATCAAATACATCAAGGGGTTGACAGTCATCAGTCCTTACCGCCATCTTCTCTTCCAAAAACCATCAACCAGTTTAACACAGAGATTAAGTCTTAACTCCTGATAAATTAGTCTGTTTCAAAGTCCTATGGTGAAAAATACATATGCCAAAGGGCTATGTAGTTTTAAAATTGTATGGACGCACATTAATCTACATTATCTCCCAGCTGTTGGTGCCAACATGGTGATTAATTCAGGGTTGCTGTATGCAGATTTTAATAAATTATAACATATCTGACTTAATTCTCCATTTTTTTCTTTCTTCATTATTTTATTTTATTATAAAAGTGACAATATATGAAATCTGGGTTTTACTGGATGTCAGGTGTAGGTCACCTGTAAAAAATAAGACCAAGGAACATTTGTTAGATGTCAACACCCATTCATACACAACCACAGGACAATTTCTATCTTCTGAGGAAAGGGTAGTGATGAATATACATAATGATAGAACTATTTTTCATATTACAATGAGTCAGCCAAAATGGAAATTAAATGTGTTTGAAGAGATGTGTCACTATTACACTTCAAGAAAGTATAATGTCGCACTTCTACAAAAAAAAATTCCCTTGTCCAACTTATTTTAGTATGTCTTTGAAGAGGTGTTATGTGGTAGAGAGAGAAAGTGCAGAAATGGGATAGATTTAAATGTTTGACCTCTGAAAATGAATTAAATCTTGGTCCTCAATGTCACAGACTGGATGTTTAACAAACCCAAGGGAAGTTCTATTCACGAGGTTAGAATGTATCTGCTTTGCCATTGTGTCTCCAGTCCTCATCACAAGGCATTTAACATTAAATGCTCCATAAATGTATTCGGTGAATTCTGAATTAATGAGGTCTACCTTTTACCTAAGCCACCACCTTCCCACTTGGTCACCATGAAGTCTTCATGGACCTGGACTCTCCTATCAACACCAGTTACCTGCACTGAACGCTCCGAGCTGAGCTCTACCAAACCCTCTATTCCTTAAACACCATTTCTGTTGGTCGTTGACCCCTGCCCACTTGTGCCCTCTCCTAGTTACCAGATGATTTATGATTGAGGGGCCCTCATGATATGCCTGTCATTCCTAATTCTGTATCTGTGTCTCTCAGGCCTCACCACAATATGGGCACTCACTGGAGGTGGAGTGTGCATTGAGAGTAGAGAAATATAAACTACTGTTCTCTCAACCAGTAACCTGGTGAGGACACTGTTCTCCCTGCCCTGATATACAGCTTCTTTATCTTATTTATACATACAAGAGCTGGGGTGTAGGCAAGAAGCATAGGAAGTGGGTGAGAAGATTTACCAGAGACAGAGTGGAGAATAGAACAGGCAGATCTACTGAAATACACTGCTGAGGGGAGCAATGGGAGAGACATGAGAGGTCTGCTATGCCATGTGGGTCTGCTCCCTAGCCTGGGTTCCAACTCATGCTGCAGTGGCTGCCAATAGCTTCATAGTGCTGAGATTTAACCCCTTGTGCCCTGGGAGACTTAACCGAGGGAGGCCCTGGCTTGCATTTTCGTGTTTTACTCAGCTCCTTTCAAAGGTATAAATGGAAATTGGCTGGAAGGCAGAGAAAAGTATGTTTGGTTCACTATAAAGCTACATTTTCCAGTGTGTTATCAAATTAGTAAGATGTTCAAGTACAGGCAGCATGGCCATTTATGAAGGGTGCATTAAGGAAAGTCTTCTATACATTAAAAGATTGATGTATATAAGAAATGTGGTAAATGGTTCCTTTCCTTTCATTCTCACTTGAAAAGACATTTTTCCCCCTCAAATGTTAAGGGAATTAGCTATTTTATGAAGATTTTGCAATCTCAAGGTAATACAAACCAATTTTTAAGTTAAAAAATAACAGTTAACATTTTATGTGATAAAAGTAGATTCAGAGGAACTGGGTGCTAGAAAATGTATAGATGGTTTTATGATAAATAATGTTCAGTTAGGAACTTTGGCTCTGATTCTAATCTGCCACCTTAACAGATTTATTTACTGTCCTAAAGACAAAAATGTTAATTTATAAATGAATTTAAAGTTACCTTTCCGTGTCCACACATACACATAACATATACACTTACATGTGAGACATACAGGTATATCTATTACATGCTGTTATTTCCACGAAAAAGTAATCTTTAAACATACCTTAAAATGTTTCCCCCCCCCAATATGTAATGAATAGTAATGATTAAGGTCAACTGGATATAGAGACTGTTTACGACAGGCACTTTTCACCTTGTCCACTGCCTTCTTTAATTGTCACAAAACTGTGAGGAAGAAACATACAGACCAGAGGAAGGTTTAAATTTCTGAAAATATTGCCTTAATGTGGCTAGTTATTGGTACACTGGCACTGGTGTTCAAGAAGTCATGGCACCAGCTCTAGACTCTTATTTTCAAAATGATACCTACCATTGAACATATATGGTTCTCTGCATGGAACCCCACAATCATTTTCTTATCCGAGGTAATACTATAATCATATGAGTCTGTTGGTGGAGCACCAGGTGCAACAGATAGGTAACCTTTCCTATCCTACAGATGTTTTATTGCTTTAAAATATGCAATTATCAAGTGGCACTTAACATGAAATGCTCCATAAAAATATTTGTCTATTGTCGCAAAACAAGCAATCCAGAGCACTACAAATTAATTGGTTAATAATAAAAGCAGTATCCATATTGGGATAACACAGATCGAAACAGGGTGAAATACATTAAAATACCAGCCATTTTTATGGGTGAGTTGTCCAAAAAAAAAGAAAAAACCCAAATTCTGTAATCAGAATTTATTATACTTGTAACAACACATAGTGAACACCTTTTTACATTGTTTGGGCAATAACCCTGGACATATTTTTACTTGCTTAGTCATAAAGGGTACTGCACTGAAAAGGCGGTACTGAGATTTTTTTTTTCCTTTGGAGTCTTGATCTTATCCTTGGAGGTGTCGAGATGTGTCCCTGAAAAGTTGAGTATAAATTCAACTCTTTGAGACTGAAATGATGCTAAATGCTAATCACTTACAAAGGTTCCCTAATTATTTTTCTGGGGCAAATAATCACTCATTTTTATTTATTCTCCTTTCCCTTCTCATTTTTATTTTAGGCCAAATTTGTTTGTCATCTATTTGATTTAATTTTCCCATATTTGAAGTTATCTGCCATATGCCAGGGAGGCCGTATTAAGTGACATCTTCAACATGAGAGTCATGTATAGACATTCAAGAATTAAATGAACCGGTGGCCACTGAATTTGGAAGGCAAATTTCAGAATCCGCAGCATATCTCTAATCTAAATCTTTAACTTTGGAAAATAATCAAGATAGCTTGAGTCTCTGCCATCACAAGGTAATTGTGGATGAATTTCCATTCAACATTAGAGCAGTAAACAGAGGCAGTGAGAAAGTGACTTGCAGTTGTGATCAGCAGGCTGGAGTTCTGCTTTTTTCTCAAGTGTTTTGATTTTGGTAAATTGCTTAGCTTCCTTGACCCTCATTTTCTCACTGGACACTCACAGTAAAATGCCTGCCCTTTATACTTCAGAGTTTGTTGGAATCAAATGAAAAATGATGTGGAAATATTTATTTTATAAAGCACGAATTGCCTCAAAAAATCTAAGTTCCATAGCAAATTCAATTAAGTTTGGTGGCTTAAAATTTTTTTCTAGGCAAGGTCACAAGATGAATTCTATTCTTTGAAGCTCTATCATCTTGTCTTAGAAGTATTGGCAACATAGAGAAATCATTGACAGTAATGTTATTATTATAATAATCATAACAGAAATGGTTACACACAATCACAGTTTGGGGGTTTAGAATAGAGTGAAATATACATCCCACAACGAGCCACCCCAGTAACATTTGCTGTGCATTCCCTCTTCTCAGTTCTCCATTTTCTTCAAGTGTTTCTAGATTTCTGTTCCTCTTACTCTAGGCTGGAATTAAACTCAAGGATACTGGCCTCAAGGATAGGGTGTCCTGATTTGTTCTTTCTAGTTCACTTTCCCACCTTCAAAATGTAGTATGCCACTTGCTCACAAGTGTGAATAAGGAACTAGGGAATTAATCTTATGAATGGCAAGCACTGAACAAGCTCCTGTTAGGGGTTCATACAGGACTTGACATTGATGTTATAGCATCCTAATGAGGTTTGAAATGGTGAGAACCTTCAGAGCATTTTCCTATAGGAGAGAAATGGAAAGGTAATGATTTGGGTTTGCAGACTGTTTTAGGACTTAAACAACTGGTTAAAAACTGACTAGTTGCCAATGTTTAAAAATATAAAGGTACAAAGTTTTAACTTTTTAACTTCTCTTGAAATAGCAGAACAGGTAACAATACCGGGTTACCCATGGTGAGAACCAACTGAGGGCAGCTGGTTCCTTCAGGAGGACAAGCCATGGCCACGCGCTGTGATCCCTACCTGTTCCACCTAATTTATTTATGTCATCTCTACAGCCCCTGCAGGACGTGGGTTTGTGACCCTTGTGAAGCCCACAGAAATAACCTAATTAAACCCTGTCTCATAACCAGTTAGTCATGGGTGAAATCATGGACAGATGGCTTAAGGTGAATGTGTGTTCCTGATCTATTTCTCTTATTTCATTAGCTATTTTGCCAGCATTTAAAACAGTCTGATCACATATGTAACTGGAACAGCAGTTGATAAGGGGATCAGAGAGTTTTGCTGAACTCTTTACTTTTAAGTTCCAAATGAAAGTTGCCTTGAGGTTCAATCTAAGTTCAAAGAATTTTATCAGTTTAGTAAATATGAATCCTAGGCATGCTCGTAGCTCCCTGCTTAACATATTTCAGTGATGAGAGAATGCCATTTAGGGACTTCTTGTGTGGGAGACTTAGAACATATAGTTATCGGCAGTAAAGGGTCTCCCATGGAAAGCCATCATGAGTGATACATTAAATTAAGGGAAAAGAGATTTAGAGATGACAGCTACTGGAGTTGTCTAAAGGCTCCCCAAGTTCTTCCTTCATTCCCCAGGCTTCACAGGAGGAAAGCTGACATGTCTAAGACAAAGAAAAATGTAGTCATATGAAAAGCAGGGAGGCAATTTAGCTGGAAGATTATAAATATTATTTGGAAATAGACCCTTTTTTCATTTCTGAAGTTCCCATTTCTTCAAATCATGGAGTTAATATTTGGGGGTCTGGGATTAAATTGTGGACAATTGTCTGGTATTCTTAGATGACTTCTCTGAAGACGGTAGGTCAGAAACATAAAAAGTGTGATTCCATATGGTCTGGATTGGTCACTGTCCATAGAGAGGACTGGGGGTGAAGTCTTTCTATGTCTGTGCAAACAAGAGAATTTTGCAAGGGTGGCTGTGACCGGGTTGGGGACAGGTCAAAACTTGGGGATTTTGGCTTCAAAGACAGAATCTATCTTGATGTTCCTTACAAAAGTCTCCCACAGGCCATGCAGCTTTGGGCAAGTCTATCATCACCAACCAACCATCCAGGTATTCCTGGGGTTATACAGAGAGTGGTTTAGAGCTCTAGAGAGAGGTGGCATTTGAGACAGACAACCCCTCCTTCATGACTAGTTATACAAACTCTCAGGAGCCTGTGACCTGGCGAGCTACTGACTCACAAGCATCATGCGCAACAATGTCCAATTCTCCAAACACGAGCATGGCAATGAACCTGCCTTTGGCCCCTCTAACTTGTCTTCAGTCGACTTTTAGCATCTTAGGAAGAAAAGGATAGATAAAAATAACGTCCATGGTAGTCACAGAGAAGTGACCCACATGGGAAGCTACTTTTTCTTCTTGACAAACTCACAGACAAAGTACATGGTCAGGTGGCACTCAGTGTCATTCCACCGGCCCGAGCTCAGCATCTCCACACAGTCTTCGTGGCCATAAGGGTCGCTGGGCTCCCCTTCCCTCCAGTTGCTGTAGTTTTGCAGTGGGCTGTTGTCTGTAAACACGTACTGCCCCTCCCTCTCAAGGTCGTTCACCCCGATGAAGACCCGGAAGAAGCCGCTCTGAGCCACGTAATCAGCAATGAGCGCGTTGGAGGTCTGGTCCTTGGGCATGGCGAGCCTTCCCCCGCGAATGCGGCAGTGCGTGAGGGATTCCCGGTAGTTCTTCTCCTCCTGCACGATGTAGTAGAATTTCTCTTCAGTTTCCCTAATCCCTGCTATGACTTTGCAGAGAGGAAAAGAAGAGATGATTATGCCTCTGAGAGAAAAAGCTAGTATCTGATATTGCTAGATTTCAATTCATTTTTTCAACATTCAGTAATTATTGGCAAGGCCCGATGAGGAAGTAGGCACTGGTCTTTTTTAGTTATCAGAATAAACTCTTATCATTTGTCCTCCCTGCTTTCCTCCGAACTCCCAAGCAACTGTGAAGCAGTTATTTTAACAGACTTGTTATATGAACTATCACTCATCTCACATGATTTCCCTCACTCTTTCTTTACACTTCAGCCACAGTTCCACTGCTGCTATTCCATTCCCACAAGCTAATTGCCAAATGATTTCTTTGCTTGTAGAATTAAAAGGCAAAGCTGAACACAAGATGGCATCTGTGTGCTTCCAATAATGTACAACAAATAGAGTTGAATTATGATAAATGAATCCAGTTGTAGCAATAACCCCACAAGTTCCCTCATTCAAACTGTTTCAAAAGGGAACATATAAGACCAACTTTAAGGACTTCACTACTATTATGGGAAATGGACAAGAGATAACAAAAATGAGTAATATGGGTAGTTGCAAAATTTAAAGAAGCACATTATAATGTTGCTATTTGTACTGAGGGTGGAAGAATCAGTTAAACCTGTACTCAAATCCCTGGTCCTTAGTTGTTTATCTGTGGACAAGGTCATCTCTCTAAGCTTCTGCTGAATTAGTATATCTACTTATAACAATAATAGTTATTATTCTAAATGCTTGTTTTTAATATTATATCCATCTTCTGCAATGCTCGCTCAGTTTAGTTCTTGCTGCCCCTTTGTTCCTTTCTTCTTTCTTTCACCACCAGGCAGTGAATGTTTGTCTGAATCCATATGGTAGACCTGAAGTATCCTAGACTCTGAATGGGTAATTAGCATTTCAAGAGACACCATCTCAGTAGACCTTTGCCCACTCCTGGGTATTTTCTCCTGAGAACCTGGGAATTACAGCGTTGAAAGTGACTCAAGCGATAGATAATAATGTAAGAAAGAGAATATATTCACCATTCTTGACGAACTTCATAGATGTCTTGAGGCGAGCAACACTAATATCCAGTTGTCCAACTACTTTCCGGTACCTTCCACAATCACAGACAGTGCCTTTGAAATGACAACAGCCATGAATTCATGTTGAAGCACAAGCAGATCAGTTGAAAAGAACAATTACTCTCATCCCAATATTTAGTATCATTTTTAGACTCGCTATATCTCTCTGTGAATGACTATATTTTTAATCTTTTATTTAAAGAAGTTTTCCAATTTATATGGCCGTAAGGGATTCAGAAAACATCTTTTAAAACACAGTTGTAAATCAGATTTTAAAGAAGAATAAATATGACAAGCCACTGTACACATATTCTGGACTATTTGGCATTTTTTTTTTGAACACAGATTGTACCTCTCCAATCTCAGAATAAAATCTTTACAGCTTCCATAAAACATATTTCCAGCCAGTCCTCTGTTTCTGCATTGTTTATGGACTCGCACAAACTCCCCCAAAACAGAAGTCTTTCATGCAACCAAGTCAATTCTGATTTTCCATTTGGAATACAGCTTGAGTGTTTTAAAAACTGAGTTTCAGTCTTGTGAATAAGCCCAACTTACACTTTTGAGAGCCAACTGGCTTTTTGTGAATGAAATACAACTTTAATTTCTGCCATTCATCCCCATTTGCTCATTTACCTTTTTCTACCTTTCCTACTGCTATTTTGACAAAGAAGGCGGTAAGGAAAATGATGTGAAATTCAAATGATTCTGTTTTTTTTCTCTCTGATGGCGGCTTCATGGTGGTTGAAATTTTATCAGCCAAAGTTGGGGGGATCTGTGACTTTACTTACCCAAATTCACAGTTAATTATAGAGAACTTAAAAACAGTTCTTAGAATTGGTCTTCACGACATCCTTGTAGAAATGACTGAAGGCCCCCCAAGAATGATCTGCTTTCTTTCTCTGCATGTAGCAGTGAAAAATTCTCTCATCACTCAGGGAGACGCACACCATGGGAACTTTCTGAATCTGTTTGCCTCTGGGCAAATTTGCTGGCAGATGTTGGGTTGAGATGTGGTGGAATGTCAAGCATGTTGACTTGGTTCTGTCGCTGAGGCCCTTGAGGAATCTCCTCTTCTTAAGAGTAAGGACTGCTTCCTGAGTGTTCTTTGTCTCCCACCACAAGCATAATGGGGGTGGACTAACATCACCTCACCCCAGAGGTTAGAAAGTCACCAGGAGACAAAAAAGAAATTGCCCTTCATCCTTTCCCTAAAAGTTAAGCACCCTAAAAAAACCTCTAACTTTTCCATAAGTTTTTGTTTATTTATTTTTGACATGAAAACATTTGGAGAAATGCTAGAAGTTAAGTAGAAAAGTAAGTATATCATACCTGCTTTGCCTTTCCCTCCAGGTATTCCAGGCAACCCCTTTTCCCCTTTGTCGCCTGAATAAAAATAATAGCCATGCAAAAAATAACAATTAACAATTAATCATTTTAAGCAGACAATATCTTATCCACCTAAATTCAGAGGAAACAGTTTTTAAATTTTATTTGCAATAATCTCCAACTAACATTCCATTGTTTTATATAAATAATTTGATTTTGAGTTACTGTCCAGATACAACTAATCAAACCAATATAACTTATTTCAATTGAACTTAAAGTTCAGTTGAACTTTGCATAAGAAACATTTCAATTTGTGTCACATATTAAAAATGTTTTTATGATGTAGCCTTCTGAGCCAGGCTAATGCAATCCTCTGCATGTTTTTAATTTTAATATTATCATTGTTTTGTATATCTGAATCAATGTATTATCATATCTCAGTGCCCATATATTTATTATGTCTCCGTATTCTTCCAGTTGGCTTTGCTCTTCGGTTTTCAAACACATGTATTATGTTTTTAAATTTAATTCAGCAAATATTTAATATTTTCTTACTCTCTGCAAAACAAAATACTTGATACTTTATAAAAGGATTATGAAGAATGGCATGATTTCAACTTCTGATTTTAAGGAGTTTGCATATTTTAGTAGAGATATGATGTATGCAGATATCTATAATATAAATTTGTGTCAAATACACTACATCAGCCTTCACAGTTTTCCTTTTTTTTCTTCTTTGTGTTTGATCATTTTCTTATCAGTGAAAGGCAGCCACAAAATAATTCTTGAAAAATCAGGATCATTAAAACTAAGAGAAAAATGGTGCCTTTTTTTCAACTTTAAAATAAGCATCTGATCATCAGACACTATAATTGAAAGCAAAAGCCTTTGATTTAAAGAGGAAATGTTTGGCTGTTATGCTTGAGAATCAAAAGAGAAGATTCTAATAGAAGTAAAATAGAGTTTATGTTTAAGTGTTGATCTGGGAAGAAAACTCTCAAGAAGAATTAATAAAGATGATCATCCAAGCTAGAAAAAGATGATGGGAGTTAACCCTCATTGCAGGTGGTGTGACCAGAGAATTGGGTTATTAACTCCATGGGGCCACGTGAGAGAAATGAGGTCACAAGGAGTTTTTGCCTAATCCCATTCTTTACCAACAAAAGGGGAAAAAGTGGAAGCTACTCTGGCACTATTTCTGGGATGTTGATTGAACTATCATTGATTTTGTAGGTCAACTTGAGGATCATCTTAATAATATCAATCATCTCAACACTATTGTGTTTCTTAATATCTGAATCAATGTATTATCATATCTCAGTGTCTATATATTTATTATGTCTCCATGTTCTTCCAGCTGGCTTTGCTCTTTGGTTTTCAAACACATGTATTATGTTTTTAAATTTAATTCAGCAAATATTTAATATTTTCTTACTCTCTGCAAAACAAAATACTTGATACTTTATAAAAGGATTATGAAGAATGGCATGATTTCAACTGGATGTAGATTTAACTCCATTTGCTCAGATATTGTTTCATTTTTCATTATCATTTTGTAGTGTTTGTTGTGGAAGGTTTAAGTCTTTTTTCAGACATGTTCTTAGGTCTTTGATAATTTTGATACAAAATTGGATTTTTGTATGATCAACTGTCAAAAAACAATACAAATATCAAATGTGGAGATTTTTTTGGTATTTTATATTAATGCAATAATGTCATCTACAAATAATGCCTCTTGTATTTTTTCATTTCCCATTACTGTGATCCTGATCTCTCATTCTTGCATTTTTACTTTGGTTGGAACCTCTTAGTAATATTGATTAGATCTGGTGAGAGGGTTAGCTCATCCTGTCCTTAATTTCAAGAAAGAGGTGCTCAATATTTTATTTTTAAGTACAGTTTTAAGTAGGATTTTGTGTTGTTGATGTTCACTTTCATATTAAATATGTCCCCTTCCATTTCTAGTTTGCTAAGATTTTTAAAACATGAATATGTGTACACAATTTTAAAAAATTCAAAATTTCTGTGTTATAATTGGAAATTTTCATTCCTGAAGTGAAAAAAGTAGTGTTTTCCAAGGTCACTTCTCTTTGGCAGGTCTTGAAAACCAATTCAATTTCTGCAACTTTCTGTTCAAACCTCTTAGTCTCTTAATACTGCCTCATTTACAGGTTGGTGAATGACTTGAGAGAAAACGTAGAACAGAATCTACAGGTTAGAATTTCTATACATGATTTCTTCAAGAATATGGCTCCTATTAGCCTATTCAATTTGGTAGCCCTCTTTTGCCTTTAAATATTTTTTTTGACTCAATCATTTTTAGCAGAAGGATTAAGGTAGGTCACTCTTTCGTAGCTTGTAGCAGAAATCTGAATCTTCTTCCATTAACTTTCTTTATAACATTTTCTTTTTCACAAATGATGTTTGTAAATGAAGAATATTGTCCAATTTGAGAATACCTCTGTAATGTCTCTTTCATCTATGAGCTGTTAGATTTGGAAAAGAATTTCCACAGAATTTCTGGCTCTCTCCCTTGAAGCTTGTTTCTTTTCCACAAGATAGCAGGCTTCCCTGACACATTCATGTGTGTCCCTGATACACTCATGTGATGCTCACCTATGACTCTGCATATTTTCATCATGCGTCTAGATAGATCTGCACAGTCAATGGTAAGTGTATTTTTGGAAGCTATTCCTACATTGGGAATAGCTGTACATGGAATAACTTAACTGTACATGGAAGTAACTGCAAACTACATAAATATAACCTACTAAGTCCAAATGAAATATTTCCCCCACTTAAGTTCTTAGCTAACTCCCAAAATACTTGTGCCCACTCCAAAAAGCAGTTGATACAAGGATAAGTGTGATGGAGGGAAATTGAAGCAGAAGTAGACAGCAGTTGTAAACCACACATTCTCCATGGGGACAGTAATACCTCAAGGATGTGGAAGTTGGCTCATGAGGAGTCAAAAGAAGTCAATTATTTTATATATATGTTAGATATATATGTGTGTATATATACATATCTTTTATACATATAGAGACTATATAGTCCACATGGTATTAAATTTTGTGGACAAAATATAGATCTGAAAGGCTTGTTAGAGTGGCAATTTTTTTTTTTAAAATACATCATTTTGGAGAGGTAGTGATATTGGTTTACAGCACTGTATATGATTTAGAATAGGAACACTCCTCTTCAGATATGTGTTACCACACCTGCCACCAACGCACCCATAGTCCTCCACTATGGTCCATTGGATCCCCTCCCTCCTTGTACTCCCTACCCCCACCTCAATTCTGCGGCCAGATTGCTAGGACACATTTTGTTTTATTTTTATGTTTCTTTGTTCTGTTTCTCTATATTTTACATATAAGTAAAATCGTCTGGTATCTGTCTTTCTCCTCCTGACTTATTTCACTTAGCATAATCTCCGTCAGTTCCACCCATGTTCTTTCAAATCGCAAGATTTCACCTTCATTTTTTATAGATGAGTAGCACTCCATTGTGTGTCTATACCAGATATCTTTTTTTATTTTTAATTATTTTATTTATTTATTCTTCTTACAATGTTTGCTTTCTTTTGTAGGTATAGTCCCCATAGAATTTCCACCACCAATTCACCTGTGCCCCATCACCATAGTCCCTTGTGCTCTTCCCATCCCAGCCTTGATCCCAATTGCTCCTTCTTCCCTGCAGAATGTCTCTGACTTGTAGTTGTCTGCTTATTTTGGTTTTGTTTTGATGTTATTATTTCTTTTCCTTGAGCCTCTATATTCCTTCTATAAGTGAGACCATCCAGTATTTTTCTTTTTTCTTCTGACTTATTTCACTGAGCATAATCCCTTCAAGTACCAGTTTATCTTTTTGATTGCTGTATAGTATTCCATTGTATGGGTGTGTGTATGTGTATATGATCCAGTTGTCTAATTTTGGGCATTTGGGTTGCCAGATAGGCTTAACCCATTCATCTCATCTGTCTTTGACACTATTGAGGAGCACCATTTAACCAGTTGATGTTAAAATACCTTATTTCTAAATTTTGCCAAGACATGGTTATGTGAATGCATTGCTAAGACCCACTCTCAAGGCCTGGGGAAGACTCAAATGTGTTGCTTTGAAGCTAAAGCTTTATTAGCTTTAGAGTAAAACCATGAAAGATATAGTACAGCAGGACTTGTGGAAGTCTAGAGGGGAAGAAATGTTTCAGAAATTCGATTACCCATGGTGCTGAGTCTCCTGTGAAATGTGCTGAAAGCTGAGCCCACCGACTGCAGAGATGCTAGTCTGGAAATCCAGAGAGGAGCACTATCAACAGCACCATAAATGCAAGCCATGCCCGATTATCAAAATCAAAGGGAAGAACAATCATAAAGAAAGAGTAAATGGTTGGGGAAAAAACAAGCAAATGGGACCCCAAAAAAGGCAGCGATAGCCACTGTTACATCATATAAAATAGATTTTCAGCTAAATAAGATAACAAGTGAAAGGAATGGACACTATACTAGCTCACAAAACAACATCAGTATATTCACAAAGATTGAAAGCATGCCAAGTATCTTCTTGGGTCATAATGATATTAAATGGTGACATACATCTCATCTCTCTAAGTAATATACAATATTATAAACCAATGTAACAAAAAAAAAAAAGAGAGAAAATAATTCTACTGGAGAATAGTACAATGCCACTTACCCTTCTTGCCAATGGGCCCAGTCTTTCCAAGGTTGCCTTGATCTCCTATATCACCCAGATCTCCCTTAATTCCTGCAAAGTAAAGCATGTCACCTTTGTATACTAAGATTTTTATCTTTCCATGAAAGATGTGGTCATATAAAAGATAGGCACCTGAAAGAAATACCCAAATGTTTAGTTTCTAGCTATGATATTTAATATATACCTTATGCTAGTTATCTATTTTAAGAGAATTACAATGTATCTACTCAAATTAAAATTAAGGTATGACAATCCAGGACCTGATGATATTAAACTCCTTATTGATGGAGTATTTCTGAAAGGACTATAGCAGAGGATATTTAATCTCAAGGTCAGATAAGGGGCTGAGTGAAAGAATTATTGCATTCTCTTCTAATTCCCTTTCTCCCTAGTCCGTTTTGGTTTCATTTTGGTTTTTTATTTCCTCTCTATTTTAAAACAAGATTTGACTGTCTCTGCCACTTTAAAAGAGGGGAACAAACACACAAATCATAACCTAGTGATGGAAGAACATCAGAGACTGTCTCACTGAGTTTTTATTAATAAAAAATCTCAGATCAATAAGTTCCTCCAAAATTAAATTTGTTTTTTTCTGTGATAATCTAAATAATATTAGGCTGTTATAAAGTAATATTTTTATGATAATACTTTTACAATTGATTATATTTATCGACTAAGAAGAATTTAAATCAGCACTTCTTAAATTGATGTCCTAAAGACCTATGAGGCTTTTCTTCTCCTAAATTACAGAAGAAGAAAATCTGTGGTTTATGAACACCCCCTTGTACGGCTTGACAGGTGATTCTAGTCCTTAGAAGACACGTGCTTATGACCACAGTCCAGGAGCTATATTTTGGCAAGACTTACTCTTGGATCTTGTGAGCAAAATATTGCCTAAGAGTCCTGCCTTTATATTTCTCTCATCTTCTTTGCTCCTACTCCTTTCATACACCCCCTTTGCCAAGAGCTGTAGAAAAGGGTTAAGCATATCAATGGATCAGCAACTTTTCATGCTCCTTCCTAGTTTCCGCCTCACACTCTAGTCGCTTATCGGTGGCTTCAGAACATAACTGTTCCTGAAACTCACAGCTGCTTGGACACTCCAACACACTGCTATTCCCAGGGGTCTTAGAGTCTCCCAATTGTGGACCTTGAAAGATGCCTTTTGAGGAAGGTACCCAGTCTTACTGACAGGTGACCCACAGGGACGCCATGGTGGCAAGTAAATTCATATCCAAAACAGATTCATGCCTCTTTGGAGCTCAGGGTATCACTAACTGTCAGGGAAGCCAGTAGAGAGACATGAGCAATTCTATTGTTATAGTGTCAGTTTTGACCTACCTTTGGGCCCCATGCGCCCCACTTTGCCATGCTGTCCCTCTTCTCCTGGGTCTCCCTTTTCGCCATCATCTCCTTTTGAAATGAAAAATGAGAGTTAAGCAGCTCAAATGGTAATGAAGCACATGCTCCCCAGAATAGGGGGCAAGATCGTAATCCGTGCTCCTGCAGGCTCGTGAGCCCACCATGAGCATGTATGAAGGCCACATGGGCTGGACACTTGGCAAGGAGAAGAAACTCCCATTATCTTTTCTGCACATCCAATCAGCAGAAATGCTGCTGGTGAATCCCTAAGAAGCTGTTTGGCCTGACAAATCTTTATTCTTGCTGGAGAATCAGACAAATTCTGGATGCATGTACATATACATATTTCAATACACATCTATGTATATACAGATGAGACATAGTATTTCATGTGTTTGTTCATAAATTCTTATTAAAATATATAAATTAGATAAATATATCATACAAATATATGTATATGATATTCATGCCAATATATATTTATATCCCAGTGTATGTATATATTGTAATCCCCCTTATCCATGGAGGGTATATTCCAAGAACCTCCGTGGATCTTGAACTGCATATAGTAACAAATTCTATAGATTGTGTTTTTCCGTATACATGCACGCTTATAATAAAGTTTACCATTAAATTAGGCACAGTAAGAGATTAATAATAATAACTGATATAAATTTGAAAAATATTTGCTGTTCTCTCTCAAAATAACTTTATTTTCAAAATATCTCTTGTTATAATATTGTTGGATGTGTTATTTTTGGACTATCATTGATTGTGGCTAAGGGAGGAACTACTATGTATAAATTATGACTGACTGTATATATGGGGACACAAAATTATAGGCAGGGACTGGGAAGTTAAGGACAGAAAACTAGCTAGGAACAGTGGAGGAGTTGCAAAAACACTTCTGTGTGACCCCCAACTCCCCCAGTCATGGGCAGCTCTAGCCTTACCACTGTGCCCAATCAAGAAGGGCTGAATGAATGACTAATAAGAGTCCTTAGACTGAAAATCAAGAGGTCTGGATTTAACATCATGATGGCCATGGACCAGGCTGAGCAAAGTCTCAGATGTCAGTGATTGGTTTCATCAACTTTGGAATAGAGAAGGCTTTCAGAAAGTTTAAATAAGATAATATACATGAAAGACCACGGTTTTGCTTAGCACTAGTGGCTAATATTCCTTCCTCTATACTTCAGTTACCTCATCCATTACCTCATCCATACCTGCTTTCCCTACCTCTCCAGTGTTTTTGCATCAACAAGGGAGTATCTGAATGTGTTTTCAAAATAAAGAGCCAAGTACACACAATATTATGACCAACATTATCACATTAATATCAGGGTGTGAATTTTCCTCTGGGACATGAATTTTTTCCTCATGCTCATCAACAGAGGAAAAAGTAGAAGACTTTAGAAGATAAAAATGAACTTTCTGGGATTAGACAGTGTGGGAGACAGAAAGTTGAGATTTTCACTTATTTCTCCAGAATAAAAGCATGACCAACTATTCTCTCTCTCTCTCTCTCTCTCTTTCTCCTCTCTCTCTTTTGAGATGAGAAGCTTAATATCTTTAATGATAGCATGAGCAAAGTATACAAGAATTCAAGAGTTGCTTTTCCAGGTTGTGGTATTGACCAAACATTGAAACACATAACACGTGGAGTTCTAGCATCTCCTTTTGGGGAAGGATTTCAAAAAAGGATGCACAAATAATTTGTGTGACCAGATTAGATGGGTATGGGTGATGTAGATGGGCCAGGTGGCATTTCTCTACTTAAATAGTGACTGCTTATTAGCAATTGCAGTGTGGGCCTGCACCATGCCCACATAGACATCATAGCAATCGTAGGATGAGGGGGTCATGTCTGTGTCATTTTATGAATGGGAAAACTGAGACGCAGCAAGAAGGTTGGTTACTTGCCTATTGTCATAGAACTTGTGAGACGTAGAGCTCAGAACCTGTGACACTCACGTCCACAACATACATCACTGTTCTTCCAGTTCCAGGACAGTAAGTATCCATCCCCTCCACCTAAACCTCTTAGCAAATTATATCCTATTATTTAGCTATATTATAGCTAAAAGCAGACTTTTAACAGATTATTGATTTTAAAGAACTGGGCACTGTGCTATAATTTTCAGGGATGAAAAAGGAGATACAGAAAGAATGACACATTTGGTTCTTTTTTAGAAAAAAAACACAGTGAGAACGGCAAAAAAACCCAAAAAAACACAAAATACAGGGAAATCATTATCACGATGACTTAATTCACAGGGACTATGTTCTTGAGATAGTTTAGTACAACTGAGACCTGGCATACCTACTTCCTACCTAAGGGAACTTGGAAAGTGCTTGATCTTTGGTGAGTCTTATTTTGCACATTTGATAACATAATGACTTTTTTTCAGGGAGAAAGTATTTTCCTCCAGGAAGTCTTCTCTAAATTTTCCTAATTGCCTTCATTGTTCAGAATATCGCTTTATACTGACTCAGTTTATTTATGCTCCCCTTGTATTTATCTGTGACCTGTAAGATAGTTGTAGTCACTCATAATTTATTCTAACATCCCCCAAATTGAGCATGTTGCCTCATAAATAGAGTTGAGTTGTATACAAATTTGGGGCCATAAGATACTTCACAAATGCATGTAACCATGTTTATTGAGTGCAATGTGCCAAAGTCATCCTCATTTGACCTCAGAGCACCTTGGAGATGGACCTTTTTTTAGCTCTATTTCACAGATGTAGAAATGGGGTCAAAGAGAGGTCAGGTATCTTCCCAAGGTTGAATAGCTCATAAGGAATAAAGTTAGGATTCAAACCAGGGTATTTCCTTACAAAAGCTATATCTTGAACAGGCTGTATGATTAGGAACAAATCTCTGGGTCTCAGATCATTCTTCTGTACAATGGGGCTAAATATGCATTTCCCGTTCAGCCGAAGGAAAGATCAAAAGCAAGGATGTGTGTGAAGCTCTTTGTGACTCATAAAACCACACGGATGTGAATTAGTGGTGCCATAATAATTTCTCATCTGTCTCCACTTCCTATGAGGTTTCCCATTCATTTTCAAGCAAGTGTCTAACTTAGAGGCAGCTAGATGAATGACTTAGTCATCTGCTGCTCTCTGGTGGCCCCTGATAGAGACCTGAGAGGATGAAAAGAGAATTATTTTTCTTCTGACCTGTGTGCCTGCATCCTAGCTTGGTGAGCAGGCTTCTGGCAGAAATGAAGTCAGCTGTGTGCCCTTGCCTTCAGTTTGGGGCCCAGGCTCATTTGATGTTTGGGACTTGCTTTAACGAGAAGAGAGGTATAAAAGCCAGCTTTGGGGAGGGTCCCCCCATGGCTCACAGTGGTCTGCTATTATTCTCTAGGCAATATTTCATTGGATTAGGAGGGCAATTTAGACTTCTTTTCTTCCTTTTAAAAATATCCACGTACATTTTAAAATTAAACGAAAGCTATCAGCTGAAATGAACTAATTTCAATTGTACAGAAATGCTCTGCCACAGCCCTCCTGCCCCCAGACCACTAACTTGCTGTGATAATCTCTCCAGCAGATTTCCAGCAGAGCACACAGTTGATCAATTTTTCTTTGTAGAATTTTTCTCCCCAACAAGAATAAAGTCTTTAAAATTGAATTCTGGATTGCAGTGAAGTAGCTGAACCCAGGTCAGTACCTCCTGCTCAAAGGAAGCAATTATTAAAAATTAGTGATTTGGCTTTGGAAATGCTAAATAAAATTCACTGGATGCTGTACTTCGCGACTGGGGAAAGTGGTTAGGAATGCTTCTGATCAGTCTTAGAATTGAGCAGGCTAGGTGGTAAGGTGTGCTCTATAAATGAGGGCAGGACCCCTGCCTGAAATATATCCTCCCCACAGTATCAGTAGGGACTGACACTTCTTTGATCTGTGTCAATTGCATCCTTTATCTTCTTTCTTGGAAATTTCAATAGTCAAATGGGTTCTTCCCACAGTTCTCATACATACCGGGTGTATCAGTGGGACACAGTGGGCTATCTTTCAGAACTTCTTCCCCAGCCACAGTCTTATAATTTCATTGAAATATTCCAGCCTCCTTTGGACCCGCACTGTCAGCCTTCTTCCCCTTCAGTCAGCTTTTCAGTCCCTCTGTGCCTTCACTTACCTCCCCATCCATCCTGAATTCTTTAACTCAATCACTTCCACACAGACCTCCCTAAGGCACCAGATGTTCGTGGCATTGCTTCAGGGAGCTCTGGAGCCAGACATTTCATTTCTCTGAGTCTCAGTTTTATCCATAAAATAGAGGAAACAATCCTTAATTCATGGGTTGTTCTGGGTTAAAGGAGACAATGTGTGAAATATGTGCAGTACAGTATTTTAATGAGAACAAGAAGGAAGTATAAAAATAATATCATGATTACCCCTGACAGCAGCAGCAGCACTAGAAATGATATCCTTTGTATTTCCCATCTCAATTCCTAGTCTCTGATCATTATTTACTTGTTTACTTCACCACAGGATTTTTTTTTTCTTTCCACTTTGGACATTTTCAGACAATTAAAGATAAATAGAAGTAAATATACATCTATTGGTAAGATGTAATCATTAATATGTTGTTGCCTTATCTACTTATTTTTACTGAATTTCTAAAAGAAAGTAAACCGAGGCATCATGGCATATCTTTAAATGCTTTGTCAATTATCTTTAAAAGGAAAGAACAGTCTCCTATGTAAAACAACAAAAAAGACCATTCTATCAATCTTACTTTTAATGGACTAGAGGCATTTGCTAATGTCACCTTCATCAAATTTGTGATCTCATTTATCTTGACTCTATATTGCTATGCTTATATAATCTAAGGAAAAAGAGGTCAGCACTTAGAGGGCCGAAATTCATTTAGTAAAACTAGTTCTTTGATAACAAATTATGACAAAAAATGTTCCATTTTCTCTTTAGAAAGGATACTAATAGATCAAATTCTGCTAGAAACAGAGTGCTCGGAAAACAAATTTCTTTTGGTTATTCACTGCAGACAGTAGTTCCTGGGAAGCTGGGGTGAAATATTGATGAAAATGACAGGCTTCCCTCTTCCACATCTTAAACTCAAATCTTAATTATATTGTTTCAACCTTTGTGAATTCAGATGTGGTATTTAACCTCTTAGAGACCCTGTTTCATCTGTGATTCAGAATAACTAGAGCAGCTATGTGTTCAAGAGTTTCCTCAGTCAAAACTATTTCTTTACTCTGGGACCCATGGTGCTTTTTGATTTATTTTAATACTTGTGATAGAAATTGCAGGTAGCAGAAGAAATCAATAGAAAGGTTTTCCACTTCCTTTGTTCCCTGCTATCATCCAGCAATGTCTATTGTTACAGTTGTCCAAAAGTGGGATTCTTCAAAGTCTAAATGATGCTATACCCCAAAATTAGCACCGACCTCTTGGCTACGGGCGAGAACTGGAGAGTGCAGTTTGCAGTTGAAGCCCAGGTGTCTGTGAGCAGGGCTTACTGATGCTCACAGATAGCACGGGACATACACATTGTAGACAATTACTCTTTGTTGACCACAGCTCTCGTTTCTCATTTGTGGTAGTGTGGGACAGCTTTATTCCTATTTCTTTTAATAAATAAAAGTGAGCAAGCCTAATTTCTTTTCTCTTTCTTCCCTCCCTCCCTCCCTCCCTCCTTCCCTCCCTCCCTCCCTCCCTCCCTCCCTCCCTCCCTCCCTCCTTTCTCTCTCTCTCTCTCTCTCCATAGAAGAACTGGAACTGTAGACCATTCTAGAATGTAGCTGCAGGGAGTAAGAGGATTCACCAGAGATAGAGTGGGAACAGAACAGATGGATTTATTGAAATGCACTGCTGAAGGGAGCAGCGGGTGAGACAGGAGAGGTCTACTGCGCCATGTGAGTCAGCTCCCTGGACCGGGATCGAACTCAGGCAGTAGTGGTGATAGCACTGAGACTTAACCCCGAGGTCACTAGGGAGGCCCATGTGTGGTTTGTAAATGAAGGATGATTTGGAGACATTATATTTGCCATCTTCATTGCCATGATTTGATTTTCTGTGGCCAAAGAGACACAGACCTTGGGCAATGTGGAAAAACAATAAGCATCAGTATGAGTCTGATGAACAGAAAACATGTTTACATGACAGTAGGGCAGGGAAATTTACATGACAGTAGGGAAGGGTCCTCAAGGAAATCTCCCTTAGATTCTTCCCTAAAGTTACCTCTCCCGGTTATGATGAATGCATGAAATATGATCCTTCGCATAACACAATGAACACTTTTCCTAGGCATTTAAAGCATTCACAAAATTTTGTTTATTCTGGATCTGCAGTAGAGATATGGTTACAAAAGAACCAACTCTGTCTTAGTCCACAGGAAACTGTTTGCCTTTAAGCAACCCCAGGGAGACTCTTAGGCACAAGATAGCAATTTGTCAGCTCAGAAACCAAATGTCTGGGAGCACAGACGGTGCTGGTCCAGGAGGAAATCTGGGGAAATGGACAGCAGTGGGATTCCCTACTCTGTTACGTGCTGAATGGCATATCCTGCAGATTCCGATGTTGAGCCCTTACCCCTATTCCAGAATGTGACTGTATTTAGAGATACAGTCTTTAAAGAGGAGATTAAGCTCAAATTCCATCCGGAGGGTGGACATCCAATATTCTGACCAGTATCCTTATGAGAAAAGGAAATTTGGACACAGATAGAGGCACCAGTGAAGCCAATGAAGGCACAAGGAGAAGGCAGCCATCTCCAAGTCCAGAGGGGAGCTCTTAGCTAAGAGAGCAAACCTGCCAATCCCTTGAGTTTACATGTCCGGCCTCCAGATGTGTTGAAGCAACCTAGTTTGTTACGTTTTATTATGGCATCCTTCACAAACTCACCCATAGTCACATCATCCTCAAATCCTCAAATCCTAAGTCTCCATCAGGTAGTGGTTTAATCTGATATAAAATAACCTCTCTGCTCCTATCTTAGTAAATTGGGATAATTACATTTTCTCATAATTATTTGCAGGATAAATGTTATTGTGCATGATAAATGTCATCAAGTGTACCCTCCCTGAGCCAATAAATGCTGAGTTTTCCTGGGCATCTTTGCTTTCATCCGCACATACCCTTTTTGTGCTTCTGGTAAGGCACCAAAGGAAACCACACACTTACTCATTTTCAGGCTTTGTGGTTTGAACCTTATCCACCATCACTGGTTCAGCAATGGACATGTAAGCCAATAAGCAGATCAATCTGTGGCTAAGTTTCTTCAATAACTAGTAGTGATGGCTCTCAGGAGTGGAGACTTGCTTATTTTGTAGGGGATGCAGAAGAGAGATTATTCTTGAAGTGTCTGAATCCATTTTACCACCATGAAAGGAAAACATGCTTTACAGCAGAAAGCAGAATACAGCCCTTGAGGCTGGCACAAGCTCAGCTTCAACCCCTCCCTGTTACATGCATCTGAGTTCTCCTCTCCTCTGTGCTTGAGTAGCCATTTAAATTTGCTTTGTATTTTGTTTCTTCCCCTTGCAAGCTATTCACTTAACTACTAGATGCTGCTTAGGAGAATACTAAGGGCCTGCCTATGAGGAGATCAAAACCTCAGGACAGGATGGGCATGTAAGCATATAATGACCATGAAAAAGTTTGAAAGAGTAGCTGTTACAGGAGCACAAAGGAGGAAACACCTATCTATCTGCCCACATCAAAAACACTCCATTCTTCTTTGTCAGCAAGAAGTAAATGAGATCTCTTGCAATGGAGTTCACCAGAATTAGAGTATATCTCAACATAAATGCAAAAAAATCTAAGTTAAAATACAAATTTGTGATTCTGTTAGGGCAGGTTGGTATACAAACATGTTCTCATTAATCAAATTTGATGTGGATTTTTGTTTGTGTCCAACTACAGATGCCTCACAGGTCCAGCTCACGTGTCACCTTCTCTACCCAGGAATCTTTCAGTACAGATTTTCCTGACTTCATCTCTCTTTAGTTAATCTCAATCTTTGAAGGAACACCCTCCTTTCATTTCATGGTATCTGCTGTACTTAGTCACAGATGATGAAACGGCTCAGGAATAGCATATTCTTTGTGTCCCCAGCACTGGCACAGAGCCAGGTGCTTGCTCAACAAAGGTTTTCAAGGGGTCCTCCCTGGTAGCCTAAGGGCTAAGTCTCAGCACAACTACCATGATGTCTTGAGTTCAATCCCTAGCCTGGGAGCTGACCCACAAACGGTGTAACAGACCTCTTCTGTCTTGCCTGCTGTGTTCCCCACTCTGTCTCTGGTGAATCTTCTCATCTGCTGCACCTCTGGCCTACACCCCAGTTCTTGTTTGCATAAATAAATAAAAAAAACTTTAAAAAAATGAAGATTTTCAAAATGAAAGGAACAATATCCCTAAAGACAAGATGGGTAAATGAGAGCTTAATGATAATGCAGTCAGGTAAAATCAGTCACTGAAATAGAATCTTCGATAATGACAGGCTGATGAATTGACCTGGGTCTGCTAGGAAGTCTGTGGTGATGGTTTGTCATCTAGTAAAGCTAAACCCTGCTTCTTCTGCTCCCTTCACCACATATTTTGGCTTCTTCTTCTAATTTGTCTGTTTCTCCCCATATCATTATCTTGTTCTAATCTACCAAGTTAAACACCCAAATTGGCTTCTACTCTTCCTCATTTCTCATTGCCCATCTTGATTCCTAGTTTTCCTCACATCTACCCTTCCTTTTTCCTCTCACCGCTACTGCCATTATTTCATTTTCCTGTTCTCTTGATCCTTGTATATCTCTATGGTGTTTTATATGCTGATATATCCCAAGTGACTAAAGTAGTGTTAGTTCAATAAATAGTTGTTGAAATACTGATTTCCTTGAACTGAACTTCACTGTCCCAAGTAATTTTGAAAAATAATCTCTATGAAATCACATTTTCATTATAAAACTGCTCCATTCAGAATATTTCAACAGTTCCTCTGTGTTCCTAGATCATGTCCAAACTAATTAGTCTAGTATTTGGACTTCCACAGACTGGCATCAGTGAAACTTTTTGGCATTATTTTGACATTGGCCTAAATGACCTTCTATTTCTGTCCAACTTGCTTATCCATTGTTCATTAAAATAGCTCCCAGTTCCTGCTTTCAATGAAAGGTATCCACTTTTCTCTCCATTTGAAATTTATCTCCTCACAGAGAAAATTAGAAGTCATAAATGAAAAGATAGAAATACATAACCATAAAAAATTAAGTGTTTATGTATTAACAATTGCCACATAAAAACATGAAGTTTAAATGCTGATATATTAGACAAGAGAAAAACAAATACCAAGATACAAAAATGATCAATATTCTTAATATGCAAAGAGCTTTTGCAAATTGACTTTCAAAAGAAGACAATAAGTGAAATAAAATAATGATCCACAATATAAACAATAAATAAGAGAAAATGTCCATTTTCATTCTGAATCAGAAAAAATATATACATGTGCAGAAGTCTATATCATATTTAACCATTAGATTTAGTAATAATTTTAAAAGAGTAATCAAATCTTAAGATATCATAGATGCACCAAGTATTAAATCATTGTTTTGGTAATGTAAAATGCTACATTTCTGTCATTAATCTTTCAATAATGTCAATAATCTTTCAATAATGACTAAAATTTTTAAAAAAATCACTCTAATTTATCATAGGGAAACATTTTACCAGAATAGTTGTTGACACAATGAGCAAAATGAGAATGTTTATCATGACCAAAATAATCCATCAACAATGTGAAAGTTTATCATCTGGGATTTGTGACTGAGGAAAATACTAGAAGGAATATTATACAGGTACTAAAAATAATGAATTTGAGAAAGAGCTCTGTATAAAGAATGCACTTGATGTTATAGTCTATGAACAATGTCTCTTGGAGAGTCCTATGTAACTGATCCCATGTAGAAGGAAGCGTAAATAAATAGGATAGATATAGAGAATACTTGAGTCTTGTCTCATGCTAAATTCTAGATTCTCTGAGTTTATGGATAGAATTATTTCCTTGGTAATTCACTATCCAGTCCCTTGTTACTGCTTTCTAATTGCTGTCATGACATATTTAAAAATGCATTAACTTTTTAAATTATATTTTTATTGAGGTGACGTTGGTTAACAAGACTATGTAAGATTCAGAGGGAGAGGTTCACACTTCTTCATATGTGTGTGACTACCCACATCTGCCATAAAGACACCCCTATTCCTCCACCACAGTCCACTGTATTAATACCAACTAGTTAATGAGAGCATAAGTTCCTTCCTGATGTGTTCAAACACTCTAAGTTTTGCTCTTGAAAATTATTTCAAACTTCAGTTTGCTTGTCTATTTGTTCCTTGAGAAATATTTTTGAGTTTCCACGAACTTCTAAGACCTTTGCTGAGGTAGAGCGGCACAGTACTATCTCAGACAAAACAAAGTCTTAGTCTAGTTTGAGTGGGAAAGAGCCATCCAACAAGGTCTTATACATGTCATGAATGGTTTGAAAAAGTACTGTCGTACGTTTTGTTGGCATCTAACAAGGTGAGCCTTTGGAAAGCTCAATAATGTAAAGAGGATACATTTTTTTAAACTGCATTTCTCTCTCTTGAGATGGCAATATAACAAATCAAATAAGGAAATAAAATAAAACTGCTTTCTCAATGTTACCTTAAAAACAAATGCAAGGACATGAAATATGCAAGGCAGTACAGTGGGGTTACCTAATAATAGTATCAATGTCAACAATGATAACAGCTAATACTCATGGGGTGTCTAATATGCCCAAGTCAGGTTGTTGAGATACATGGTCATAAGTCAGCCATTTCCTCCAACTGTGCCCTATCAATCCCAGGGGCCCATGAATGTCATTCCCCTTCACCTGGTTCCTAGGTCACCTAGCAGAGAAAAGGGAGGATTTCAAGGATCCTGCCATCTTTCCTGCTTCAATTCCAAAGCAGCTAGTCTTTGTTTTCTGGCTTATTTGGTTTTAAGAGATTACTACTTGAGTATTCAAGATTTTGCAGTCACTGCATGTCTGAGTAACAGGAAAGAAAAAAATTGTACTTGATAAAAAAATACAACATTAAAGTTTTCTTCCACCTTCGCATATATTATTAAAATGCATCCCCAGCCTAGTCAGTAGAAACAGAATCCAGGAGGAATTGCACTCATCCGGGACTCCGTGGTGGTCTATTAGGTGGCACCCAGAAGAAGGGGAAATTCCAGAATCCTGGTTCCACCCTAAGTAGGGTGGAGCTGAGCAGGGATAAGGAGATGCTGGAGAGAGGAGATTGAGGAACACAAAAGGGAGAGAGAAAGAAGCAGGATGGAGAGCAGCAAGGAGGCGTGGAGCAGGCATGTGGAGCAGAGAGACATGTGACAAACTGTACTTGCTTTTTGGTCTTGGACTGGTTGGAACAGATGTGGGTGAGAGACCCGTGGGAAGCTTAATAATGGCAGCTTTCATCTTGATTTTGATTTTGCTCTTTTCCTCCCGGATTTGTCTAACTCGTTCTAAACCTTTTCTATGGGTCTCTACTGAAAGGTCCTTTAGATGTGTGGCAGGCTTTTGGGCCTTGCTTTGGGCCAATAGTATTTGGCTGGACTTTTACCCTCAAGGAGATGGGTAACTTTGGATGCTTAACTTAGTAACTATATTCTTTGTCCTTTCTGTATTGTACCCTAATTGTATTAAAGTTCCTTTCCATTAAAGGTCTTATATGTTTGTCTTAATGAGGCAGATGGCAGAACCCATTCAGAGAGGGTAGGTTTGGGGGTTCTGGGATGCCCCTCGCCCTTCCCTGTAACAGAGGGATTCCCCTTTCTGCTCACACCTTGGCTGTGATGCAGTGACAAAAGGACAGGTCTCTTAGAAGGGTCCCATGCAAGACTGGAGTACGTTAGTTTAGGTTAAAAATAATAAATAAACAGGCCCAAGGGGAAATCCTTCATGCTGGGATGCTGGGCCCTAAGCCTTAACTTATTTGCTGTTTCAAGCTCTCCCCAAATTAGAAGTTTAAACCAATCAACCTGGAGCTCCAGCACTAGTAAGGAACTCTGCATGATGAACCCTCCCACTTTTTCTTAAGGGAAAATGGCTTTGCCTGAAGAAATCTTTCCCTTTTTTGCTGTCCTCTTTTTGGCTGTATAAACTCCGCACTAGGTACAACATTTGCAGAGTCTTTCTACTTGCTAGAAGGGATCTGTTCAATCCATGAATCATTTAATAAAGACAATTAGATCCCCAAATTTAGTCAGATGAATTTTTTTTAGCAGTTTCTTTTTCTTTAAATCAAGATAATAACTCCTAGAGGACATCAGTGGACCTAAGCAAAATAATGAACAAAGCCTTTGTAAATTTTACAGAATCTCATTCATGTAATTTATTCAACATTTAGAAGTGTTGTCAAGCAGCCACAAAGACCTAAAATGATGCTTCCAGCATTTTCAAATCAAGAACAACAATGATAAGTAATTTTAAAACAAGTAGATTATTTAGATGCTACTTCCCTTGAGTCTCCAAGTTTCAGATATGTACCATATATATTTATAATTCCTTTCCAAAAGAGTAGGAAACCTATAAAGTATAATACAAAGAATTTTAGAGAATTAGAGAATAATGAAGATCAAATTGTGGTGTCAAAACCAGAAAGACTAGTTATGAGTGTCTAAAGATGTGGAGAGAACAAATACAGTCATTTCTACATTAGAATTAGAAAGTTTCCAGAAGTAAAATTTCATCAACTCAGGTAAGAAGAACTGTTACAAGGCAACTCCAATATAAAATCCAAAAAGGGGAAATAAAGAAAAAAAAATAATCCAGGGAGAAAGAGATAAATTGGTGAATGTGTCCTACCAGTTCGCTGAGCCAGAGTTAAAAAAACAAGAACCCCCAAGGCCCACGGTCTGGTTATATACTGAGCCTGGCTGCTTAGCTCCACCCTCATTTCCCAGCAACCTTCCTTTCTGTGGTGATGGCATTATGGGATTTGTAGTCCTTGGTGCCTTGGATGGCTTTGGCCTGGGGTGGGGGTGAGGTTCATAACCCTGTGTTTGTGGAGCTCTTCAGGACATCCTCTTCCCCCAACAGAATGAGAGACAGATATTTGGGTCTGGCCAACTCATATCAATTACCCTAGGTCAAAAGAATTGCCTGTCAGGGGCACAGACAGTAGCTAAAGGAAGTTCCTTGAAGGACATAAAAAGAAGGAAAAAACATTCTCATTTTCCCTTGGGTTTTGCTGTCCTATGACTTGCTATTATTTGTAGGGCCCTTGACAAATGAGTCAAGGAGGACATGAAAGCTTTTGTGGCTTTAACTCATTTCTCCTCAACACAGGCTGGGGATGAAGTCACACATGTTAACTATCCTTTATCACTGATGAGGAAACCCATTTTGGTTTTGTGTGTCTTAATTCACTTAACCCCTCCTATATCCCTTGGGGGTATTTACACCATTATCATCCTCATTTCACTGATAAGAAACACCAGGCTCAGATGGAGAACTACAGAAACAAGGCAATGTCAGTCAAGAAAATAGTTGGTCTCAAGTTTGTGAGCTACTAATAAATAAAAAATGAACTTTGCAATGAGACTAAAAATAGGTTGAAAATTGCAGCAAAGAACAAAAGGTGGTAGCATTTCCTAGCAGATTTCTATTTACGGTCAACTTTACAAGCAATGAGTCTTACTTTAAGGATGTGGAGAGAGAGGAAGCTCACGGTAACTAGTAATTGCAATGGAAACTAATAGAAGAAATGATGAGAGCTAAACTATACCCTAAATATGTTTTCCATTTTTAAAATAAGTGCTTATTATGGGCATTACCACCTGCACTTAAAAAGTGAGGATACTGAGGTTTAAGATCACATAGAAGGTGCGGTACCTCAAATTCAAAACCATTTATATTTTATCTCCAAAGTCTCCAAATTCTACTAACAGGCAAGCATTGATTACCTTGGTGTCTGGTAGTGACTGACATAGTCAAATCATTATATAAGAGAGTTGGGAGGGCACCCTTTTTTAAAAAAAGATTTTAATTATTTTTGCATAGAAGACCTGGGGTGTAGACCAGAGGAAGGGGTAAGAAGATTCACCAGAGACAGAGTGGGAAGTACACTGCTGAGGGGAGCAGCAGGAGACACGGAAGAGTCTGCAATGCCATATGGGTTAGCTCCCTGGCCAGGATTGAATTCAGGCCAACACAGAGGGCCATCTTAGTGGTAGCATTGAAACTTAACCCCTATGCCACCAGGAGGCTCAACAATACCTTTATTAAAATGAAGCAAACTCTTTCATCATCACCATTCAGTACCTTTGACTACATTTTGAATTTTTTTCCCTACAATTTGATTCACTAGAGTTTTACTTTTTCCTCCCACAACTAATATTATAATATTTTCTTGGTATCTACCCAATGGGAAAAGGAGAAGAAGATGTTTCAGAACACCCACACACCTGAGTAGATATTTAAAAAAGTCAAGTGACTGGAAATTTTGATCTGTACTTTTGCATTAAATACATATTAAATTCCATAAGCAAAGTATTCAGTAAATTAATACAATTAAAAGAAAGATTTCGGGGAAATATCTGTTTGCTCAACCTCTCTGATAAAGTTACCAGAAGGAAATCAGCAGCTTCATTTATATCAAGGTGACTGAGTTAAAGGGATTCTATATCATATTTACACACTGACCTCACAGGACTCCTTTCTAATGTTAATTGATAAAATTGAAGGAAGGATCATTTCATGCTTAATGAGGATGATTAAACGTGAGGACAATGATATAACATGAGGCAGTGGAACAAGGACTGACCAAGGAACCTGGCCAGCTGGCAGCTGTGTGACCGAGAACAAGTTTTTACCTCTCTGGAACTCTGTTTTCACAAATAACTGGGGTAAACTAAATTGTCTCTGAGTGAGACTTCCAGTTTGGGTGAGAAAGGATTCCAGATATTCCTGGCTGTAATCTGGTCATCCTCTCTGGGGAAGTCACATTGTTTCGGCGCCCAAGAAAACATGAGAAATCACAAATGGTGCCAGTTGCCGGAATCCAGGGCCAGCCATGTTCAATGAAGCAAAGGGTAAAGATAGGAGTGCATTTCTTAGACTCCAAAGAGTTAACAGAGAGCGCTCACTCCAGACAATAAAGGGTCTCCTGGTCTCCGCCCCCCCACCCCATCTGCCAGAGCCACAAGGGGTCCCATGTCCACCATGAGCAGTTCCACTGGAACAGCTATTTCCTCCAGTTCCATGAAAGTGTGCAGCTTTCAATACTGGAGTCAATACTGCATGCACCATTCTGATCAGAGTCTGCAGCTAAAACAGATCATGTTTCCACCTGCTCCTTCTAGCTGTGTGTCTTTGGGTGAGTGACTTAATAGGCTGAACCTCATTTTCTTCATCTGCCCAGTGACAAGAAGAATGTTTTCTTTCTCAAAGTCTCCAGAGTTATTACATTTCAAAGTGAGTATACAGCACTTGAACTAGTGAGAGACAACTGCTGGATATGTTAGCATTTCTGTCAGGCCATGATTGCAGTTGTCATCAGGGTTCTTGGGAACCCTGGTCTACACCCACCCCCATCCTTGGAGGCATCAAGGCCACGCATGTGGCTTCATGATGGAGCATGATGGTTACTTGTAGGAACTGCAGTGCCCTCAGAGGGAGTGGAATTCCTTGACCGAGTGAAGTAGCATTAAGTGAGTGGGCACAGTAACCTGAGACTATTGTCTTCACAGAAAATCAGTGTCCAATGGTGGAAGATTTTGGCCATTGAAGACATGATGGTAACAATTCTCTCCTGGAGCAGTGATTTTTTTGTGGGGGAACTTTAGAAAATACCTAGAGAGCATTTCCAAAGTACTATATTCATAGGTCAAAGTCACAGGTTAAAATGCTGGGGAATCACAGAACATTTCCATGATTAAGTCAACAAAATGTGTTTATCTTGACACCTTTCTGTGTCAGGAACTCTTATAGGCAGAAGGAAACCACACTCAGCAAGACAGATTCCCTGCACTTCTGAAGCTTGTTTTCTCAGACCGATGGTACATATATAAATACTAAGAGATTTTTATTTAGCAGTAAGTTTATGAAAGTAATATAATGTCTTGGAACCAATGGCCGAGAGTGAAGGTGAGGACTTACAGTGCAAATAGCATTTGGGCTAAATCTGAATGAGGAGAGTAAGCAATTTTGGGGATGATGTGGAGTAAGGTTGGGCCAAACAGAGGAGCTGATGCAGAGATCGAATGCAAAGATGAAAATGATAAACAAAGCAAAGATGCTCAGTGCAAACTACAAGTGGAAAAGTGGTTTGAAATGATGTGGGAGCAGTAGGGAGAAGTCAGGAGCTAGTAAAATAAGCAATGGGGTGAAAAATCACAAATTTTCAAGTAAACTAATGAAATAGTAGAGCTAGTGGTCAAAGAGGAGGCATCTCATTCCTTTTAGCATATTTTAGCATTTGATAACAATGTTGGCTGTGTGGTTGAATGAACTCCACGTTCTTAGGCATTGTCCTTTCCATTTCTAATCAAGACGTGTCCATGGACATCATTTTCAAACTTGATAGAAACCAGTGGATTCATGGAATGTTACTGGACACAGAGCTAGAGGACCAGGAGTGCAATTCACGTTTGCATGGTTATTATCTCTATTTCAAAGATCTTGGGCATTAGAATTTCATTAAGATTGTTTTCTTATTTTTAAGATTGTAATGATTGCTGCCACAGAGGGATAGATATGAAAATTAAGAAAGATGATGTATTTGAAGAATTCTTAAAAACTATAAAGCATCACCCAAATATTTTGTACAGTTTCAAAATTCTTTTTAACATATTTTCTTAAAATTTCTTGTCATTGTTTTCAAGTAAAACCACTAGAGGTCAGAATTTCACATAAATTGTTCAGAAACCACTAAAGTAGGGGGGAAAAAAAGAACATTTTCCCACAGCATAAAATAAACTTAAGGCACAGAAAGAAAAATAATGTTGAACAAAGGAGTTTTGACAACTGGAACAATGCTTATTCTCAGAATTGTTACTCAATAGACAGGGAAAGGTAGGAAATTTGAATTGTGTGTATTAAGTATTTATTATGACTATACAACACAGAGTTTATGTTGATTACCTTGTATTATTCTTAAAGCAGATTCCTTAATGAAGGCCCATTTTGCAAATGAAGAAACCAAAGCATGAATAGATGGACTCATACCTTAAAGGCCAAGCAAACTGAACTCAGTGACTTGTACTAAGTTGTGACTGAAAACTAATACAGCATAAAATGGCGCCTCTATCATTGACAACACTGTATATGAAGGTTAGTATTGCTGGTTTTTCACCTGAAACTCTAAATAATTTATTTAGTCCTGATTTCTCAAGTAAATTTAGTGAAAATTCCTTTTTATTTTTCATTCCTTAGAGTATCTAGAAGTTTCTGAGCACAGTGCTGGTATTGAGATGATGAGCTCTGGAGAAAAATATAGACCAACTTGATGTTAGGAAAATTATACATCAAATAGAAGCAACAAGCCAGTTCTTTAATGTGTTTACCAAGTCATCAAATTTTTCTTTTCATTGAGTTAAATAGACAAAGTTGCCTTTGATAGGGAACTTAAAGTTCCCTGGGGGAAGGGCTTTCATTGTGTTAATGAAGGGGAGAGGTGTGGTAGATGGCAGTTCACATCTTGAAGAAGATAAAAACCTTGTCTTGTTTTTCGTGTTTGCTCAACCTGGAGCCCTGTGCCTGGAGCAGGACAGACACTGATGAAGGGCCTGCTTTACTTGTGTGCCTGTGTGGGCAATTCAGAGCAGAAGTGAGTCCTAGGGCAAGTCCTTCCTAGGCTGGAAAGCTTTGGCCTCTCACATGGAATGTTCTAACATTCCAAAATCATGGACTCTCTTTAAGTAAGGAAGGAACTTAGTACCCATTTGATACAAAGGCCCAGGCTCTAGGGGAAGAGGAAGAAAGTATGCCAGGTCCAGTATAGACTTAGGGTTCTAGAGGCTTCTTCAGGTTTCTCTTCCCCTGGGGCACTGAATTCTTGTCACGCTTCTGATGTCTAATCATCTTACTTTGTACACAGGCCTAGCACAAGGTTGAAGAGGCTTCCATTGTTTGAAATCTTAAGAGGGTTTCTAATGGGAAAGGAGAACTTTGTTAGGTAAAGAAATGATCGGGAGACTCACACCTTACGGTGGATACATCCTACAAATGTTAACTGCCCACCACTCTCCCTTCTTTTTCTCCATGTTCATGACACTAATACGTATTAGTTATGTATCTTTTGTGACTCAAATAGGGCTTGGTGTTTAGTAAGTATTCAATATACGTTGGCTAAATTAGAGCGGAATTGTTGAATTGGATGCATTATGTTATAAGCATTATTACAACAACACTGTGTCCCATACTGCCAGTTTGAAAGCTGCAATTTCTTTGCAAGGAAAGTTATTTAATGGTGCTATTCTTAAATGGATTCTCCCATCTGCAGGGACAAAGAAAACTTGAATTTTCAGCATTCTCCATGATACTCCAGGAGTAATACAAAGTTTCATATACTCCATGGAAAATCCAAAAATGGTTTTAAGTAAATACATTATTTCTAATTGAAACTTTCTTTTCTGCACATTTGCCCTCACATTATTCATTTATTCACCCAAGACATTATTTGAAAGCCCCAAGGTCTCATTGTCCCTCCCTGCATTTATTTTATGGTATCAAAGGTTAGAACTTGGATTGCAATCTTAGGAGAAATTAATTCACTGATTAAGAAACATGCACTTTAAGCAATACACATTTAAATAACTGACAAGCATAGGGCGATGTATTTCTGCTTTTTTTTTTGAAAGATCCTTTTTTCTACTTAAAATTTTAAACAGCTGCAATTCTTCCACCCTCTAGCCTGGAGAAACATCACATGAATTACTAATGAGAGAGCACCAATTTGCACTGCAGTGACCACTTTTAGAACAAAAGGGTCAGAGCAGAAACCAGGAAAACAGCAGCATTTTTTATCAACCCGTTGCTTGAAGCACATTTGGACCTTGGCTCTACTTGAAAAATTTTGCAAAATTCTATCATCCTTCAGCTGAAGGCACTTGGCCTCAAAGACTCCACTCTCAAATACAGAAACATTCTTTTATATAGTACTGCTAATCCTTGACAAAATTTTTTCTCTTCGTTGGAACTCAAGAGCCCATTAATTTAGGAAATATACAGAAGATTTAATTTTTCCTTTACTGAACTTTTGTCTAATTGCTTTACCAGAATCAGCATGAGAAGCATTGGAAAAAATTCCCTAAAATTAGAAATGCTCTTAAGAAGAGGATTCCCTAAGACTAATACTTTGCTTGAGTTATCTTTCCTTGGAATCGTCTGAAAGGGGGTATTTCCCCCTACTCTATGAAGGTTCCAACACATCCCTGCCTCTGGCTCTTTCCTCCCTCAATGTCTCCTACCTAGAGTCCAGGGAAGTTTCAAAATAAGTGATAAGCTATTGATTTTCCAAAACAGAAGGAAGATGGGAGGGAGCGAGGGAAGAGAGAAGAAAATGATTGAGAGCTAGTGCGGAGTTGAGAGATGGAGGAAGAGAGCTTACTGAAATATGGAAATCCTGTTTTCTTTCCTCACCTTTGGGTCCCGGTGAAATTGTGTGTGTGGCACAGACTTCAGTGGCAGGACGACTATCGATGTCCAGACCAAGACTCTGAATTTGCAAAAGAAAGAGCACCAGGAGGATGAACTGGTTTCTTCTAAGTGGGGCTCCAAAGTGGCCCATTGCTGTGGTTCTTCAAAAAGAGTCACCCCAAGGGCCACACAAACAGCTTTATTTTAAACAAAACCTTCTGCTTTCGGAAAGAAAGTGAAATATCGGTGCACACATTCCAAAAGGCCCTCCAAGACAAGAAGGAAGCACATCCTCACTGTTTATTTTCTCAATATTCCAATGGGCCATACATTGTCCAGACTGTTTATTTTCAAGTGACAACAGTTTATTGAAAATTATCTCTGAACTAAACACTCAAGTGTGCAGGCTTGTAGAAACATCTCCGGGAATGCAGAGGCTAAGATGCCTTCTGCTCAGTACATGAACTGACAACTTAATATCCCATATTGCACTTAAATATTGGGTTCCAAAAAGACTGAGCAGAGATTTCTTGAATAACCTCCATGTTATGTAAGCACCGTGCTCGGCTTTGAACTTTTATTAAGTAAATTGTCATGATCCTTTTGACGGCCAAACACTGGTGCCTCCACTGCTCTCCATTTTCTTCTGTTGCTACGAAAAAAAATATTTTGGGGTTAACCCAAAAGGAAAGGACACCAACTTTACTGCAAAGAAATTTGGCAATAAGTATCATGAATACTAGAAGTGTATAGTTTTTAGCCTAGTAATTGACATTCTGGTAGAGAATTGTAAAAAATAGGTAATGTAAGCAAAACTCTGTTTGCAAAGATATGGATAAAAGGGCACTGGTTGCAGATCATATCAAATACCAACCATGAGAGAGTATGACATGGTAATATTGTTAGAATATATTTGTAGCAAGTTTTTGGTGAAATGAGGAGGGGGGATTACAGTGTTATGTATTTTAAAATCTAGGATATATACATATGTATGTTATATAAATAAAAGGAAGTAGAGATCTCTCTACATGTATCTATACATATATTTATGCCTCCAAGCATCCATCTTCCTGGCTACCTTTCTGTTCCACTCACCAATGACATGAATGGTCTTGGCCTAGTAAGATACTGCAAAACTAGAACTAGAAGTACATATTGCTAAATGCTGTACCTTCTCCATCCATAAAGGGGTAGCTTGACTAAGAAGTGGACCAGAGGAGTTTTTGACCTACTTTCCTTGAAACTGGAAATAAAGGACCTTACAGATTCTGGAAAAGACAATAAAGAAGCACCTCTAAGAAGTATTACCAGTAATCATCAATGTAAGAAAGACAGGTGTATCCATTTCTTAGGGTAACTGAAACAAAGTACCATAAATGGATTGGCTTAAACAACAAAAATATATTGTGTCACAGTTCTGGAGGCTGGAAGTGTGCTATCAAGATGTTGGTCTCTTGAAGGCCATGCTTCTTCTAAAGCATGAAGGGATCTCCTACTTCTGGTAGTTTCTTGACTTGTGACAGCAAACCTCCAGTCTTTCCATGGAGTTTTTCTGTATGTGAGTCTCTGTGTCTCCACTATTTATAAGCGTATAATCAAAATCACATTTGACTAAGGACCACTATAGTGACTCCTTTTAACTTGATTGATTCTGGACATTTTTTTTAAAGATTTATTTATTTATGCATACAAGAACTTGGGAACAGGCCAGAGGTGTGGGGGGGTGAGAGGATTCACTAGACACAGAGTGGGGAGCAGAACAGGCAGATCAACTGAAATACACTGCCGAGGGGAGTAGCGGGCGAGGCAGGAGAGGTCTGCTGAGCCATGTGTGTTCCCTCCCTGGCTGGGGATCAAACTCGTGCTGCAGTGGCTGATCGCCTCATAGTGCTGTGACTTAACCCCTTGTACCCCCGGGGAAGTCTCTGAGATCTTATTTCCAAATACAGTTACGAGGTTCAGGGGGTAGGATTCCAACCTGTGAATTTTGGGCTCTGTGAGATACAACTCAACTGGTAACAGGCTGACAGTATAACTGAACTGAAATTTACTAAGAAAACCAGGGAGTGTGGAGAAAAGAACTGGCATTGGTTCAATAGTCCCTGGCAAGGATGGGATGCTCTCTTAAGTATATCTTATTTACGTCTTAAAACCACCTTGTATGTAAATAGTAGACACTTTATTTTGGAGAGACAGTACTGAGATTTTAAAAAACTAATCAATGTGCTTAAGATCCTTGTAATATTTAATTGTGGGCCCTCCCTGGTGGCACAATGGGTTAAGCAACGCACTAGGAGGCAAACCGCAGCCACTGCAGCAAGAGTTTGATCCCTGCTGAGTTCGGTCACCTGGGAGGGGACCTACATGGCACAGCAGACCTCTCCTGCCTCGCCCTCTGCTCCCCTCAGCAGTGTGCTTCAGTTGATCGGCCTGTTCTGTACCCTGCTCTGTCTCTGGTGAATCTCCTCACCCCCTGCACCTCTGGCCTGTACCCCAGTTCTTGTATGCATAAATAAATAAATCTTTAATAAAAAAGATCATTGTGATATTTAATTGTATGTGTCAAGTTGACTTGACCGTGGGCACCACATATTTGATACATCCTTTCTGGGCATATCTGTGAGACTGTTTCAGAGGAGATGAACATTTCAATCTGTAGACTGAGTAAAGCAGATGGCCCTTCCCAGTGTTGCTGGCTCTGTCCAATCTGCCAAGAGCCTGAAAAAAAGCCCAAAAAGGTGGAAGGAGGGAGAATGTTTTCTGCTTGAATTGGGCTTCAGTCTTATGCATTTGGGTTGGGACTCACAGCATCATCTCCCCTGCTTCATGGGTCTTTGCGCCTGGGCTGGACTTTCACCACTGGCCCCCTAAAGCTCCAGCCTTTTGGCTTGGACTGCAATTTGTCATCAGTCTTTCCAGGCCTCCTTCCCAGCTTGAGATAGAAGGTCATGGGACTTCTCAGCCTCCAGAACGGTGTGAGCCAAGTCCCTAAATAAATCTCTCGATAGACAGAAATATTGATATAGATGTGTCCTGTAATTCTGTTTCCCCAAAGAACTTTGACTAATGACCACCCATTGAAAAAGGGACCAAAGGAAATCTGAATACAAATGATTTCCAAAAATTCCTCCTTTGCATTGTTGCTTGGTTCCTACAAAAGTGAATATTCTCAAGCTCTGAGGATGCATTAATTTTCACACATGTTTAAAATGTCCAAAGTGGATGCATTTGTCAGGTTAACAGTGACAGGAAAATAGTGGGAATTAATAGAATGGTGTTAGAAGCTGCAAATTTCATATCTGTCATAACCAGATATGTGACACAGAGTAAATCACTCAGCTGCAATTGCCACAAGGCATACAAAGTGAGTTTGGATCTGATAGTTAATGTAATTTCTGAATTTTGTGATTCTTCGAAAATAGTTGTTTTTTAAAAATTGTTTAGATTACTCTAAATCTATTTTAGTTCTTTCACTTCTTTTTGAGGCATTCCCTGGCACACAATGAAAATAGATTCATTACATTTATATGAGGAAATTCACTGGTAACAGTTTGAACTAAATAATAGTCCATAATATTTTTCCTTGGGATATCCTGTCATTCTTTCCAACCTCTCTTAAAACTCAGCAATGTACATAAATATGTTTCTATTAATGACAGATTATTATACCAAGACTTAAACTGCTGCAGCATATTCATCAAGTATTTCAGATGTCAAACCTAATGGTCTGTTGTAAATTTTAAAATTATTTAAATTATTAATATAAATAACACCTTGATGAACATGTTAGATCTCTATCTCTGCTTATTTTATTTGGCCATTGAATAAAGACAAATATTTATGGCTTGGTAACTCATTAGATGTTGAGAAAATGTATGGAGGGATTTTTTAACAATAAGTTGCTTATTGTAATCATATTGTACCCTCCTGTCTTAGGCACACCACCTTTTCTTTCATTTTCAACCAGATTGGCAATTTGAGGAGCTTGTGAGTAGGTAGATATTTAAAGAACAGGGATTTCAATAGATTGGAGACAACGGTTCCATTTGATCTAGGATTTATGAAGAAATGTAATCTTAAAAATCACTTGGTATCTTCAGTTTGAATGACAAGGAAAACACTGCTGGCACTATAAGACGTGGCTAAAGAAAGAACAAGCCTTGAAGGAACAAGAGGCTAGTTGAATTTAAGGGTTAGAGAAACAACAGGAGGGAGATTATAGGCAGACAGTTTGGAATGTAGGTCTTGATTTAGGGGACAGTCTAGAAGTTGAGATTTCAATTTCAGAATCATAGATAGGGAAATTATAGATAAAAATAGAATGTTGAGTGAGAAGTTCGAGATATTGAACTTCAATAAAGACTTCAATATAAATATTGAAAGTCTATATTCAGTGGTTAGCAGGAAAAGGATGGACTGGCAAATAATTCAGAAGACTGAATAAATGAAATGAATGGTTAAATTATGTTAAATGTATTCTATCTAGAGTGTGAACAATATCTAGTGCCCAGCAGGAAGATTTATATTATACTTAAAAGAGTTGCTCCCACTTATCTAGAAGACAAAGTCATTGAGAATTACTAGTCCATTCTGTTTTTTCTTTAAATGCGATTTTGAAGTTAGCAGTAAGTTAATCAAGTTTTCAGCCGGTATAAAATCAGAAGAGGTTAATGGTTCCTATAAATGGAAAAATCAGTGACTTGTTTATGAAATTTCTCTGTAATCCCACATTTTTTTTGAACATTTTCATCATCTACTCCCAAGACATTGAGATTTCAAACTCAGATTTCAAGGTTCAAATACAGTATTTCACTAAAGTGAACAGCAAGTGATAGTTCCTCTCCATTATAATCCATTTTTTCGTGGGTTAAATGGTGGCTTAGTCCCTGGAACTTGTAAATATGATCTTATTTGGCAAATGGTGACTTGGCATATGTAATAAGCTAAGGATTTCAAGATCAAGTAAACTTGGATTATCTGGTTGGTTTCTTGTTAAGTGCAGTGAAAAACACACAGGGGAAAGACACAAGGACAAAAGGAGAGATCATGTGAAGATAGAGGCAGAGATGGAATTTTTGCAACCACAGACTAAGGAACACCTTAGAGCCAGTGAAGCTAGAAGAGACAAGAAAGGAGTTTCCCATTGAGGCCTCAGAAGGAGGTCAGTTCTGCTAACACCTTGATTTTGTGCTTCTGCTCTTCAGTGTTGTGAGATAATAAATATCTGTTGTTTTAAGCTGTTACTAAATTTATGGCTTTATTTTTTTTTAACAGCAGCCCTAAGAACTTATACACTACTCTTGTGATAGTCACTCCTGGTTACTGCAAGGAATGATACATCAAAACATTTACTCAGTGCCTGACAGAGACAGAGCAACATCTGTTCTTACAAATTTTAATTATTGTGCATCCAGCTTAGATGATATCTGGAGGGAAATAAAACACAGGAAATGAAAATAACATATCCTATAGCAGAAACTAGTTAAAACAGGGTAGTAACAAAATGACAACTTCATTTCCTGATAGAATTTTCCCAAGAAATTGATATAACACACCTTTGCACTTGTTTTGTCTTTGTCCTTCATGTAAATACCTTATTGGAGTCAGTTTCTCTCCAGTGAGTTAACTTAATGTAGCTCATTTAAAAATGTAAATGAGAATGGTTTTTTAAATGACAATTTAGAAAGCAACATGCTAACAAACACTTTCATAAAATTAGCTTATTTTTTGCATTTTAAATTTCTTATTTATAAAAGCATAGTTGAAAACAAGCAAGTGATTTTAACAGATTTATGATATTAAAATAGATAATTTCTGCAGTTCCTATCCCATTGTCAATTCATATACCCATCAGGAAACTATTTTAATAGTTTTAAGTTTCTTCTATAACCCCTCCTTATTTTTAAGTAACAGATCTATACTTAAGTTATTGATTTCTATATTTTTCAATTTAGGTACTTATTGATTTCTCAGTGTGGAAGATGAAGAGTACTTTCTCCTTCATCTCCAGCCCTACATGCCTCCTTACATACATTTTCTTTCATCTTTGAAATTTAATAATATTATCATTTTAATGTAATAGTGTTTATATTAAAATGACTATAACAATTACTCATCACTGAGTCACACAGCACATTGTAACATTTTGTTTCTTGTTCTAATTTTGTTTACACAAGACTGAGTAATTGTGTTGTTTTGTTTGCATAGCTTTCTATGTACCAACCTGATAATAACTACTAATTCTTTGAGATTTGTCAGTTCTGCGGTAAATGTAAAATATTCAATTAGTTTTCACTGCTTTGCTTAGAAATGCTTCTTCTAGAACATTTAAGCTTCTTGCTCCATCTAGATTGGATTTTCTTTTGACTTGTAGTTATTATCTTGAGACTTGTTTCACCATTGTGTAGGAATCTGTATAATTCTTTTTCCTGCAGCCACACATTTTTTATTGGTCTTATTCCTTAATTTGTTGTAGCATGTCCTCCAATATTTTTTTGAAGAAGAGTGAAGCTGCAGATACATTTTTGAGACAGCACATGTCTGAAAATATAGAAATTATACATCCAAATTGTTTGTTATTTTAGCTGGGTATAGAACCCTAGGGTAAAAGTAATTTTTACCCTGAGGAGTAAAAATGTTCTATTTTCTTCTAGCTTTTGGTGTTAACTATTGAGACATTTGATGTCACTCAAATAGTTTACATTTTGTTTTTTAGAATATTTTTCCTTTCTCTGGCAGCTACTAATAGCATTTCTTTATACCTTGTGAATTGAAATTTCAGTGTTATATCCTTATTATGGGCCTTTCTACATTCATTGCACTGAGTTACCCATATTAACTTTTCTTGCTACATCATATTTCCTGTTTTCTCTGTTACTGTAAATTCTTATTTTCTTCCATTACTATTGTCTTAGTGATGATAAATACTGGAGGGAGAAAGCATAAACATGTAGATACAGCATGCATAAAATGTTTCTTCTAGAATACTTAAGCTTCTTGTTCCATTTAGATTGGATTTTCCTTACCATACAGCATGCATAAAATGAGATAACATTATGAAAAATAACCATTTCAGGGCTCTGAAAGCCGACCATAGAAGACAACAGTTTAGGAGTGTTTTTTACAGAAAAGATGCCATAGCTTTATGCAAGAAAAATGAAAATATGAGGCCTCTATGTGTGAGGAGGACAACTCTACCTCTTTTCCCCATTCATCTCAGTTGGTGAGAAAAGCAATTTTATTTCAAAAGGATAACCAAAACAATCAGCAACTTAACTGCCACAGGCAGACTCAATATTGAGTACAGTATAAAAATAAATGAATTAATTATGGAACCAAAAGTTACCTTAATCTCTTAGGCAGTGAGTATAGAAATAAAATCTTATGTTGATGGTTAATTGATTGTTGCTAAAGATACTAATAAAGATACTCCAGTTCAGTGGAATAAATGATGATAGTGTTTTAAATAAATGGCATCATATGGAATATTAGATACCCATATGAAAAGAAATCAACCTAGAAACATATTTTACACTGTACACAAAAATTCACTCAAAATGGGTCAAAGATTTAGATATAAGAAGCATATATACATAAATATATATTACTTATAGAAGAAAATATAAGGAATATTTTTGTGATCTTGCAAAAATTTCTTAGATAGTATACCAAATTCTTTGTTGAAAAAATAGGATAAATTTTACTACTTCAAAATTTAAAATGGTTTTGCTTCCAAAAAATCTCATTCTATTAAGAAAGTAAGCAAATTACAAGGGCCTCCCTAGTGGCGCAAGGGGTTATGCACTGCACTAGGAGGCAGCTGCAGCCACTGCATCACCAGTTCGATCCTGGCCAGAGAGGTGACCCACATGGCACAGCAGACCTCTCCTGCCTCACCCGCTGCTCCCCTCAGCAGTGTACTTCAGTCAGTCTGCCTGTGCTGCTCCCCACTCTGTCTCTGATGAAACCTCTCAACCCCCACACCTCTGGTTTGTATCCCAGTTCTTATATGCATAAATAAATCAATCTTAAAAAAAGCAAAGTAAGCAAATTACAGACTGAAAGAAAATATGTGCAAATCACATGTCCAATAAAGAACTTGTATTCAAATGAATAAATGCCTAAATACAAATATATGAATAAATCCAATATAAATGGTTAAATAAAAAAAATCTAAATACTTGAACAGACACTTAAACAAAGAAGATACATAGTTAATATATGTCTGAGATACCATTGCACACAGATTAGACTTGCCATAACAAAAATAATACATTAGTAAGTGTTGGTTAGAATGTGACAACTGCAATACTCATCCCTCGTTTCTAGGAATGTAAGACGGCATAGTCACCTAGAAACATTTGGATAGTTTCTTAAAAAGTGAAATATAAACTTGAAATATAATTCGGCAACTCAAATTTTAGATATCTACCCAAGAGAAATGGAAAATATGTTCAGACAAGTAACTATACTCGAATGTTCATAACAGTATCATTCATAATTAGAAATTGGAAACAGTGGAATACCCAACAAGCAGTGAATGGATTTTGTCCATCAAGTAATGTATCCATGCAATGGAATACTATTCCGTTGTATTGCTAACAATGGACTGATACCTGCAGCAACACAGATGTTGCTGCCTCTCCAAATTATGAGAGTGAAAGAAATCAAATACAAACAGCTACATATGATGTGTTCTTCCTACTTGAAATTTCTAGAAAAGGCAATACTCTCAAGATGGAAAACAGATGAGTGATTGCCTAGGGCTAGGAGTAGAAGCTGGGATTGATTGTCTATGGGCACAACAGAACTTTGGGGAGGTGATGGCTGTGTTATTAAACTGAATTACAGTTATGATTGCACAATTACATAAATTGCTAAAAAATCCAACTTTTCACCTACCATTGGCTAATTGTATAGTGTATAATTTATTCCTCCTTAAAACTAAAAAAAAAAAAAAAGGCCTATCATTAAAATTGCATTCCAAGAGCCTTGCAATGTTTATAATTCTCAAGTTGTGTTTATAAGCCTGGAAATCATCAATTAGACAAACTTGGTTTTGCCTCTACTTTGGAAAGCAGTCCTGGTATATTCAGCAAGTCATCAATCTTAAGATTGTTTCCAGTTGGGTATGTCCTGATTTAGTACACTCAAAGAATGTATTTTCGTGAGATTTTTTCAGTCAAGACAATTAATACAAAGTAACCACAATGAGGAAAAAATAAAAGACATAAAACTAAGTTTTTGCATTTAAACAAATCTCATTATAAATTTAATGACATGAAAGAGTGCAGGTATCTCTAAACGTTTTTATTATTAAGGGATCAATACCTTCTTCTGTTCCTAATGGACCTAGAAGAAAGTTCTTGATAGTCATTCTGTGCTTAATTATACATAGTTATCTTTTGAAAAATATTGGATGAATTAGAATGGATAAGTCTAATTATACAGACACTCAGTGATGAAAGTTTGAGTTTGAATGATAGAAACGTTATGAAAATGCATTCATATACTTATTTAACAACTAGATACCATTTATCAGATATTGTGGTATAATATCTGGAGTTACAATAGTCCTTAGGACATTTTTCTTCTTTAAGGAATTCTCTTTTTATTTTTTTGAGAAGACTGAGTTTTAAAAAGTTACCAATATTTTCCTCCCATTTTGATAGAGATAAACACTAAGTATCCAGTTGTGATGGGGAGACCTAGAGGAGAAGGGACTGATTTAGGCTTAATGGTTCAGGAAAGGATTTCTTCAGGGGGCTTTTTCTAAGTAGGGTTTTGGAAAACCTATTGGAGAATTAAATTAATTGGAGAAGGAATAAAAGGAAGATATTGCACATGCAAAGTCTTAGTTGAGAGATAGAATGATGGTGAGAGGAGGGACTGAAAATAGTAGAGGGTAAAGTTTGAGATGTAGGGTAAAGTTTAAAATGTGGGGTAAATGAAATTTAAGATGAAGGCAAGGACTAGTGTGTTGCTGTATAATTTATACACCATTACAAGCAAACTTCTCACTTGTAAGTTTGGACATTGAAAAGTATCCTAAGAGCAATGGGAGTATATGAAGGATTTTAAGGAAGGGGATGTGACTCTAAGAACTGAAAATCAAAATATGAAAGATATATCAAAGGTAGAGCGTCATTAACTAGCAATAAAAGAAACCCAGCAACAGTGACTTACTGGCTTGATGAAATAATATTTGTTTTGTTTTGTGTTTTCGGACAATAAGGAATTGGATGCAGAAAATCCTAACAATGTGGATGTGTCTCCGCAGAGACCAAGACTTCTACTTCCTGGCCTCATCCTATTTTACATGTGATTTTTATCCTCATTATCATGAAAAGACTGCTACAGTTTTAAAACACTGCATCTACATACTGAGTTGGATGAGGGGGATGGCTGGGAAAACGGGGTGGGGGGAGGCTAATAAAGTAAGACAGTTTATTTAATAGTGTTTTTAAAGAAACTTTCTGGAAAATGTCTGAAATGAAACCCACACATCTCATGGACCAGTATTATATCCTATGCCACTAGGAATGGAGACTGAGAAATAATTATGTAGAAGAGGGCTTTCTTTTGAGAAAAAAATTAATCATTCCTGTAGTAGTAGTATTGGTTTACAACACTGTATGTTATTTAGGGGTGTCGGTTCACACTTCACACCATCCTGCCACCAAAGTCCAAGAATCCTCCACCACAGTTCATTTTTTGGCCCCCTGCCACTTTGCATCCACTTTGTGCCTGCATCCCACCTTCCTTTTGAGTGGCCTCAGTTCTGCAATAAGACTTCAAGGGTTTGTGTTGGTTGTTTGTTCCTGTACTGTTTCTTTATATCCCACATATGAGTGAAATCATCTCTTTGCCTTTCTTCTTCTGACTTATTTCACTTAGTGTAATCCCCTCCAGTTTTATCCATTTTGTTGTAAATGGCAAGGTTTCATATTTTTTTTATAGCTGAGTAGTGATCTATTCTTTATATGCCATATTTTATTTATCTGTTCATTCACACATCTGTTTCTATTGCCTAGGTTGTTTCTATTGTAACTAGTGCTGCGTGAACACTGGTATGATATATCCCATGGAATTAGTGTTGTAGTGTTTTTTGGGTAGACACGGAATAGTGGGATTGCTGGATTACATGGCGGGTCTACTTTTAATGTTTTGGAAAACATCCATATTTTCCTTTGGAAACAAATTTCAAAATTGTTTTCCATAGGGGCTGGACCAGTCAACATTCTTATTCACAGTGTAAAGGGATTCCCTTTTCTCCATACCCTTGCCAATTCTTGATTCTGGTCTTTTGATGTGGGCCATACTCATGGGTGTGAGGTGCTATCTCATTGTGGGTTTAGTTTGTATTTCCCTGATAATAAGTGATGGTCAGCATTTTTCATATGTCTGTTGGCCATCTTTGGATGAAGAAGACATCTCTGGATGTCCTCTTTGGAGAAATGCCTGTTAGATCGTCTGCCCATTTTAAAAATTGTGTTGTTTCTTGTTTTTAGCTGCATGAATTCTCTGTATATCTTGAATATTCATACTTTGTTGGACGTATGATGTGCAAATAGTTTGTCCTGTTGTGTAAGGTATCTTTTTGTTTTAATGATAGTATCTTTCTTTTCTTCGACAGAAGTTTTTTAATTTGATGTAGTCTCATTTGTTGCTATTTGCTTTTTTCCCCCTTGTCTTTAAATCAGGGTTTTGGAAGCATGATGGATTTTAAAAAAAGATTTATTTATTTATGCATACAAGAGCTGGGGTGCAGGCCAGAGGTGTGGGTGGGAGCATGGTGAGAGGATTCAACAGAGACAGAGTGGGGAGCAGAATAGGCAGATGAACTGAAATACACTGCTGAGGGGAGCAGCGGGCAAGACAGGACAGGTCTGCTGCACTATATGGTCCCTGGCATGGGATCAAACTTGTGCTGCAGTGGCTGCAGATAGCTTCATAGTGCTGAGACTTAGCCCCTTGTGCCACCAGGTAGGACCCTGCATGATGCATATTAAGTAGGAACCTAGTAGTGGCTGACTTTATGAGTGCCCTGAACTTTAATATTGGTAATGGGAATATAAAGAATGAAATGGACTTTTTGAAGGTGGAAGTGACAAGACGTGTTGACTAGAAATGGAGGTTAAGAAAGAAGGTGATTCCCAGATTCTTGACTTTAATAACTGAATGTGCTGCTATTTATTGGGATGAGGAATGCTAATTTTGGGGAAAAGAAGATGAATTAAGTTTTGAATATGTTGTTTAATGTCCTTCAAGTACATTCCAGGGTAGGTATCTGATGGTCTACAAGAAAGCAGAACCAGAGATTAGAAGAAGACCATCCTCACATAAACCAGCAGAGTAGATGAAATTTTGAAAGGACAAAGAGTGAGGGAAGTCAACATATTTTAAAGGGAAAATCAACAGGGCTTGGTAAGTTGTCAAATTTGTGTAAAGGAAGAAAATTCAAATTATATAACTGGGAGATTCTTTGATGCCTTTGGCAGCACAAAAAGGAAATTAATACTTTATAGCACATTTTTTTCTTTTTGACAAAGCATTTTTACTCTTTGCAGTCAGCTCAAATACATGATCTCTCTTAAATTGCTTTACACTCTCCAGGACAAATAGATGATTAAATTGAATATGTTTAATAGAAACTATGTTAAACAGTAGTCGTGACTTGGCATTTAAGAGCCCCAACTTTCAATTCCATCACAGATTTTGCCTCTGGGAAGATTATTTATTTCTTCTACATCCTAACACTTGGTTTTGCAATTATGGAGCCCAAGATCTAGGTTGTGCTTGTGAAGATGGGTCAAGGAAATGTCCTTGGCATGAGAACTCAGGGAGATAGTCACCAAATACTCGTAGGCTGAATTGCTAACAAGCATCTCTGTCTCTTTCTCTTCGACACACAGGTCAGGAATGCGTGTTCTCGGGGTAATTGCTTCTACCCACTCTTCCTTTACCCCTTCCCACCGAGAAATCTGACCAGCAGGGTTTCCACACAGACAGCAGATACAAGTGTGACCTGCTATGCTTGTTGGATGCTCGACATGGAAGTGTTAAGTGAGACTATCAGGCATTTGTTGAACTGATGAAATGCAGAAAATAATCCATTCCTGGGAAAATATTTCTTGCATTATGGAGATAAATATTTATTTCAGTGCTGCTGGGAAGCATGTGCATAATAAATGATAGGCTCTTTTTTTTTAAAAAATGGTCTGTTTATATTTTAGAGAGTCCACATAACATTCTGGTTGTTTACATCATATATAATTCTCAAAACATATTTTCATGAAATATTTTTTGGAAGATTTAACCTTAATAATCAAACAAATATTTTTTTTTATTTCAAAGTTACAATAAAGACCTCTAAAATTTCTACTTTATAACATGCATAGATCCTGAAGTCTTTTATTCATATAATTACTCTTTCAAAGAATCTAAAAGCTTACAAGGATGTGTCAAGTTGTTTATAACACGAGGAACATTTTTGTTTAAAAATGAGCATTTCTTTTTTTTTTTTTTGCTAACATCATTTTAAAAATAAGTTAATCTCAGAGGCAAGAATACGTCACAGAAAATGGAAACCAGAATTTAAAGACGGCATTAAGAAAGCTCTGTGTGTTTCTACCAGTACCGTGAGGGTAGCTTGTTAATGTTTTAGGTTACTAGGGCCATACCACTGAGTTCAACTCAGTTTTTATTTCTACTCCAGAAGATCTCAGCCAAGTGACTCCTTTTCTGTTGTAGGCTTTCTTTTTTTTTTTCCCCCTTCTTTTTCTTTATATATATTTGGCATCATTTGTGGTCCCCATGGATTTCCCGCCACCATTTCACCAGTGCACCATCACCTCAGTCCCTTGTGCTCTTTCTGCCTTCATCCCATTCCCTCCTCCCTCCCCACAATGTGATTCTGATTTGTCTTTGTCTTTTTGTGTTTTTTTTGGGTAGGTTTTCTAGATGAAGTTTCTCAACACCTAATTTTTAGCATATGAACATCCTACATGAGCTGTTCACAATTTGTTGATATGGAAGACTTCTCAGAGGAGTAATATTCACAAGTTACCTGTTTAAATGAGTTAATTGAAGTCAATTGACTAAATTCAGATGGAAGGAAGAAAAGATGCCTTTTGGAAATTCCAGTGTGTGCTAGTCACCCTTCAAGGGACATTTATTTCTGTTTCAGTTCTTTTGTTTTTGTTTGCAATTTGAGCAGTAGATATCTGCACTACACAAATGGCAAGTGCGGAACTATTTTTAGTGTGTTACCTAGACTCAGCAAAGGGTTTCAAAGGAAGTGACAGAGTCAGGGCTCAAAACCTGCCCTGTGATCTGCCCATTGCCCCTGCAGAGAACAATTGCCCACTGCCTCAAGCATAATTCTTCCTCCTGTGGGTTTAATATGTAACTCACAAGCCAACCACCCCGGGGTCCTGCTCTGTGGGGTCGCAGGGTCTATTTAATACTAAATAAAATTGTCTTGAGCATCCAACTTTCAAGAGCCTGGCGCCCACTAACATGTCTGGGAATTCCTCAGAGTCCTGTTTTGTTTGCTCCAGTTCCCCCAGCTGCTGTGTCTCCACATCTCTTCCTTTGTCGCGTGCAGCGCATCTTGGCTCTCTGTCCGGCGTCACCCACATGCACCTCAGCATCACCGGCACAGTACAGTGACGTAGATCCTCTTCCCACTGAAGTGCTGGGGTAACAGCAGGTTTTCAAGAGCACATTAAGCAACTCAATTTCGTGTACTATGCAACCCTCTCCTTCTCAAGTCTCTAGTCAACAACATTAATAGGAATGTCCTCTTTGCCTTCTCTCAGGTTTCTCCTCAACATGTTTCTCTAGAATTTTGCCTCTCCTTTTTCCTTCTTGCTCTCTTTCTTCTCATCTCTTTCTTCTCAGACTGCCAAAGAAGCTCCAAATCTTTTTTTTATTTTTGCTTTCTTATTTCTGTGTCTCCTACTAAATTTGCCTAATAATTTCCAGAATAAAATGCCCTCTTTTTTCTAAAGATAGGCATTGCCACCAGCAACATTTCTATTAAATTAAAATGTAGAAAGTATTTAAATGTAAAATAAGTTTGTATATATTAGCATATATTTATGTCACATATATGTATACTCTATACATACACATGTAATACTCTTAAGTTTATTACATTTATCATGTTATATTACATTATATATATTTATTTCTCTATCCCCTAAAAATGGAACAGTCATGAAAACAGCATCTCCAACTAACCAACTAGCCTTGGGAGAGACCAATACTCTGTGTTATTGTTTATAATTTGTTTCACAGACATAATTTTAACTTGAGGATCTCAGTGATATTATGAGGAAACAGAGACTCAGGGACACAAGAAATCTGCATAATTTAATAAAAGTTCCACAACCAGAATTTGTATTCAGACCTTAGAAGTGAAGATCATGATGATAGTTGTGGAAGCTTTCAAATTGAATGAGATGCTGACTTAGATCACGTACGTTGTTGTTTCTAATATGAAAATACTCCGCTGGAGAGAAGACTCATAAGTACCAGTCTCAGAGTGATTTCTGCCAAGCTGATGTACTTTTTTGTGGGAGAGCAGATCAGTGTCTGCCAGCAGCTGCCCTTCTCGAAAGAATTCACGTGTTTCACAAGCTCTAGCTCAAACTATTGAATGTTGGCAGGACATGTTGGTGAGAATATTTTGTGACCACCAAACAAAATGTACTTTAACTAGCAAAGAAAGTCTCAATAATTTTGATAAATGTGTAGATGGAAATACTTAACAGTAATTTTGCCATCCTGGTATATTTTCTATCAGAGTTTCAAGAGCTGAGAAATTAACCCAGAAAGGTTATTTCCTTTGTTGAGCACCAAGTACTTCAACTATCTCTTTTGTTGTGAAGTATAACATAGTAACACTGTAATAATTCCCATTTTATGTGTGAGAAAACAAAGGAACACAGTATTTAAGTGACCTGTGGGACATCACACAGCAGCTGAGACTCAGAACTGGGTTCAAGTCCCAAAGCCTAAACTTAAGTCTGAGCTGTTTCAAGCTCAGAGACTAGATTCAGAAACTTCACTTTTATGCTTTGCTATTTCACATTAACACATTAAGCAATGGGAATGTTAAACCTCTGAGACACTTGCAACTTAAACAATATAATCACCATCTAAAATGAGGGTGATGCCTCTGCCTCCTTTAAAGTGACAAAATTTCCTTTTTTATGACCTTGTGCTGGGCACATTTTTTATGATCTTCATCTTTTATGTACTGTACATTCATTTATTCTTTTTTATGCATTGAAAAGCATCCAAGAAACATTTATTGACTCCATCTATATGTCAGGTCATGTTGGTGATCAAAACTCAGACTTGACCTTGGCTTCCTGCTTGGTTAGTGCTGTAACACTAATCCCATCTTCATTAGCAACAAGGTCTTCATAGTCATCAGAACAATCTGATTTTAAAGATATGGTAACTGAGACTCAGTTAAAAACTAACTAAAGAAACCCAAACTTTAAAAATAGAACCATGTTATTTTTCTACCTTAGTAAATATGTTAAAAAATAATTTCTTTGATAAATGAGTGTTGAAAACTGGTTTTTATCATGCTGAGTGAAGTCTCTCATCCTATAGTAGTTGGTATTTTATATATATATAGTGATAGATAAAATTTGTTCAAACTAAAATTTATTTTGAAAAACATTTTCCTAATAATATGAGATAAGGTAATTTTCCTGACATTTCTCTTCTTTAATAAAACAGAGCAACTCAGACTTTTAATTTATTTACATTATTGCTGAGAGATGTGTTTTTACTAATTGGTTTTTACTGTAATTGGTACAAAACCCTTGACATTAGACATTCAAAACCATTTGTTTTAGCCTATTTGTTTTTAGTTTTTCCTTAGTAGGCAATTATATTCCTACAGGAAAAAAATGTAGAAAACTAGAGAGCTTTAGAACAGAAATGAACCAATATCTCTTTGGGCTTAAGGGGTGAATATATTCTATTTTTGCACATAAACATTATTCAGGAAGGAAACTCTGCCATTCCAACTGATAGAGGACAGAGTGAGAAAATCCACATCTACCTTTTCCAAATATAAATTAGTTCTATAAGAAGACATAAAAGGATAGACTACTACTAAAAGCCTGACAGTGAAAAGTCCAAATTGCATTTTGATCTTTAGTCTCTCTCTACCATTCTATTTCCTGATCCCTATAATTCTGTTTCTTTGCTGGTGCATCATATGCCAGAAAGCCTGTCCTAACTTGATCTAGAAGATTAATGGCTGGATTGGACAGAGCCTAGGCTGAAGCACACTGTTGGTTACTGAGCACACAGGGAGGCTTGAGGGAGCTGACCATGGCCACGCGTTTGGCTTGGCGTCACTCCCTGAACTTCCACAGTTGAAATGAGTCCATGATTTTTTGGCTGCTTCTTCCATTGCCCATGTGGCAAGAGAGCCAAAGTGGTAAACCAGTCTCACTAAACTCAGATGTACCCCAAATGTTTACCTTGCACACAGATGCATACACTCTTTTCTTTTAAGTGCTGTATTGTTGTGATATGATGTATTACTCCTTTTGAGATGGCACCCATCAACATCTTGGTATGTAGTCCAAAAAATATGTATTTTTGAATAAAGGATAGAAATGCTTAATTAATTGGGAGGGTTAAATTAGCATTTTGGTGCTTACCAAAGGGATGCTGTCTAAAGACTCATCACATTCTAGTTGTGTGCTTGACATTCAAGTTCATGCTGATTTTTTTCATAATAAAGATGATGTAGAAAGAGTCTGCAAGTCAATGTGTGATGGGGCCAAAGACTAGCTCATATGCTGTAGGAAGATAGTCTGTGTATCCAGATCCAGTTTAAATGAAAAGAAATTTGTTTCCCAAATTGTCAACCACACGTTAGAATCCATTTTATATTTATTTGCAAGAGGGTTAACAAAGTAAAATCACATAAAAATCATGAAAAATTAAGAAAAAAGTGTGGATTATTTGGAAACAAAACATTATTTTTTCATATATGGAAAAAGTATGACATCTCCAAAGTCAATTTAGAGATGAGATGAGTGGAGTGAATCATCTGAACTTCTATTGTTTCTTTAAGAGGCACCACTAAAAGGATAGGTTAGCCACTATAAAATATGGACAAAGCAACTGTTCAAACAAGATGCAGTCAATATTTATCTGGATGATAAATTCATGTCAAGAATTCCAATTTACTATACATCTACGGACTTAGGATACTCACCATTAATCATACTCTTACTGAGCGAGCCTGTTTTAGTCTGTACAGACTCACCAATGGAGCAACAGCAAGGATAAAATAAAGAGCAGTTGCTAGGACAGAGGCTGTAGATGCTAAACAAAGATGAGTGACACATATTGGGTAGGGTAAATCTACAAATAGCCTGGGGCCAGACATCAGACGTTATTTGAAATGACAAACTTCACATTAACTAAAAGAGAAAAAAAAAGTCACAAATGGAGGCAGACGGTGGTGCTAAAAGTTATACAACTGCATGATTCATTTCCAGAAGAAATCAATGTTGAGATGACTTTTTTTCTGCTTCAGAACCAATAATGAGCCTCCTATAATTAGGTAAACTTTCTCTGTCCTATCAAAACAAACTGGTAAGCCGCAGCGAGGCCACTCACACATCTACTCCTCAACCAAAGCTATAGTATTTTAATCTAAGTACAATGCAAAGATGCATGAGTCAACCTACCGTAAATTTTCAGCAAATAGTATGTGTCATTGGAAATAACTTCTGCTTTTTCAAAGACCGTAGATTTATTCCGTAGGAGTTTTAGAAACAAGCAACAATAATTTTAGCTAAAGCAATTCCCCTGCGTTCACTAAACCATAACTGTCTGAAACTAGTTATTTCTAGAATTACACAGAACCAAAATAGCAAACATGTAAACAGAGAGCTATGGGTTAGAATTCATCAAATGAGAAGAATAGTTTTGAATTTAAAGGTATAAAATATCACATCTGTTAACTAATTATAGATGCCCAGTTTTAATGCACAATTCAAGCACTAATTAAAAGCATTCTCCATAAATAGAAAACCAATTTGCTGTGTGTGCAGAGTGAATAATACAATCAACTTTCCCTAGCGATCCGTTTTTGCTTGGTACAGTCGGTCAAAAAGTAATTGACCTTTGGACTTCTCATTAAATCCCGCAATGGAGGCTGGAAAAATTAAGCTGGATCTATTCATGGCATCAAATAAGGTTATAGCATATCTAATCCCATCGTTTCGGCTTTCTCCATTGTCAACACGAGTTGCTGGGCTGTGGTCAGAACCGACTGGGGAGAAAGCAGAGCTGGCTGATTGGTCATGCCACATTTTATCCATTCCACACATCCAGGCAGTCTTAGTTTACCACTGATCTAATGAAATAAAAATGTGAGACAGGCTAGTGACATCTTTTCCAGCCAGAACACTGAAAGAAAGAGATGGAAGCTCATTTTTCCAAACTTGCATTGTTAGATTGTACATATGTTTAAGAAAAATTCCAGGAAGAGAAATTCCTTGTGGTGCTCATTCTCCTACCTCCTGAAATTTCTGAGGAAATACTTGTATTAGGACAAGTGGGTGGTGACCTGTGGGTAATGTATTTTCCTAGGAAAGGATAATATTTTGAAGATTAGTTAGCAAGTCAATGGGAGACCTAAATTGAAGCAGGAAACTGAGTCTCATTTAGTATTTTTATTTTGTAGATCACAGAAATGAAAAGACCCAGAGGTATACAGCAACTAGCCTCAAGTTATATTTTGCTAAGCTATGGGGTCTCAAATCCCAGCTGCCTTTTTTTCTGTCATAAATAGCTTTACTACTTTCTCACACATTTTCATTTTGCTTGTTAAAAGCAGAAAATTAAAATGACCAAAGTTTTTTTAGTTAATTTTTACTTTTTTTTTCTTACAATGTTTGCTTTCTTTTCTAGTTGTAGTCCCCACAGAATTTCCATTACCAATTCACCTGTGCACCATCTCCATAGTCCCTTGTGCTCTTCCTATCCCTGCCTTAATCCCAAACCCTCCTTCTTCTCTACAGAATGTCTCTGATTTGTGGTTGTCTGTTTTCTTTTGTTGTGGGTTTTTTGTTGTTGATGTTATTATTTTTTCCCCTTGATCCCTAAAGTCCTCCTATAAGCGAGACCATCCAGTATTTTTCTTTTTCCTTCTGACTTATTTCACTGAGCATAATCCCTTCAAGCTCCATCCATGTTTTTGCAAATGGCTCTTATCTTTTTTGATTGCTGAATAATATTCCATTGTGTATATATACCACATTTTCTTGATCTAGTAAAATGACCAAAGTTCTCATTCATGACATTGTGCAAAGCAACATATACACGCTTAGGTCTTTCTGGCAAGGGTTAATTCTGCCATGACCATTGTATATGATCTTGCTTATTTTCAAGTACATGGTATCTCCCACCACTCCTCCTTTTCTTGTATCTCCAGTATTTGTGATTGACTTCACATATATCCTTATGGGAAAACCATTTTAGAACACACATTCAGATTCTTTGGAAAGTAAAATCTGTCCCTTTACATTCAACATGAAATGGATGTTTTAAGATGACTATATACATTATTTTCTTAAGCACACACAATTGAATGTGGGTGCTATTAACTTTTACAAGGCAATAGCTGAGAATTTGAGCTATTCTTGGCAAGCAAGGAATGTGATCATTTTCGTTTAGTGTTTTCGATATTCTTAATGATAGAAAGTATCTTCTACAGCTGAATATTGGTTTCTATTTTTTTTATTAAAAAGAAAAGAAAGTAGTTTTTCTATTTTTATTTTAATTATGAAGGGGAGTATTTTATTATGAAAGGAAGAGAAATAGAAAAATATTGGGTGGTCCATATCCTACTTTCAACTATGAAAGCAAATCATTGTCCTTCTGTAGATTCAGTATGTACCTCTATTAAGTTTTCTTCTCACTCTAATGGTCTAGGATTGCTATGCCTATCAAATGCCCATTTAACATGTATCTGTATGTGTGTATGTTTACATGAGTACATAAACACACTTCCATACATACAGAAGTCAGTTATGAAAAGAATATGAAGTGTCAATAACTATTAAGAAAGGTTTTCAATGAAATGTAATGCTTTTAATGTTATTTTTAAAAGAAAGCAAAATTATTCATCTACAGTGAAAGTCACCCTCGGAGACATAATGTTATAGCAACTTGGTAGTGCAGTGACAGACAGGAAATATTTTTCATGTGTGCTTTTGGCAAAATGCTAGAGCTTAGGATTCTGGTGGGTTTTTTGTATAACAGAGTCTTTGATGTGGCAAAGTCACATTAGACGCTGTCTGGTTGCTCTTGGTTACGGAGACTTTTCCTATTTGACTCACCTTCAGTTTTTAGGCGTATTCTCTCTGGAATTCTCTGCCATTGTCTCTTGGTATCAGCAAGTCTTTGCTATTATGTACATGTCCTCTGAAGGGAGAGACTGGGTGATAAAAGAGCATTTCATGGTCCATGTAACTTTAAGGCAAAAGATTTATACGATCTGAAGAGAAACCAGAGTATTCCATGTAACTTTACAGGTGTGAATTAATAAAAACATAAAAGTGGTAGAATAAGAAACAGAAACAGAATTTATCATAGATTCTAGATCCTTATCTAGTTTAATAAACCCCCATTTTAAAATTATACACACTAAGCCTTATCTGCTTTCTGCATATGTTGCAGGCACAATTTGGTTGTTGTTTTATCTGTCCCTACTACTTGGCTGAATGCTGATAAGTCAAACCTTTCTCAGTTCATCTTGCTAGACCAGGAAGACAAATACACACTCATGTGGTTTCTTTTCTGCTATGATTCTTTGCTGTAAATTTGAGGGGTAGAGTGGTTGTTTGTTTGTTTGTTTGTTTTTCTTTTCATTATTGTGTATACTTCTGTGCAAGGTATAACAGAAAGAATAGTTATTACAAAGAATTTATTGATTCAAGAGCTTGATAATGTGCAAAGCACTTCATGTACACAGTCTCAACTAACATCCTCAAAATGATCATAAATGGCAGAGCTAGGATTCAAATCAAAGGTATCTGAGATTCAAACCTGGATCCACAACAATGGCAGCTTATTATCATGGCCATGCTATGGGTAGCAACTCTCTTTTTAACATTTGCAAAGTCTGACATTTTAAAAATCTCCAACACTTCCATTTAGCACATTTGGTTCCCATGCTGTTCTATGAAGGCAGTAAAAAGGATGTAAGTTGGATTTGTTTTATAGATGAGGAATTGGGATCACAGAGGATAATTCAGGGTATCAAGTAGTTATTCTAGCATTCAAAGTCATGTCTCCAGGCTGCCAAGAACATGTTTCAGAACAAAAAACAAAGGGCTTACTGTACCAAAAAGAAGGTTCAGAATGGCTGGAGGGAAGACTTGAGAATGGGGACATAAGGCTGTTGATGTGAGCAGAAGCAAAGGCCCCCTGCTGTGCATAGCACAGACTGTGGCTCCTGAGTGATTTTCTGCATACAGTTTTGGGGTGGTCTTATTAACAACTCCAAGAAGACAAAGGGGCTGGTGAGATAATAGGACCAGACAAGGCAGTGTCTGATAAGATTGGGAAATTGGTTTTCCCATGCAGCAGTGTTTAGTAAATTATATGGATAGAATAGTTCAAGGATAAAATATCAATGATTTCTCTAAAAGGCAAGGTTCCCCAAATGAGTGAGAGTGAGAGATACATGGGTTTCACATCACCATTTAGGCACCAGCATCCATTGATTCAAATGCATTCCTAAAACAATCTCAAATATCAGTTTATATAGAAAAGGGGGGGGGGGTGTATGTTATCTCTTCTGGTATTTGGTTCAGTTGCTTATTTAGTTAGAATAGTATTAAGATTGTTTCCATATCCCATTGATAAGAAAGCTTAACAGGAGCAATTTGGTTCCCATGATGATATGCCCTTCCTCTAAAAGTACATGAAGCTCCTAAGTCCTCCATTCAAGTCAATTGTGCCATTATTTGATTTTAACCAGAGCACCATATCCTTAAAGGGTAATGATAGAGGAAAGGATGCTAACGTATTTTAAAGTGTCAGTGAATTTATTCTATATGTAATCTTCCTGCATTCTGCCAGCAACCTCACAGAAGTTGAAGAATGCTCAAGGTTATAAAGCTAGAAATAGCAAAAATTGTGGTGTGAACTCATCTCATATTGAAACCCCAATTAATTTTAACTCACCATGTTGATTTTCATGCTCTCCATTCAGCAGTACAAAAGAGTGAGAAGCAACTTTCTTCCTCCTGTATCTCTAAATACTAAGGATATATTAGGAAGACTCTAGTGAAAAGAAGAATGTTGAACTCCTGAATAATCAACTTCTGTTTATTGAGCTTCTATAATGTGTTAAATTCTGTGTTTGTGGAATCCATAAAGAAAAATACAGGGTCCAAGTCCTCAGGAGCTAGACAGCAAAATTTCATATTTAATATAATCATTGTAGAAAAGATACAACCAATGTGATGGTTGCTTTTATAGAATGAGAGTCAACAAGGGCCAGAGAAAATTTCCAAGAATAATAATCTAGATATACATAGGTAAAAGAAGAGAAGTTTCCACCAAGGAAGTAGATGGAATTTTACACAAGATTGTCTACTTCCTTGGTGGAGACTTCTGTGTAAAATTCCATAGACTTGGGACTCACCTTAAAGGTGAACCTATTAGAACAACAGTGCTAAGTCTGACCTCACCACTAAGGCTGGAGTGGAGTCCAGCTATTCTTAGAAAGGAAATTTCCCACCAACAGCACTGAATAATCTATTAGTAATGAAGAAATTGTATTAAATAGCAATATAAAATGTCAAGTTCAGAAAGAAGAAACACTTTTTTCTGACATTTATTTATCCATACATGTATTCAAAATTATTTATTAAATGCTTCATCTGATTTCTGCTAAAAGTGTGTGGGATACGTTATTGTATGAATTGTTATCTGGTTTGAGATAGGTCATTTTTGAAGTCAGTGATAACAGAAGTAATCTCTGTGTTAGGGTCACTTGAATTTCTTGTCCCTTCAGATCTATTTTTCACCCTTTGAATCACCTCTGAAACCTGAATTGGGAGCATTTTGCTCTGTATTTCACATAAAAATCTATTCAAACTGACTTCAAAGGCTGAATCATAAATCCTTGATAGCCACCAGGGGCCTGTTAACATAACTTCTATTTGTTTCCTCTCTTATTATTTTTGCATTACAATTATAACTGGAAGTACCAAAATGCTATAATTGTCAACTAACATTTGGAAAACATAAATGTTTGACCAAGAATTTAAAGGGAAAGCCCCTGTTTTCCTCTCTGAACTGTGTAGTAGTCTTCATATGCAAAACTGATAGCTCAACAAGCCTCAAAGATGAACCAAAGAAGAAAATAATTGTCTTTTCATGAAGAATTTCTCTGGAAACAGAGAAACAAAGACCCCTGAGAAGGAATCCGTATTTATTGGCATCTATCCAAAGGTTTTCAGTGAAAATTAGCATCTCCTGTATACAGATAGGCTTGATGAATACTTAGCTAGGTCAGCCCATTTTTGTGTAAATTATACCAACATTCTGCCCATGTCCGAGACACTATCATTAATCCAGTACATTTCCATATCTCCTCTTCCTCTGTCTGCTTTTCACAAATAATCAGAACCAACCATAAATAGAAGATATTCCTGAAAATACATGAAATAATAGCTAATGCACATAAAGTCATTCCAAGCTCAAATTTCCTTCTAGCAGATTTTAAAGCATAAGCAATCAAATTGCTGATAGAAACTTCCATGCATACACACATATTGCATTAATTATTCTCCATTTTGTTGCTTTTTGACTCAGCATCTGTTGATATTGTTATGCATGTGTGTGAGGAGCTTTAATAGGCAAGGTGGAAGGGTATGTTTTGTAGATGGTCTTGCTCACTGAGCAGGGGATACTACGCTATTAGTATTAAGATTACTAGACTTCAGTATTTTTCAACAATGCCATTAGTTCTCATTCATTGAACTCTAGTCAGGCACTGAACTAAGTGATTTACATATTGCTTTTCAATGTCATGGTTCCCTTTGAGGTAACAATTTTAATGAGGAATGGAAGTTCAGGAGTTATTTGGGATTACAAAACTAATAAGTGACAGAGTTAGTATTGTGACTTAAAAGTCTGCTTCCTCATGTAAACTCCAAGTGTAGGACTGGCATATGGAACTTTAAATGACCACATTATTTTTTATCTCCAAAGAAAGTGAACTACCCAAAAGCCTCAATGAGTGACCTATAGCCAAAATGAACCATTAGTTCAAAGTCCAATGTAAATGACTGAAAATATGGTAGAAGATCGTTGGGGCCCTGGTGGTGGGCAGGGTGTGAAAGTATATATTTTAGTGGTTTGAACCCATTACCCAGAGCAGATATAATGCCATAAACCTACATTATTTCAATCATCACAATTTGGGAACAAGAAAAATAAATCATTGACATTCCCCCCACCCCCCCCCCTTTTCTGTCTCTATCTACAGTGAGAAAAGACCCTTTTGTGGGTTTTTCTAGAAATATTTATATCTTCTAACTCTCTGCCTAGGAGAGTTTCCATGCTACTGTATTTAGGCAGCATAACTATCAGGTGAAGGAAAAATGATACAATGCAAGAGAATGCATCACAAAAGTCCCTTTTTGAATTGTAAAAACACAAACTATGATCAAGAAGACCTTTGTTTATTCAAGAACAAGTTTTTCCTTCTCCAGGGAAATTATTCTCACCCCTTTTCCTGTAAAGAGTAACAACCCAAATATTTTCTTAGGTGGAGTATGAAACTACATCCAGGAGAAACTTGGAAAGGACCTTTAAAAAATGTATGAATTAGACCAATAACCACATTGATTTGGCAATGGTCTGTATTCCTTTTGGTGATGTGCCTGTACAGGTGGGTCACCATATCCTGCTGAGCTCATAATCATTACCAGAATGAACACTCCATTCATTATACAGAATCAAAACCATAGAATGCCAAAGCTTGAAGGGGCTACAGAGGTCTTTGTTTTCAACTTTTCTCCCTCTGTTTTCAAGTTTCACTTTGCCCTTCAACTTATATCTTACAGATGATAAAAAGTAATGATGCTATTGCCTTATCAATAAATAGCTAATTATTACTCAAGTTTTCTGAATTTACAATCTGTTCCAAAAGATGGGAGGATTTACTCTGAATCTAAGCTAACGTTTTACTAGGAAATTTAACCCTTAAATTTTCCCATGTAAGAGGGGAAAAATAATAGTATTTACTTCATAGATTTATTGTGAGACTTAAACCAAATGATGTATATGAAGAGCTTAACACATGATTGATGCATATTAAGTACTAAGTTAATATCAATTATTATTTTATTAATAATGCATTAGGGTGAAAATCAAAGTTTTATTCCCTAAGGTGTGACATATGGATTTTGAGAATTACATCTCATTTCTCCATTGTATGGCCATGATTCCTTTGTCAAAGCTTAACATCTCATTTCTCCATTGTATGGCCATGACTCCTTTGTCAAAGCTTAACTATCCATGTTTGTGTGTGTGTGTGTGTGTGTGTTTGGACACTATCAATCAGACTGTGTTTCTGTTTCCATTCCAACACCATACTTTTTTGATTACTGTTACTTTGTAGTATAGTTTTAATCTAGGGAGTGTGAGATCTCCATTTTTCTTCTTTATACTCAGTATTGCTTTTACTTATTCAGGATATTCTGTTGTTCCACTCAAATTTTATCATTGTTTATTACTTTTCCTTGAAAAGTGTCAATGAGATTTTGATAAGGATTACATTGAGTCTGTAAATTGCTTTAGATGATACAGCCATTTTAACAATGTTTATTCTTCCAATTCATGGTCCATGACCATTGAAATATCTTTTCATTTCTTTGTGACTTCTTCAACATCTGGTGTTGGAAAATCTGGACAGCCACTTACAAAACAATTAAACAAAACATCATTTAAATACATACACAAAAATTAATGGAATAAAGACTTAGATAAAGACCTGAAACCATAAAGCACATAAATGAAAACAGTGTATACACTCCTGGACATCAACCTCTGAAAGATAAATCAAAAACAAACATGAAAGAAACTACCACAAAAGCAAAAATGGTGGCCAGTGATTGGGAGAAGATATTTGCACATCATGCATCTGGCAAAGAGTTAATTTCCAAAATATTTTAAAAACTCATATAACTAAACAACAAAAAAACAAATAGCCTGATAAAAATTGACAAAAACCTAAATATTTTCTAAAGAAGACATACAGATGGCCTACAAGCATATGAAAAATACTAAACATCATTTGTGAGGAAAATGTAAATCACCATCACAAGATTTACCTCACTCCTGTGAGAATGATCTATAGCAAAAAGACTAGAAACAACAAATGTCATTGAAGGTGGAATACTCATGCATTGATAGGAATGCAGATTGGAGCAATCTCTGTGGAAGTGTATAGAATGGAGATTTTTCAAAAATATATAGTGTAAATACCATATGGCCCAGAAACATAACTTCTAAATATTTGCCCGAACAGTTGCCCAAACATGGAAACAATAATAAAGAAAAAGATTTATGTACTCCTAACTTCATATAGAAAGGTTTGATACAGCATTGTAACAATAGCAATATAAGAAACAGTCTAAATGTCCATTGATAGATGATTAGATATATACATATATACACACACATATACAATGGAATACTAATCAGCTATGAAAAACATGAAATAATGCCTTTGGAGACAAGTATATGGATTTTGAAGTGATTATGCTAAGTAAAATGAAACAGAAAGTGAAAGATAGTTACTGGATGATTTCACACATTTGCAAAATATGAGTGATCAAAGATAACAAACTGGATAGCTCTTAGACTCTGTGAACGCCACAGTGATTTCCAGAGGGGATGGACAGTGGGGTTGGAAGAAGGGTACAGGAGAGGGGATGTGATAGACTATTGGCACTGAAACCTTGGTGAAAGAGCATGTTGCACATATGAAGGTGTGAGTTTGCACTCTCAAAATGATATAGTTATGTAAACAGTTGGCAAACCAATACAATTTTAGAAGAAAAAATATGTAAAGTGGTTTAAAAATACATTTGTACTATACTTACTTTTGCTTACTAATGCTTTATACTTACTAATGCTTACTTTTCATTGCAAGTCAAATTTCTTACATTACTCTTTTCTTATCCAACCCTTCAAACTCATCAGAAACTTAGTCCTACAAATTTTATCACTATTTTCTGCATCAAATGTATTCCTTCTCTTCATTCCCACCAAAATGATAGAAATTTTCACTCATATCATCAATCATTTCAATTATGAAATAATTTCCTTTCTCTTCCCCCTGCCCTTATTACCAGCACTACATCAACCACACTGTATGGAAAGGGAACTTTCTAAAACAGAAAATGATTGTGTTGTTATCTTGCTAGTAATCATTTGGGGTGCCAGCTGATCACAGGATAGTTTAAACTCCTAAAGAAGATATGCAAAACCAAAAAACTCTCCAGCCTGAACTCCCACCAATTCCCACTTCAAATTATATGTCCTGGACATACTGAGATAGTTGCAACTTCCCAAATATGGCAAGATTTCTGGCCTAAGTTATCTAACTGAAGTGCTCTATACATGTCAATATCGTCTTTGATGATTAATTCCTATTCTTGAAGATTCAGTTCAGGTTCTACTTCCTCAAGGATAACTTCCTCTATGCTCAAAAACACTCTATTCTCACTTCTTTTGTCTCTATCTTGAATTTTACATACCACTATTATACAGCATTGAGTTTGTTTTAGCTGTCTTTATAATTGGAACTTTTTTGACTGGAGGATATTTGTTTCTTCTTCTGTTTCCCTCATGTCAATCTTAGCATCTGAGAGAATATGTACTCCATAGATTTACTTTAATGAATGAGAACCTTTCAGACTGTCATGAATGATAATCATCTGTTGCCACATGATAGTTCCTTTAGTTTACATATTTCCGTGTTGGAATTTTGGAAGAATCTCCATGTGCCCTTAGTTGTAGAGTGGGTTCTCACAACCATAAAACTGGGTGTGCCAACCACAAATCCAAAGACCTTTAATCTGGTTTGGATATGATGCAATGCTGGCACCACACTAAATCTTTTCTTCCAAAGAATCATTGGACCTTTAGATATGGTTTCCATCTGGGATGATTGGAATCCAATGTGATGTAATGATGTAATGCTGTCTCAGATCTTCCATGCCACCATCCAAACTTATCAGTGGAATTTTAAGTTCTTCATAAAATATACAGGACAGATAATACAAATACTTTTCCACATCATAACTCAGAATTGTAGTAGGTGAGGAGAGCAATTATCTTTAATATGATATATGATTATTTCCATAGGCAAGCCTTCACATGTTTACAGCCTTATGGGAATTTATTGATGAATAGAACCACATATTTTTAAAATATTTTAAAAAATACTGCTATGCAATAGCTAGAGGAGTGAAAACAGAATTAACCTTATGTTCATGCTTTATCTTTAGCTTCAAATCACTTAAATAGAGCTATTTAATTTTTTTACCTAGATTAAAAGTTCCTTAGAATTAGGGAACATGTCTCCTGTTTCTTTTCTATTGCTTTTAGGATGTTGTATAATCCAAAGTCTAAAGATTGTATCTTATGTGTGGCTCTTAGATATTTTGTGAGTCAAAACTTCTCCAAATAAAAGTGAGGGTGCTAAGCAAGATGACTTCCAAAGGATCCTTTACACTTAAGTCTATTTTTTCTTATGTAGTTATAAAATTCTTATTGTCGTAACACCTACTGGTACCTAGTCCTTATTCTCATAATGCCATTCATTCTCATAACACTCATATGGAAAGACAAAAAACAATGAATGGTGACCAAATAAAAAAGACCTGATTGTTCAAGTTGCTGGTGAACTCCCAGATGAACTTTCTTGGTTTCAGTTTTGGTCTTTTTAATCCACTTTGCATATAGAAGTCGTTATCACCTTTGCAAAATGAGAAGCTGATTGTATTACTCCTCTGTTTAAACCTTCCCATGGACCTTGCGTAAAGTGTAAAGTTTTCATATGGATTGCAAAATCCTTTGGGAACTCTGTGTTCTGAACTGCTTGTTGTGGTTTCTCCTTGCTTGACTCCTTCCAGTATAGTTAGATGCCATGGCTACAAAGTAGGCTATCAACTTCCTGAGGGCAGGAGAAACATTTGTCTTTGTTCATCTTTTAATTGCACATAGTATAGATTTAGTACATGCTCAACAAATAATTATTGAATGAAAGAACTATCATTAACTAGTCACCCTGATTTTTATTCCTGTAAGCAGGGAAAATTTTATTTATCTACCTGAGATGACATGAACACATATGAATTAACATTTGAAATAGCTTCACTTTCTCAAAAAGAAGATTATGAAGCATCTCACTTGAAAATGGAGATAAAGACTCCTTAAGTTTCTGTCATAAACTTGACATTTAATTTTTTGCAAGTCGGTCCTTTATGCTATTGTGCAATTTAAATATGATATATGACATGTATCAAACATTTCTGCAGTCATTTGTCCAACAATTATTCATTTAATATGCCAGGTACTTCCTAGATGTCAAAGAAACCAAGATGCACAATACAAGTCTTCTTCTTTTGAGGACTTTATATTAAATGGGGTAGACAGACAAACACAATAATATTCATCGATACTAAACACTGAGTATAATCTTTGTTCATTTTGGATAGATTTTCCTCCATTTCACCCTGATACAAACTTTCCAAGGTAAACTGAGAAAATTAAAGGTGTAAATAGTTCAAGACCATTTAATACAAGCCATGTTAGGATTTAAACCTGCCCAATTCTAGAGTTTGCTACTTCACTTTATGATGCAATATGTTAGTGCTTTCATTCAGATCTGAAAAGAGGAGGAAAGGAGACACAGAGGAGAGAGACATTTTTCCATGCACAAAGAAAGCAAGCCCTGAGTGTATTTGTGCATTCATGTATCCAAGTCAGAGAAAGCTTCATAGAAGAGACAATATTTTAGCTTTGTGAGATGTTAAACTCACAAAACAATTAGTTAAAGTTCCAGAACAATGCAAGAACCTAATGAGTGCAAAATAATTAGCTGTTGCTAGAGAATTAGCTACATATAAGAGAATTTCAAGAAATGAACTAGTTTTCTCTCTGCTAAGAAATGTGTACGTTGCCCTAATAGCAATGGGTTTTTGAGTAGAAAGATGATGAGCTGATTTGAATTGGTGTAGATCATGAGCTATTTACAATGAATTATGGGAAGGAAGAAAGGCTGAAAGCAAAGATATAGTCCAGGCAACAGCAAATAAGGATTTGGATTAGGGAAGATAAGAAAAATATTTAAAAGAATGTAGTGATTAAATTTATGAGTTGAAGGTAGGCAAGAATCTAGGCTAAGACCAAGGTTGTAATTTAGTAATCTGTTTAATTTAACCCTGGAGTGCCAACTTAATTCTGTCACTGTATTGATTAATTGTGGAATAAAACAACAATCTTACTGGGCATTTATGATATGCCAAATATCATTTTAAGCAATCACAACAAATCTATGTGATATATTATCATTATTCATAATTAATAGCTGTGGACAGTCAGATATGGAAAAATAATTTTCCTGGGATTTGGAATTATGGTTATGGACCTGTGATGCTCTACCCAAATGCCCATTAGAATCAGGTCATATTCCCCTGGTAGCTGGCAGTGCTGCTACCTGATGGTCCCCAGCTCCCAGCCCAATTAGAAGAAAAGACCCAAAGTCCCAAAGTCATGATGCCTTTCCCTAAAGCAAGCTAACGCTGGTGGCTGCTTTTAGAAGCAGGATGGTGGTTACTCAGAGAAAAATGACAAGGGCATGGCCTCTTTTAGCTTCAGATAACTCTGAGAGCCCACCCATCCTCACACATCCCCATGAGGTTGGCTTTGATGCAAATACAGTTTCACTTCACTGCTCAATCTTTTTTCTTTCCTTAACCCTCATAGGGTTGACCTCTCCAGCACCCCTTAATATCCTACACTTAAGTTCCCTTCAGGGTCTGGTCTCTGAGGATGCCCCTCTAAACTGCCATCATAGAGGTAGAGTGAGCATTTGAACTCAGATAGGTTGGCTGTATAGCCATGGATTTAAGCACTTTTATATTAAGCTTTGCAAAATCAAAGACTCTAGGGCAAAAAGATTCATATCATTTTGCAGTCCTTCTAAAATGACTCATAAATGAACAAATTATGACTTCATTTTTTTATTAGTTCACGATGCAGAAAAATCAATCACTAAAAATATATTTGAAATGAAGAAAGCTGAGAAGACATTGAGCCAGGTACTGTTGAAATCAATGGAGGAGAATGAAGAGGTGGGAACTAGTCAGCTACATCAAGTACTGAAGATAAGATTAAGTGGATAAGGATCAAGACCTGCCCAAAGCCATTGAAAATAATAACCTGTTGATATATTCTGTGACATAATGGAGGAATGATCTAATATTGCTGTGTTTAGAGAACATGGGAGGTGAAAATGTAAAATAAGGAGTGATCATACATTTTGTTTATCAGTGGGTGTAGCTTCTAAGGGACCAGGATAGAGTGGTGATTATTTTAGCCTAGCTCATCTGTCAAGCTTGAGTTGGGACCATGTCACTACATCCTCATTGGGAACCTAGACTAATATGGTTTGCAATAAACGGTGAGCAAACATCTGAGCTTCTGTGGCCATCATTCATATCATGCATTCTTCTTTCTCAAGAATTGGAGGTTCCCAAAAGTGAATTCTCAAATTCCACACTGTGATGTGGTCAAACCGCTAGCTTAGTCACTTCGTGCCCAGTGTCCACACTCGATTTTTTGGATGCCAAAATTTCCCCTAACATCTTCCCCCACCATTACACTAGGAAGAACACCAGAAACTGTTTCAGGTAAGAAGTTCCTGACCGAAGGCCACAGGGGTGGGTGGCCCAGGGAATTCACCACAGAAAGTATTTCCCAGGAACCCACAGAGCACAGAACCCATGTTTGAAATGCCAGTGTTTCTCTGTGCTTGTTTATATTCTCAGCAGACTGCAGCAGCACCCATTATGTAATAGAGGCAATAGCAGCTAAAACTTTAAAAAATAATCTCACTGGTGAATTTGAAAGCAAATGTTGAAGACTGGAACATTTTAGATTTTCCACTCAGTGGATTGAATTGCCAGATATTTCAGTATCGCTTTCTCTCCATTTACTCTCGAAAGCAAAGATCAAATGCATGACCTAGCAGTCAATTTCCACATTCTTGAAGGAATAGATAGTAGATTTGAGCTGGAGACCAAACTCTGAAAAATGACATGAACTAGGTAGACATAAAACTTGTTACTGCATTGTATGAATATCTTGAATATCTTACAGAAAAGGCAATCTCCTGCTAGCTATGATAATCAATGTAAATTCCTAATTCGCTGTAACTGTTTTTCTTAAGAAATGTATTTTATTTCTATAAAAATGTATTTTTTTTAGCATAGAAGAACTGGGGTGCAGGCCAGAGGTGTGTGTGTGGGGGTGGGGGGTGGGGAGAGGATTCACCAGAGACAGAGTGGGGAACTGAACAGGCAGATTTACCAAAATCCAATGCTGAGGGGAACAGTGGGCAATCCTGGCTGGGGATCAGACTCAGGCCATAGCGGTGAGAGTGCTTGAGACTTAACCTTAGGCCACCAGGGAGAACCCAACAATGTAACTGGTTTAGAGATAACAGGGCAGTGGTCTTGCCTGGACTTACTTTGGTTTAAAAAAGTGTAGTCTGAGAATTCTTATTTGATTAGAGTTCATCAAATGAGGGTTGTATATCTTATTTTTACACTCTCAGATTTTCCCCTCAGCATATATATCTTTTATTTCATAAAATGTGGAAGCAAGGAGCTTCATATTTTCTTGTAACTAGGCTTCAATGTGACACCGTCTTCGTGGGGTCATACAAGAAGAGTGGGTGTCTCTTGCTTCCAGTCCATGAAAGATTCTCTGCCTGATATTCTTAAAGACAGGTGGTCACTTAGCATTATAGATGTGTGTGTATATTTGTGTTCATGCTTGTGAGTTGTGTGTCTGTGTGTTGTTGGGGGGGTTGATTCCACTCTGAGGGCTGGGCCTTGACATCACTGTCCAGTGGCCACATATGCTTCCTGCAGTTGTTTACATCTCAGATCTCACAAATAATCTAGACCCAACAAAATCCTACGAATATGGGTGGAAAAATGTATTATTAGCAAAATCTCATCTATCACAATCTCCCAGAAAGCTTTAAAAAAATCTCATCTTTTTCCTACTTTCTTCTACATCTCCTTTGTCTAACCCTTGGAGTTATTCTTCATTGAAAATGAGACCAAAGTTCCCAAAGACTATTAGGGGACGTATGGATGATGAAAAATAACTTCTAGGTATCCATCAACTTTTCTTTTGTCAAAATTTAATACTGGTATCCCTTATCCAACCAGAGACATGTAAATATAATATTTAAATCACTTCTTGAAACAGAGACTTGAAAATGTAAAACAAAGCTTATTTAGTATACAAATGGTACCAAATACTCCTCACTCCCAGCCATGTTTATTTTGGTTGTGGACATGTTCCCAACAAATGAGACTATCAGAAGGGACAGGTATCCATGCGAGGTGTAACCTGTACTATGCAGCTGGGGACAAAGTAGCCGTAGCACAAGACTGCCTGGCATCCTTCTAAAACAAAAGCAGCCACAAAAATGCATCTTCTTGCCTATGTAAATCTGAATTCAAATGACACCATACAATTGCTGCTTTCATGGACTGTATTGACATCAAACAAATTGATTGAAAGATAAATACAGAATGAAACACTGCTGTTTGCTGAAAGAAATGACTGGGATACAAATTTCTGAAGGAAATAACATCTTCGATCTCTTTCATTAAATGTTATCCTCTCAAATTCAAAACTGGAATATTTTCCAAGTTTCTTAGAAATCACACAGGGAGAACTAAGCTGAATAGTAAATGTGTTCAGATATTGGAGGTTTAAAGCAAGTCTTTGGAACATATTTAATTTCAGTTTTAGAGCTGTTCAATATATTCTATTGCAACAGTTCTCATTCTACAACTTGCCTCATTTTTTTTCTTTTAAAAAATACTCTATGCCAGGATTTGCGTTTCTGAAGTTTCCTCTGAAAATACCACCCTCAAAAATATATGGTCAGGAATACCATCCTTTTATTCACACTACAAAAGAGATACACATAAAAAACAAAGACATGAATCCTTGCATTTTGGGAATTTATATTGGGGGAAATGGGTGGAAGGCAGGCAATAAGTAATAAGCATAATAAATGAGTAAATCATATGTCAGTAGTACTGGGATACAGGCACAATGGGGTAGTTTTAAATAGGGTTTTTAGGGCAGATTTTACTAGGATACTGAAATTTAGGCAAAGACTTAAATATCCACCATGTGAGAATCATGGAGGGACTTGGATATTGCAGCTGCTTCCAGGAGAGTCAACTGTCAAGTGCAAAGCCCACCAAGCACTGGGCGCCTATTGAAGAGGGAGAGGATGGTATCCTCAGTGAGTGGGAAGATACCCGGGAGCATTGTCAGAAAGATGGGAGTGGGGTGTGGAGGGTCTTCTGGGTATTTTCAGAAGTTTTGGTAATTAGTCTGAACAAGATGGAAGCCATTGGAAGACTTCTGATGAAAGAATGACATGAACTTTTTAGATATTGAAGGACACTGACTGGTGAGTTGGGACTAGCGGGGAGGCAGCCACAGCAGGGAGGATGAGGTATCAGGCTACTGCGATGATCCAGGTGAGGGGTGGCTGTCACATGGGAGGTGGAAGAGGAAGTGGTAGGAAATGCCCACTATGTCACTGTATAGACCTATTTTGTTGTTTTCATTATGGAGGGAACAGTGGCTCACAACACTGTGTATGATTTGGGGGAGTAATTTCACACCTCCTCAGGTATACATTACCACCTGCCCCCATAGTCCTTTACCGCAAACCTTTGGGTCCCTTCCTCCTTTGTTCCCACTCCCACCCTTCCTCCCTTCTAGTAGCCTCAGTCCTGAAATGATATTTCTAGAGTGAATATTGGTTTAGCTTTGTCTGTTCCTCCCCCCTCCCCATATTCCACATGAGTGAAATCATCCAGTACTTGTCTTTCTCCTTCTGACTTATTTCACTTAGCATAATACTCTCATATTGCCTCTGTTGCAAAGGGCACGAATTCATCTTCTGTTATAGTGAAAGAATATTTCATTATGTATCTGTCCCACTGCTTCCTAATCTGCTCATCTGTCCTTAGGCACTTAGGTTGCTTCCATAACTTAGTCATTGTAAATAGTGCTGCAATGAACATAGGCGTGCATCTATCCTTTCAGATGAGTGACTTTGTGCTCTTTGAGTGGATACCTCAGCACAGAATTGCTGGGTCAAATGCATATCTATTTTTAATAGTTTGAGGAACTTCCATACTCTTTTCCATAGGGGCCGGGCCAGCTGCATGGTGCAGAGGAGCATATGGTCTCAAGAAGAGGAATTAATTTCCGCAGGTCACGTGACTCATAAATGAAAGAAATTGGTTCAAACCTGGGTTCAGAATTTAATTCTAGTCTTATTTCTGCAATGGGGTCTGGGCACGTTCCTCCTTGTTCCAGTAATGGATCTGGAAAGTGAAGGTAGAAAATAAGTGAACAGTGTTCTACTTCACAGTTTTGCTAAGAATTGGTGTTTCCGGGAACAAAAGCTGGTGGTGTCCAACAAGTTTACAGTGTTTTTAAGGCCATAACCTGAAATGAAGATTCAGCTATGATGAAACACTGTCTATTTCATTTCCATCCACAGGAAAGTCTTCAATCTCTACCAAGCCTAACAAGAGTAATTCCTCCCAGCAACTATGCTTTGACTGTAAAGGACATTCATTCCCCAGCACTAAACTGCATTAAAATCCCTGTCTTAGATGTAACTGCTGTTGTAGTTCATCCATAGGGAATTAAGTTCTATGATGAATCACAGGACCTGTTTATGAAGTCTGCAGTGCTACAAAGCCCCTTAAGAAATGTTAAATCCTGTTAGCATAAATCTGGAAATAATTTGATACATATCTTCTTTATAGGCTAGAAGAATAAAAAGTCACCATCTGCCTCTCTACAAAATAATATTAATGGAGCTAATGTCATGGATTTAAATTGAGGCAGCTTCTAAAATTAGCAAAATAGAAGACACAAAATGCACTCCATCAGAATTTATTGACTTTCCAATTAACACTGAAGGTTTGCTCCTTAAATTTTTGCTTACTGCCTCAGAAATGCAGTATTCCAGTAGAGAATAATTGACATGAATTGTTACATTTCATATATCATTTGCAATGACTGATAATGTCTAAGTCCTAGTTGCGTAAACACTCCTCAACTAATATAGCAGCATTAGAAAAGATAAAGTAGGCAAAACATGAGATTCCTATGCATTTTTAATGATTCTAGTTTAAAACAAATACAAAAAATTTATTTATAGGTGACTTTGATTTAAATATAATAAAGAGTATTTTTCTTAAGAAGGAGGGCCAGGCATATTTTATAAAATGAAATTTAATTAAATACAAGTTTAAGAACTGGTTCAAGAAGTCCCAATCTTATAGTCTTTAAGATATTTCTTTTAGGATGCTTCTAGAAAACCTTCACCATTCCACTGATATTGTCCATGAAGAATGTTAACAGTGGTTAACAGAAATTATTTGCTAACTTAGCTATTCTTTGTTCCCTTATAAAGTACATCCCTTCCAGGTATAGTTTCATCCGTTACTGAAGAGATGCCATTAAGGTTCACTCTTAATTACCTAGAATTCTATGCTTATATTTAGCAACTACCCTAGATAACTGTGTGCACCTCAGGTAAACCAAGTTACAAAATGAACTTGGAAATCATTACATTCCATTTTGTGAAAGTTAAAAACTTTCAAAGTATTTATTTAAATAGGGAATATTTCATTGGCGTATTCCAAGCATCTAAACCAGTATCTGGTAAACAGTTGGGCTCTCAATAAATATTTATTGACTGTTGGTTAAATGAATAGATGTTCTATTTTTCACTTCAACATTTCAATCTTTCCAGAAAATGTGAACCCTTACTCTATGCTGAATAATATGCCAGGTCCTAGGATAAGTAGAATCAGGTTGAAGAAGCAAAGACCAAGTTAAGTAGCTAGTGACCAGGATGAAAGGAGGAGATAAAGATTATAGCCAGAGTGAGAATGAGCAGAAGACAAATCCACTGTCTGCCTGGGAAGCTCAGAGGAGATTGGAAGAGGAATAGCTTTTGTTCTAGATCTTGTCCTGAGGGATGAATGACACCTCACAGACCAAGGAAGAAAATGTTCATTTTCCTCCCAAAAATGTGAGTTTATATTTATTTTTTGTTTTTTAAGATTTGTTATTTATTTATGCACATAAGAGCTGAGGTACTGGCCAGAGACACTGGGGGGAGGGGAGGATTCACCAGAGACAGTGCAGGGAACAGAATAGGCAGATGACTGAAGTACACTGCTGAGGGGAGCAGTGGGCGAGGCAGGAGAGGTCTGCTGCTCCAAGTGGGTACCTCCCCCTCTTGGGATCTAACTCATGCTGCAGTGACTGTGGAAGCCCCACAGTGCAGTACTCAACCCCTTTCGCCAGCAGGGAGGCCCTATATTTGTTTTATTTTATTATTATATTTTTAAATTTATATTTATTTCTCTATATCACACCAGTGAACTCATACACGTTGATTCTCCAGATGCTCACCTGAAACATACACATTACAAAGCAATGTTACTTCAGTAAGAAATCAAAAGCTTCAATCTGTCTGTTTTGTTCCCCCACTCCGTCTCTGGTGACTCCTATCACTCCCTGCCTGTACTCCAGCTATTGTGTGCACAAATAACTAAAAAATCTTTAAAAAAATAACAAAAACCGGGCCTCCCTGGTGGTTCAGTGGGTTAAGCAACGCTATGAAGCAAAACTCAGCCACTGCAGCACGAGTTCGACCCCTACCGCCGGCAGGGGAGGGGACCCACATGGCGCAGCAGACCTCTCCTGCCTGGCCCGCTGCTCCCCTTAGCAGTGTGCTTCAGTCAGTCTGCCTGTTCTGCTCCCCACTCCGTCTCTGGTGAATCCTCTCACCTCCCTGGACTCTGGCCTGTACCCCAGCTCTTGTATGCATAAATAAGTAAATCTTTAAAAAAAAAAAAAAAGAAAAGAATGGGCTCTTTTTAAAAAAAACAAAAGCTGGATTATTGCATTTTTTAATGGAGGTAACATTAGTTTACAACAGTATATATGAGATATAAACATATTTTAAGTACATATTTATCACTCTTTCAGAAGTCAGATAATAATCTAACGAAAATTTATGCAGTTTAGCTTCATAAATTTGTTCACTGGGTTGCATCTTCCCAAGGACAAGGCACATTCACTTAAGAGCCAAGCTCTGTCTACGTCCGATTCACCTCTCATGGATGGCTACAGAACACAACCTCTTCGCCAGCAGAGTCCACGCATGTGGCATATGGCAGATGGCATAGTGTGTGGCCTGGGGACACCTCCTCTCCCTCAGGAAAGCACACTGAAGCTGAGAAAGAGAGTAGAGAACAAGACAGGAATGGAAAAGAGGGAAGACTCTTCCAGGAAGAGGGAAGAACTCCCAAGGGATTCACAGACCAGTTTCCTGGGAGTCTTAAAATGATTGACTTCAAGGGCAAATGGAAAACAGGTTTCCTGCGCCTCCTCTCCCACTTCACCTTCTCTGCCCCTCTGTCCAGCCTGCACCGACAGGCACAGAGCACCCCGGCTTTCAGTTTTCCGGTATTCTCCGCCCACGGAGCCTTCAGTTGCAAGCCACAGGGTTCTTGGAACTGCAAACATTGTTTGAACTCCGGCTAAATCGGGAGATGTGTTTTGAGTCACATTATGCAAGCATATTTATACCGTCTGTTTATGACACTTACAGGTGGACACTATGATTCATTACACATGCAGTGCACTAAATATAGAAGCTTGGAAAATCCTGAGTTATGGGGAGCCATGGGTGGGTATGCAGATAGAGAAGGTGGTGGGATGCTTAGAATTTTATAGCTTTTCAAATAAAACCCTTATCTGATGAAAGTGTTGAGAGTATTTCATAAGAAGGATTTGGAAGTTGAGGATGAGAATGAGGATAGAGGAAGGACCACGATAAAATATATAAACCATGCCTGGTAATGAGAGCATTCCCTTCTCTGTCTGTCTGTCTGTCTGTCTGTCTGTCTGTCTGTCTGTCTCTCTCTGTATGTGTGTGTTACATTGTCACAGTTAGCAAATATTTCTTTTTTTTTTTTAAAGATTTATTTATTTATGCATACAAGCACTGGGGCACAGGCCAGAGGTGTGGGGGGGTGAGAGGATTCACCACAGAGAGCGGGGAGCAGAACAGGCAGATCAACAGAAGTACACTGCTGAGGGGAGCAGCGGGCACAATAGGAGAGGTCTGCCACGCCATGTGGGTCCCCCCCCTGGCCGGCAGTGGGGATCGAACTCGTGCTGCAGTGGCTGCTGTTTGCTTCATAGTGCGTTGCTTACCCCACTGCGCCACCAGGGAGGCCCCAGTTAGCAAATATTTCTGATCAGAAAGAATCAGACAATATTTGCTAATTATGAAGTCAAAACCAGAAGGAAGGATCTGGTTCTGAAACAAGTACTTATTTCTCCCTAGTAATAATTTCCATGATTTGCATTTGATAGTTTGTGTCCTTTAATCTTTATATATAGGTAATATTTTAATTTTAAAAAATCACATTAAGACCTCTTGACCACAGTACACACAGACCTAAAACTCAATCACAAAACATATTCATTTTTTGTTCTCAGAAAAGACTCCTCTATATCTATAAATCAGGAATACTTCTACCACTGCCATCCCAGGTTGGCTTCACTCTATTCTACATGTTCTAGGCAAATGTACAAACTTTTATCAACCTCATAAATAAAAATAAATTTTAAAGTAGTTCCAATAAGCAACTATCTCAAAGTCAAGCTAACTGATGGGGACCCTTTCCCTTGGGGTAGAAGAAATTTCCAGAGTCAGGGAAGAAAGTATTCACTGCTGTATTCAATTAGTTGAGAAACCATCAAAGTAAATAAGGCAATACCTTTAAGAACACACACAAAGGGTGCAGTGAAGTAGAACAGATTAAAAGAAAAAGGAGAAGTGTGCTTTAGCTACCAAGTGACCTGGGAGGTAAAGAATAATTTCTTCTTCAGGACATTTTTAGTAAAGGTCTTCTAGCAAGATGGCTCAGTGGAAACGATTATTCTCACGTCTGTGGGGAACTGATGAAGTTTGCAGGAAACACAGGCAGTTTAATTCCAAACAAAGTACAGTAGGTCAGTCAGAGGGAACAACTTTAGAAAATTCTAGTCCCCTCCTGGAATACTAATGGCTTCGAAGACTCCCTGTGGTTGTGACGTAAGACATTCCCATCTCAGAAGAAGGGACAATGCAGAGGAAAAGCTTATGAACTGTGCCATTTCAAGATGGTTTCACAAAATTCTCAGCTTTCCTAAGCAGAATAAAGTGCTTCTCACCAAATTATTTTTGTCATAAATTGTTCAGTAACACTTACTGAGCCCTCCTATGGGCTGGGATTTGTGTCTAGCTAAAAGCATACCTAGATACATGAGTTCTCTAACTTCAATAGTGATAGTGAAAATAAATCATATAACCATGAACACAGTGCTGTAAGAGCCTCAAAGGGATAACTCTATCTGGAAGAAGCAATATCTGACTGTAATTTCCGAAGCATAAATCTCAATAAGCGGTTCAATGAATATGCTGTAGGTGCTCCATCAATCACTGCACATGTACCTGGCAAAGACATGACTAATCAATCACTGAACATGCGCCTAGGAAAGACATGACTAATCAATCACCACACTTTTCCTACAGAGCTGAGATTCAACCTCAGAATCCTTCTCAACCCAGTTGATCACCACCAATAAGAACTGGTATAGACCTTATTTGTTAATCTTGCTCTCTACATATTCAATGAATTATTTTTAATAGAGTTATGAGAACAATTATCCACCAAAATTTCCCATTTTCAAGGGGGATCAATTGGATAAATAATTTAAAAGGCACAGAACCAAGAATCAGATAATCTAAATTCATAACATAAATTTGTGATGGTAACTAAACATTTTTCAACAAATTTTCTTTCTTTATCAGAAAATGGGAAAATATTATCTATCTGAGAAATGTTAAATCTAAACTATTGTGTATTGGAATGCCTTGAAAAGTGAAGTACTAGGCCAATACAATCTGTGGGTTGTTATGATGTTCTTCACTATATTCTCAGTATTATGGTTTTAACTAATCTGTCCATAGTACTCTAGGAATTCTCCAACAGCATGACCTCTACCCTATTCCTACTTTGCAGAATCTGTAAGTATGTTCAAATGAAAATGAAAGGTATCCTTAAAAGGGAAAAGAAGTTTAATGTGAAAGAGAGAAGATGGGAAAGTCATGTGCAATGGAGTAGTGGTGTGGTAGCTGGGAGGGAGCAAGAGCTCACAAGATTCAAGTTTGCTTCTTGCCTCTGACACTAGCTGTGTAAATTTGAAAAGCTACTTAACCTCTCTGGTCTGTTTCCTCGTCTATAAATGAGGTTAGAAACAGAGTCATTTTCAGACTAGTAGTGTTAGTGTGGGACTCAAAGAAGACACAACGTTTAAAACATAGAATGATACTATAAATAAGTCTGAGATATGATTTTATTAACCAAACAGAAACAGTGTCCGCTGTGTGCCAGATCATCAGCATTGGGCAATTACTTCCTGCAACTGTCACCAAACCCAAGAATTGTTCATTTTAGGAATAATATCTCAATATGCTGAATCCAAGGACAAGCTGTGCTTCTTATTAAGATAGTTTATTTTCTGTGTGGAAAAGGTCAAGATTGTGTGCAATGTGATTTTAATAATTTCTTAAGGATAAAATACTGTGTGAAAAAGATGTCAGTTTTCCCTTCTTTCTTTCCTGTTCTTGCATTTCTCCCTTCCTCTCTTCTTCCCTCCCTTTTTTCTCTTTCCCTCCTTTTGAACAGAAGTCCCTTCTTCCCCTTTTCCCTCCTTCTTTCCCTCCAGTAATTTCTCAAAGTTCATTTTGGTTAAGCTATGTGAGAAAACTCAAAATTTTGTTTTGTGGTGAATCCTCCACAAATACTGTTGACTTTGATATCACTTATAAATCCAGTGAGTCTTTACCAGACAGCTTAAATGTAAATGCAAATTGATTCACAGCAATAAACCATTAAATATTAGATTCCTAAATTTTAGGGCATGCCAAGTTGTTTGAATGTCTTCTCTACCAGTAAACAAATAATTGAGTGCTTATTTCCAAAAAATATAATATTAATGTATAAATTTTAGAGATGAACTACTTTAATAATAAATAACATTATTAAAAGACATGAATAGAAAACAAGATAAAATCAATAAATGCTTCTGTATTATTTTTTTTACTTCAGTAAATTGTCCTGTATGCATCCCTGAAGTTTTCATGCCTCATGTATAAGACAGCCTTCTGTAGAATTTATATAGTTTTAAAAAAAAAAAAACTGTAGAAGAAAAATTTGTAACTATTAAATAAAAAGAAAATATTTCTTTTTATTAGGCAGGCATCTTGCAAAATAATTGGTAACCTCAAGTCTTTGTCAAGCCAAATAAGACTTCAGTGGAAGTAAAATATACAATGAAATCCCTCAAAAGAATGCAACATACTTTCTTGAAAGCCATTGTCTTTTTATTAATAGTTACTAAGCCCACTCATCAAACTTGGCGGGAGAGAAAAAAGGTCAAAGTCAAAATTTCAACATCAGGGGCCACATTACCTGGAAATGTGATCTACTTCTCCATTTCCTAGAAATATGTCACTTGGCTGTGTTACTTAGACTCTGTGATTCAGTTTCTTCATCTGTGGGATGAAAGCATGTCTATATCATATGGTGGTGTGAGGATTAGATAAGCAAAAGAAGCATAGATTTTTAATGTTGTCCCCTTGTGTTCTCAGGTTACTATTGTTTATTTTAATAGGAACAACATTAAAAATCTATGCTTCTTTTGCTTAATTTTTGAGTAAGTTATTAAACTATCTTACACCCATCAAGAGTCAAGTACAAGATGAGTTGGAAGAACAGTAAGGAGGAAGGAATTTTCATTGAGTACAAACTATCTACCATGTACTCAGCTAAATTATACAAACTCACTCTCACTTAATTATCCAACAATTCAGTAAGGGAAGTTATCACTATACCTGTTTTACACATGAGGAAACTGAGGCTCAGGGTTTGTTTTTTTTTTTAAGATTTATTTTATTTATTTATGCCAGAGGTGCAGGGCAGAGGGTGAGAGGATTCACCAGAGACAGAGTGGGGAGCAAAAAGATGGATCTACTGACCACTACTGAGGGGAGCAGCAAGCAAGACAGGAGAGGTCTGTTGCACCATGTGGGTCAGCTCCCTGGCTGGGGATCAAACTCATTTTCAGTGGCTGGCGATAGGATGGTAGTGCTGAAACTTAACCCCTTGTGCCACCAGCGAGCATCCTGAGGCTCAGGTTTAAGAAATGTTCTCAAGGTGCAAATATATTAGGACATATAGCCCAGATCCATTGTCTAGGTGTGTCAGAATCTAGGAAGTCACACGCTTCAGTGGCTCCAAGTGCCACCTCCCAGGTCATGCGCAGTGCTAGGAACCAGGTTCCCAGACTGACCACCCCATGAGCTAGCCTCTAGGCACATTCCCTGAATACGTGCAAACCTTTGAGTTGTCATGTGCCCTACACTTAAGCACAAACTGAATCCCAGTGGTAGAAAGTAAATAAATTACCCGTTTGATAATGAGTCAGTTAAGTTAGACTTTTCCTAGCACTGTAGTATCACATCCACTAAATTACTCACTATCCCAAAGTAATATGAAAACTAGGAATCTAAGGAGCGGAATAATATTCTGGGACTTTCCGATCTTCACAGTGAGTTCCCAGATTAGCTGTTTCCCATCCTTCTTTTACTCACTGCCTGCAATTAATAACAGTCACTCTTATTCTAAAGATGTCTTTCCAGAAAATTGTCAGTTTGAAAAAATTATTGCATAGCACAGTTCACTTAGAAATCAATAGTTTGGATTTCGAACTAAATTATTTTCCCAAAGACTTCAAATTCTCTATTTAGTTTCCCCAAACTTTCTGACCTGCAATATAGATGAAATGTATTGAATACCATACCATCAAAATGTACTTAGTAGACTGGAATAATTTTTTTTTGTAATTAGTAAAGTCATAGCAAATATAACTGAAACCTTGGTTCAGGCTAAGTATTTAATATAACTTCATGAAAATCTATAAAGTTACCCCATTCCATTTTTTATAAGAGAAAGTCTTCCTGAGTCAGATTAACTTCATGAACCTGCAGACACATTTGCAAATTGACAGAATTTAAACTCCCATATAGTGCACAGCTGATGTTCTTGTTGGTCAGCTTCTCTTCAAATTTTGATTTCCGACACTTATCCTATCGGTAGGCATTTTATGCAATACCAACACTAGGGAACCCACAGGTGATAGTCAAATGGGTTGAAATAAAGGGAGACTTTAGTATTAAATATTCTTAATCTAGTCCAGTAAGTCCAGTAAGAACATAGAGGAATCCTCCCTGTCTGGGACATGGCTATACTGAAGTGAAAATAAAACTTAACATCTCAGTGGCTTAACACAAAGAAAGTTTATTTTTCACTCAAGTAAATCTAATGTGGTTTGATGATATTCCTAGGCAAAACTCTCTAAGAGGTGAACCAGGACCCAAGCTATTCCCAATTCAAAATTTTGTCAGTTTTGTGTCCTTCTTTTTTGACCGTATAGACAGAAAGAGATGGAGAATTGAAAATTGTGTAATCCTATGTCTAGGCTGGTCAAGTACTTACATTACCTCTGACCACAGTTCTTTGTTGAGAACTCTGTCCTAGGTACATGCAATGCTACAGGTGTATGTCAGTACGAGTGAATGGATCATTCCAGTATTTACCAGGACTGCTGGGAAAGGCACTTTGCTGGTATTTTCAGAAATCAAATTATGTGGTTAGAAAATTACATTGTTTCCTAGAGAAACTCAGGATATTTACATAGTAGAGATAGAAATGAGATAATGTGTGAAAAATGAGCAGTTTTACAAGTATAAATCTGACAAAGATCGTTAGGACAGAAAGAAATCCCTGAACAAAGATCCAGAAAGAACATAGAATGTACAGAGAACAACACTTGTTACATAAATACATATTGGATACATGCCTTGTGTCATTCCCTTTGTGAAGTGCTGTAAATTTTTAAGTAATATTTAAAGTAGATGTCCCTGAGACAAACTCTTGAGTGAAATAGCTTATTTAGGAAGTGATCCTCCAAAGCAAAAGTGATGGCAGGGGAAAGTAAAACAGAAAAGGGAAATGAGCCAATTCAAGTTTGCGTCCTCTAGTTCGCTGGTGATAGTAAGAGGTGCCCTCAGAAAATCCCAAATTTTGATCATGTATATGCCGCAGGGAGGGGAAATCTGTGTTGCCTGAGGACCACAAGCACCTGAGAGAAACAAGTTAAGTTCTGTATAGAACTGGAATAGTAACATGACCCTGATTGAAGTAAGAGGTGGGACTGAGAAGATTTAATGGTGTATACAACTGATGCAGTATACCCCGAAAAGGGTTGAGCAAAATCTTTCTTGACATTTGACAGAGACCTGATCCCAAGAATATTTCTATGTGAATAAAATTATTTCAGACTTCATCCTTCTATTGATATCATTGAAGGATTTTGAGCATGGAAAAATATACTGTATCTACATATTAAAATGATAAAGACCAACCTGTAGGCAATGCAAAAAAATGCTAGAAGTAGATGTAGAAAGACCATTCCTACAAAGACTATTTTCAGTAGAGTTGAAAAATGATGATAGTAAAAATCCAGGTTGTAGAAATATATACGAAATGTCCACTTGAAAACCATTTTGGAGAAAGAGTTAAGTGACTGAGTTTAGGTTGAGCAAGAAGAGTATGGGGTGGGCGGAGAGAGAGAATTTCTCAAGGGTAGTTCTCAACCTTTAAGAGAAAATAGAAAAGATTTAAAGAAGACAATTTAAGTTCATGACACTGAAATGGCAACTCACAGCCCTGGGATCATAGAGGCTATTGGTATTTATTATTACTATTGATCCCATATTTTGAACAGCTAGAATAGATGGTGAGCATCACTGTTGAACTAGTCCTTCATTTGGAGAACACTGTATCCCTAGATATCAAAACAGTTCTCCACTCTTAGATTTCCTGTAAATAACAATGCTTTTGAGTACTTAATAAATCAAGTATTATTTAAGTCATGAGTTTCAATAATATGCTGCTTTTGTAATGGGTTACAGTTAGGTTGACCATATGTCCGGATTTATGCAATAAAACCCCAGTTCCTACTTAGTAGATCAGTCCCAGTGTTATTATAATACAACCAGTTTTACTCTCAGAAATACCCATACATGCATAAGGAATTATTTAATTTGCCCAGATAAAAGTGTGCTAAGATATTGATCCCCTCATGGCGGCTGGACAGCTTAGCATTGTTGGAAACCCCAAGCTTATTACCTCTGGTCTCATCCATTTGTTTCAAAATGCTAGGTGAATTTTCTGTATGCTAAAATATGAAATGGTAGAGACTCTGGGCAACTTGTTTGGCAATATTTTTGAATTTTAGAGCTAAGGAGATAATTTAAATTGAATAACTAAGATCAGACAAGAAGAGAGAAGATAAAAATTTCTATCTGTCAATTATTCTACACTGATTCCCAAGATCCTTTCTGTAGAAAGGACATTTACTTAATTCATCCTATGCTCAGTGATTATAATCACAGATTTATTCTGTTTATGCTGAAAGAACTTCCTCATTATGACATCAAAAAGCATTCACCTTTTAGGACTGCATCAAAAAGAGAAATCCTTTTGGAAAAAATTGTGCGATTTGGGGCCTAGCCAAGTATTTCAGTGGAGCTTTAAAACTATCAAACAGGAACCTGATAGAAAAGTGTAATTTATTTTGCACACCATTTCCATTTATGTGGTTCCTGACATTGAATCTTCAAGTCACATTGAAACACAACTTTCTTATCAAACACTATCTTATTAAGCCATCTGACTCAGATTTACAAAATGTAGTTGAGAAACATGATGATGTGATGACTTAGAACATTCTCTATTGTAGTCACATGAAGTTTTTCCTAATTATTTACCTTTTCATTCAATTCCCAAAACTAGTTATGATGTTCAATCAAAATATTTCTCTTTGAAAGTGAAATTTAATTGGAACTAAGTCAGGGAAGAGAAAATTCAATCAGGTATGATTATATGAAGAATTTTCCTATCCCACCTTGTCCAAGGTCACTAAGTGGCAGTGTAGAGAATGATAACCAGGTTTAGATGATCTCAAAAGTAGAAGGCTTTGTAATAATATTCATAGCTGTCATTAATGATATCTGACACTCACCTGTGTTCCCTCCCTTCATTCCTTAGAACTAATCCAACTGCCTTACTGTGCCTTTTTCCCCCTTTATAAAATATTTTTGCATAGAAGAACTGGCGTCTAGGCCAGAGATATGTGGGGTTGTGTGTGAAAGGCTTCACCAGAGACAGAGCAGGAAGCAGAACAGGCAGATCTACTGAAACACACAGCTGAGGGGAGTAATGGATGAAGCAGGAGAGGTCTGATGAGCCATGTGGGTTAGCTCCCGAGCGGGGGATCAAACCCAGGCCTTAGGGGTGGTAGCCCTGAGACATAACCCCTAAGCTGCCAAGGAGGCCCAGCCAACTGCTTTACTTTGAACTCCAAGTCAGACTACAACTTCTTCCTCTTCCTCAACCTAGTTCAAAGTGTTATCTTTTCTTTTCAACATCATTAAATTTGTCAGCTCCTCACTCTAATCTCTCTCCCTAATCTAAATTCATTCATTCATTTCTGATTTCACTTTCCTATTCTAACCCACTAGGACCTATTGAACTATTTCAGAAAAGCTTTCCCCAAGCCCTATTTGGTCCTCTGTTTTCTCACCAACTTGGGTAAACTATACCTACCCTTTTATTTGGATTTCTTTGTAAAGTAATACAATTGCCCAGATAAGAACTGGTGGGGTTCTTGAAGACATTATAACATTGGAATAGAACATTCAAGAATTGTCAATAAAATGCCACCATCCAGAAAACCTGGTCTATGTAGTCCTATTTATTCTAGTCTATTAAGAGATTGATTATGTATGTGATAATAGATGAGTCTAGTTCAGACCCAGTCTTGTTCAATTCCTTTGGTGAGCAAATATAATTTACTATCTCAAAAAAAGAGTTATTTGTTTAATCACAGAATTATAAATTTCTAGTTATAAGAAATACATACTACATAGTTCATTAGGATGTTTAAGTATTATTATTGCACTGTAACCATTTCAAGAAGAAGCACAGTAATGATGCTTTATTCATATTGTCTTTTAAGAGCTTTCTATTAATGACAATTATCCATATAAGTAACAGTACACACTTGATAAAAAGTGCTAAAACTGTATAAAAATATACAATAAAAAGTAAACACATATACATTATGCAATCATATCAAATACATAATTGAGTATTGGTATTTATGAAATAGGTCTATAAACTGAATAGACTGATTTCCCCCCAACACAAACTACCCATAAATGAAAGTCAAATTTCATTATTCACTGAGCATTGGCTGGCAAGACACAGAGATATAGAACTAAATTCGTGTCTGTGAATTCAAAAAGGAAATCTAGAATGAAAGTAATTGGCAAATTAAATATGGTTTTGTTTTTTTCTCTGCCAAAGCCTGAAGGATCATGTCTTAGTGTCAAAGTATAAATCAAGGGTTTTAGATGATTACAAGCATTAGAGGTTATTCTTGGTTTCTACTTTTTTAAAGCAAGTGTATTATCTCTACTTCCTTCTTGATTTTGTAAATAAAATAAACATAATGTTAAAGAGTAATTCTTACTTAATGGGTACCTGGTCAAAACTGGAATGGAGAATCAGGTGAGTATTGGGTGAATTCAAAGTTTACTAATCAGGCAGCACAGACTTCTTTAGTTAGCAAATAGTTTTTGAGCACTCACCACAGTATTCTCCACTTCATCCCCGCTGCCTTCACAGTGTGGCGCATGGCCCATTTGTTCCGCTCCCTACACTGTTCTACTTCCAGGCAACAGCTCAGCTAAGGTATAGAGCGGGGCTTTCTAGCAGAGAGTAGCTAATATCTTAAGACACCTTCTCTCTCTCCTTTTGCATGCTACAAGGGCACTTTGTGGATTTAGCAAGAAGCATAATGGAAATTACCTTGCTTCAGGACACCATCCACTTAAACATCAGTCAAAATACCAACCTTTCGCCTCGCCCCGCCCCGCCCCGCCCAGCCTTGCCTTCCCCATGAGAATGCAAACTTTCCTTCTGTTCTTTCAAATTCCTTCTCATTTCTTTCCAAACTTGTCTACTAAAATACCAATGTTTCAAACTCAAGTATTAAAATCCTTCACTTCATCATGTAGTGCACCCTATACATTTTAACTTTAGTAGACTCATTTTTCTTTTGGACACTTGTTCCAGGAGCCCCTTCAGATTGAAGTTCTTTGTTCTCACACTCAGGTTCAGGGTTTGCAGAGAAGCCAGGTCCTCGCGGTCAGAACACTGTTCACACTAGGACTCCTCTATGCTGCTAACACTTGCATGCCATGTGAATACCCAAATGTGAGCTTCATGAGAATGGGTCCCCATCACCCCACTGCATTTGTAGTTTATTTCACCACCAGACCCAGCTTCCATTCTACCAAATTTCCTGCAATCACCCCCAATGGACTCAACATTTTCATCTATCAATCACACCGGCCTCTCAGCTCCTTGACTTCATCCTCTATTCCATCCAACTACTCACTCACATGAATACTTATTCTGTTTAGAAGATGAACCATTTGGGAAATGTCCTATAGTTCCAGTTCATTTTCTCTTAAACCCCCCAATGAAGCATTTATAGAGTCTCACTGAAGCCTCCATTTTTTCCTCCAGTCACTTTTAGTGCCAGCACTCTCATCCAACTTCTTCATGCTTCTAATCTGCTTAGATGTGAAGTTCAAAAATGTAATCATTCTCTTGCAAATACTCAACTCTTTCCCCTCACTCCGCCACTTTTGCCTTATAAATTCAAAACCTGGGTGAACTCAACTCTCTGCATGCTTTGTGCCTGTACCTGAGAGGCTATCTCATGGTGGAAAAAGAACACACAATTGTGCTAATGGGCCCCACTTTGAATATATGGCCACAAGTCTCAAGTTGGAACTCCGCAATGGTAATTAATGCTACCACCCTTCTCCAGAAAATGTATTTCTCCATTCTCCATAGTACCATCCTTTTCAGAGAGCTAACCTTTTCTCCCCTCCATTCTCAGCTGAAAACATTGTAGGATAAATCCCTGAAAAATAGAGTCAGAAAAGAACAACTTCATCTTTTCATCTCCAGTGCCAGCACCCCTTTTTGTTGGTATCTTCACATGCTGCCTTTCTCCCTGATTCAATGGCAGGAGCATCCTGCTCTCGTGTAAGATCAATCTCCCACTGGTGCTGCACCATGTTCTTTCTATCCTTATGATCATTCTTATTTGCCTACAAATATACCTTAACACCCATCTTTAAAAAAGCACCCCATAACCATATTATCTCAGTATCTGCTCTCCCTCACAAGACACTTGAAAGAGCTCTGCGCTCATTGCTTCTGCCTCCTCATATTCCACTTTTCCTGAACTTACTGTAATGGAGTCATCATTAATGGCAACCACGCTCACCAGGCGCAGCAATGGCGCATGTCTCCCCAAAGCCAATAGTCCATTTGCTGTGCTGCTCTCACCCAACAGCTTCACAGTCTTCAACAAGTCTAATCACCCACATCTTTTGATCTTATTTTCTAGATTTTAAAGGCCACATTTATGGACTGTTTCTTCTTTCTACTTTGCTGGTTCCTCATCTTCATTAGACTTTTGACTGTAGAAAATGCATGTTGTGTTCCCAGCCAATTTCTATCTCCTAGCTACACTTTCCCCAAGGTAATATTATATTTGTAGAGAGTCAGAGTTTTGGGGAGCAGGCCTGGAGTCTAAAGAACCCATGTGGGCTCTTTTTTGTCTTCACTGAGGAAAGAAGTCAATGTTAAGACTAAAGTTTCAGAAAAGCAAGAGATTTATTAATAGAAAGGAAGGACAAAAAAGCTTTCCAAGCAGAGGGGTCCTGAGTCGGTAGTCACTGAGGTGCCAAGAATTAGGTGCTTATCTAGGTACAGTGGGCAAGGAGTGGGGTTGGGCAGTTAGGTGTCTCTTGCTGATTGTCTGGGCCCACTGGAGTCTCCCCACTGAGTTTTTCCATGTTGCCCAGGCTATTTTTCTGAAACCAGCTTTGGTCTTTTGCTATTATGCTACTATGTTGGTATTTTGAACATTCCATTTTTAATTGAATTGTGGGGATGGGGCACCCTCCTGGTCTGTGATTGTTTCTTAATCTGGCTGATAAGTGGACTTGGGGCTTGGGAAACCCTATTCCTTACTGCCTACAACCATTTCCTAACTTTCTCCTTCATTGTGACTTCAAATGCAATCTAAATAGAAATCTTCCTCACATGGAGTTCTTTGATCAGCCTTAATAAATAAATAAATGGCAAAATGCAACCATTTTGATAGCAATATATTTGTCTTGTTTATATCTTATTATGGGATCTTGGGAAAATTAATGTCATTATGCACCAACTGGTACCTTCACTTAATGTCTGGGGTTCTTATGAAAATTAAAGGACAATGAACACTTAACATTTAGAATAGCTTCTGGCAAAAATGAAATACTCAATAAGTGATAGCACAACAATAAATATTAGTTAGTCTAGGGACAGGCCATTGTTAGGAAAAACACAATGAAGTCAAGCAAATGCAAATTCTTAAATTTTCATCCCAAGGTCACAATTGTAAGAATAACTTGACATTTCAAGAACTTCTATTCATGAGCTGTCCCAGCATACTGCTGAAATGATAAAGCCCCTGTTCAGTCAAGGTGCTGTATGGCTCCACCATATATGTCTAAGAGTCCTCCATTCCCCTGATTTTATATAGGGGATAAATTGAATAATATACTGGAATAGGTGCTATTTATTAAGTAAATATACATACTTTAAGGTTATTATTGTTAATAAGTGAAATACTTGCTTCCTTTGAGGAATGTGTCATAAAGGAGAACTTATCCCTTCTAAATTCATCCTGTATTATAGATATACATATGCCATATATATATATATATATATATATATAGTTACATTTTATCTTTAACTCATCCATGTAAGGTGGCAGGAAGAATATAATTTTTATTTTAGAGATGAAAATCCTGAGGTTAATTGCTTTGTTAGACTGCATGACTTATACTTGGTAAATTCATTACTGGCATACAGCTTTTGATTGTATCAGTAGTTTAATGGACACTCCAATGTGATTTTTTAATGTCTCTTCCTTGGTAGACTCCACAATGAGTTTATTTCACAAAATGAAATAAAACAGTTGTTTTTGTTTGTTAGCATCAACACCTCTATTTTACTGAGCTCTAAAAGGTTTTATAATACTGCTTGACTCAGAAACTGTGCCTATGTTTGCCTCAGTCTACAGTATAGAACATTTTATACCCTGACACATTAACACCTGAGAGTTTCCATATGGTAGAAGATACCCAAGAACACATCAGGTACATGACCAGTGGAGGTCAAAGGTCTATGGCAAAAGCCCAGCCTACAAAAAGGTTTCTTTATAAGGATAGAAAACAGATTTAGCATCATTATTCAGAACAAGGAAGTCATCATCACTTTGCCATGTCATTTGAAGGGTTTTTGCTTTGACTCTGCTTTCTCATCTAAAAAGGAAGACACAAAGGTCTAATTCACAGGATGACCTTGCATAGTTTGATGTCTCATGTATTATTGGTGCATAGTAATTATGGGTTACCACTGCAGCCCCCTCACTTTACAGTAAGAGGGAATACCAGTACAAAGCTCAGGGGAGAATAGTAAAAATCTAGTATGTTCTCTTGTTTTGTTCCATAATTCTTTCAAATGCCTTTACCTTTAAAAAATTATAACAAAGAACTCTAAATTTCATGTCACAATAACCCATATAGAAGCTGCTAGAAAGTTTGTATTCCTCGACATCTATTTAATAGTAGAGTCTTGATAATTTGCTTAAGTTCAGTATGAAGAAGAATTGTCTCTTATGTATTGCTTTGATTTCCTCAAGGGGATTTGGGCTGCATATAATTTCACATATTAAATGCAGAGACATCTTTCAAGAATGCCTCTTTCTTCTTCAAAAATATTGTCTTTTACTCTTCCACATAATGCCTTTTATTGCCTCAAGTAGGCCCTCAATTATTCAAAAGGACAGACGACAAATGATTAGGAAATGAACTCTACAACTTTCAGAGTGAAAATCTTACGATGTATTTCCGTAATTACAGTTTTAACACAGACAGTTAAGAGTTAAAATTTTTAAGTTAAAAAGTTGTTACTTTTGAAAAGTTTTTGAAAATTTGTTACATTTTTTAATTGCTGTTTAGTCATAAAAGGCATTTTAGATTTACTGTTTCCTTCAGAAAAATATCCAGTAATATGAATATTATTGTTATGCCCATCTTCCAGATGGCTGAAAAACTGAATCACAGAGTTTAAGGGATTTACCTTAATGGACAAATAAATGGAGGGGATATGTAGACATTGAATCTGGGTCTCTAGTCCCCTACATTCTTTTCACTAACCACTTTACTTTTGGACTTTTGTGGCCTTGATTTGAATTTGCCAGCAGTCACGTCTAGGTGGGTGACTTTGGGTAAGTCAACTAACTTCTCTGATTCTCAGGTATGTTTTCTTAAAACAGGGACAATGGCAGCTCTCTGGTTTCCTCCCAAAGCTTTAGAAAGGTCAAAGGATGTAACAGAGGGGAAGGAGAAGACATATATAGATTTTTATTTTCCTATTCTTGGAGTTAAACATTCAACAATCAAACAAGGAGAAGCAGATCATCTAGCAACATGGGAAGAGCAGACCCACCCTGAGCCTCACCTGAGCTTCACCAAATTGTTGTTGATATCTTCCTAGCTTTGAAACCTTGCCCAAGTTCCTTCCTTTCTTTTTTAGATTATAAAGACTTTTTTGTATTTTTGAATTAATGAAATACCATCATTTTTCATTTTTATTAATATATTGACAATATAGGTTTTCTCCCCTTGGGTGTGGTCATCATAGTGCCCCCACCACCAAAGCATCCACGGTCCTTCCCACCCACCACCCTGTTCTCATTCCTTTCCTTCTCCCTGCCTCTTCCCCTTCCCTCCTGGATGCCTTAGGTATATGTTCAGTTTTCAAGGGTTTGTCTTCAAGTTTGGATTTATCTGACCCTTTGGTTTTTCTATATTCCACGTATGGGTGACACCATTTAGTTTTTATCTTTCTCCCACTGGTTTAGTTTACTTAGTATAATGTCTTCCAGTTCCACCTAGGTGGCTTCAAATGAGCTTATCTTTTTTGATTGCTGAGTAGTAGACCATTGTTCATCTATGCATGTGTATATATACACATTTATGTATATGTATGTATATATATGTATATACACACTTCTTCTGGATCAGCTCATCTGTTTGGGGCATTTAGGTTGTTTCCATATCTTGGCTATTGTAAATAGTGCAAGAATAATCAGAGGAGTGCAGGTTTCCTTTCAAATGAGTGTTTTGTATTCTTTGGGTAGATTTCTAGGAGAGGAATCACTGGGTCACATGGTAGACCCATTTTCCTTTTGAGGAACTTCCACACTGTTTTCCATAGGGGCTGGCCAGTGCACAATCCCATCAATAGTATAAGAGTTTTCCTTTCTCTAGTTCCTTATTTTCTGAGGCTTGGTTTCCTCAATTATAAAATCGACCACTGATTCATTCTTTTAAGAGCTGAAATGGCTATTATACAGGTTTTAATCATCTTAGGTTATTTGCATAAAGACACATTTAATATCTACTCAGTAGAAGCATCTTTGCCTTGTAGAATGTGACCAAGTTTCATTTTTTTAACTTCAAATTCCACTGTGTATTATATACAAATCTATCAGATTGAATTAAAATAGAAATAATTTATATCTTTCTCAGTTAAAAACAAATCACAACAAAAACCCATTCTGAAATCCATGCAGATGATAGAAAGACTCAAGAGAGAAAAGATCTTTATGAAAATAAAACCTTTGCCCAGCTGTAAATATATGAGGAGAAACACGGGCTGAAGAGCCATCTGGTGGGATTGTTTCCCTGCCTGAGAGAAGTAGCCTGGGGTGGAGGGAACCTAGGGAAGCTCGAGGTCTGGACAAACCAGGGAATAACTCTGGGGCTGCAAAAGATCAGACAAACCTGCTGATGCCAATAATCTGTTTCCTTGGGTTCCATTAAAAGAGCCACCAAGGGTATCCCTGGTGGCCCAAGGGGTTAAGTCACAGCACTATGAAGCATTCACAGTCACTGCAGCATGAGTTCAATCCCCAGACAGGGAGCTAACCTACATGGTGCAGCAGATCTCTCCTGCCTCTCTCGCTGCTCCCCTCAGCAGTGTATTTCAGTCAGTATGCCTATTCTGCTCCCCACTCTGTCTCTGGTGAATCCTCTCACCTATGCACCTCTTGCCTGTACCCCAGCTCTTGTATGCATACATAAATTTTAAAAAAAAGTCACCAGTGCTAAGACTGAACATTAAATTTATCTGTTAGCTTTCCATAATGCTTTATTACTTGCTTCCCAAACATTCCTTCCTGCTAAAGCAGCACATGATCTTATGAAAATTCTTTCAATGCAATGGCAGTAGACATTCATACCTTGCTACCACTTTCTACAGTACTTTGAGGGGACCTGATCTACCCACCCTTGAGGCCACTTGCTGAGATGCCGGCAGAAAAAAGATTTCTTCACACATCGTATCAGGAGCCCAGAGTTATTTTGGCTCTCCCACTTACCAGTAAGGTGACCTTGTGTGGGTCACTTAACTTTCCTGGGCTTCTGTTTTCTTATCTATAAACTTAGGAGACCAGACTGAATATTAAATTTCTTCCCATCCCAGTCTTTTCTGATAAGACATTCGAACTGATAAGGATTCCCAAACTAAAGCAAACTCAAACTTGCACCCTATTTGGAAGGCACTGACGGTGATGTTACTAGATTTAGCAATATCTGTGGAGAGGGGGAAAACACACACAGTTTACTGGCAGCCTGGGTGAGTCAAAAGGCCAAGATATTTTTGGTAAAGACCACTAAACTGACTCAGGCATTTGTGTGCATTTTCTCAGCACTAGGGCATCCTGCTTAAATTCCAGGGACAGACCTACACCTTCTCTGTCAGGCAGAGAGAAGTAAAAGCACTTAGCTGAACAGCACAACGACATGCCGCGGGCTCAGCAGCAGCAGCATCTGTGGAGCTGACTGCTGGCTGGTAGGGTGTACAATGACTCTGTCACGTAGAACTCGGAGCTTCAGTGAGAAATAAAGACGTGTTTGAGGGTCTTTTTTCTTTCGCCTATTATATGGAATGAATTAGTCTGATAAAGACTCTTGTGTCCAGTGCTATAGCACTCAACGACTGTTAAGTATATTGAGTTTGGAAGTCACCTTTGCAAACTACAGCCAGATGAGGTTTTCTAGTATATACAGATAATTTAAAATAACAACAGTACTTTCCAGGTCCTCCTTGGTGGCGCAAGGGGTTGAGCGCGCACTGTGGGACTACCACAGCCACTGCAGCACGAGCTCGATCCCTGGCCAGGGAGGGGACCCACATGGCACAGTAGACCCCTCCTGCCTTGCCTGCTGCTCATTTTATCAGTGTATTTCAATCCATCTGCCTGTTCTGCTCCCCGCTCTGTCTCTGGTGAATCCTCTCACTTTTCCCATGCCTCCGGCCTGTCTCCCAGCTATTGTATGCATAAATAAATAAGTCTTTAAAAAAATATTTCAACAAATAATAATAGTACTTTCCAGTATTTCAGATTGTGACTATATTGGGAATTAGGGTGTCAAAAGAGGCAGAAAGGTCAGATGAGGTCATGAGGTAGACCCTAGGCCAATATGATTGATGTCCTTATCAAAAGAAGAGATTGGATTGGGGCCACATACTGAGGGAAGACCTTAAAGACACAGGGAGAGGGTGGCCATCTACAAGCTAGAGAGCCCTCAGAAGAAATCATCCCTGACAACAGCTTGACCTGGGAGTTTTAGCTTCAAGAACCAGTAAAAATAAATGTCTGTTGTTTCAGTCCGCAGCCTGTGGTATTTTGTTATGGCAGCCCCAACAAATGAATACAATCAGCTCTGGGAAACTTCCACTCTGGGACTCCCCACCCTATGCTAACATCTGTTTTGCAATCTTTAAGCAAGCTATCCTGCACCTACAAAAGGGAACCCAAATAATTCCAGCATGGCCCGTTCCACCTTGGAATTGCTGTTTGTGAGAATATCTTTCTTTGTGCTAAAATGTCTGTTATCGTAACAATTAAGGCTCATAATGATAACACACTGAGACTCTCTAAGAATCCAAAGTGGCTTCAGAATAATCAAAGGAAATATGTCCTTCACTGAAAGTTTAATGTTATGTAATCTTACAGTATCATTTTTGATATGAATATTATACCATTTAATTTAGGACTTTGATAAATATTAGTTGGTTATAACTAGCACTCACAATTTCATGATCATTCTGAAATAAGGTAGTTTATTATCATGTCTAAAAGTTGAGAGAGATTAAAAATATCATATGTGAAATTTTCCTCCCCAAGGGATTTTAAACTTCTGAAGTACAATCACAAATGATGATAAAATCTCAATAATTGGGCTTCACCGTCCTTAGTGAACAACCTTGATATGAGGTCATATCCTTTAGCTTGAGAAGAAATGCTTGTTGCATACAGATTTTTATCATGCATCACACACTGTCTATTCCTATAAATTTATAGGCGATGTTCCTGCCAAGAAGTTATATATTTTAAAATGTCTTTGGTCATTTTTTAGTAATTTTTTTACTGATACAATGATTATATTGGACAGACACAATGGAATTGTTTAACCTGATTCAATTACCTGTATAAGTGACCCCCAAAGTTTTGACACTTTAGTGAGGGTATTTTTCATGCTGAAGAGGACACTGGAAGTCAGGCTAAATTTAATAAAGGTCCTTTTAACTCAGTGGCTGCTACTAAAATTCATATTAGTGATGATGATGATGACAATGAATAATGCCTAATATTTATTGACTACCCACTGTGATTCCAGCCAAGGACTCTAATAAAAGTATTGCCTTATCTGATGCAATTAATTATCCATCGGTCTAGGTTATATTTACTATTTGTACTTTACAGATGAAACACAGAAGTTTAATAACTCAAAAACACACACTTCAGAAAATAGCAGAACCAAATTTCTTACCAAGTTTGTCTTGGTTTTAAAATCCACTAAACGAATGCATAGTCTGAGGAGAGAAAAATTCATCCTTCTAGACAACTCTGTAAAACAGGCATAGTAACACTGACCTTCTGAGATTGTTGTAAAGATTACATGTAAATGCAGTTTATCTCCGTATCTGGTTATCTCCATAGTTCTTGGCAGACATTTCTTAAGTACTGTATAACGTTATTTATAAATGTTGATTTTCTCTCTTTCAGCAATATTTGCCATGAAGTTCAGGGCACAGAAATATATCATACAAAAAAAGAAAATAACAATAACAACAACAAACCCAAACCTCTAGCAAGTGGAAAATTTAGTTGTTCTTTCTTAGAGTTTATATTCAAGAATAAAGATAAGAAAGTATGATCTAAAAAGGTTACAAATCATCTATTTAATAAGGGCTGAGGGCAGGACTTTTCCATATCCCATTGGATTTGCATGTGCTCGTCATTTCCACCCACCATTTGTGAGATCGTTGATCAGAGACTTTCCCTTTCAGGGTCTCGGGTTCCTTATACATCAGACGATGGGGGTTGATATAAGGATTTTAAAAGTATTCTCTGATGGTGTTAATTTGTACCAGGGAGGGTTGTAAGAACTATACATTATTGTGTGGCATTTATCCTCACAACAACTTGTTGAAATGTGTACTAGTTCCCGATTCCTGAGTTGAGGTACCCGAACATAGAAGTAGGTAATCAATGACACATACCCAGTGAGTGGTATGGCTGGGATGTCAACCCAGACAGGGTGGCCCTAATAGGTTCTCAACTCACCCCACAACACTGCCTTCTGTATTACACACTATATATGTGAAGCTCCAGAAATGTTTTAAATGCTCAACACTAGTACATTTATCATAGTATTCATGTGTAAATATAAAAATCAGCTAATTAAAATAGTCTTCCATGGGCTGAAAAAAGAGAATAAAAGGTTACCCAGACTATGAGAAAAATAATGCTTTTAAGTACACTGAACAGCATTTGCTATTCACTCCCTAAAAGATAGGGAGCCCCAAGCATCTGAAATCCATGGCATTTGCAGATTTTTAAATTCCTATTTTCTCATGTTATTTCAAAAGATAACTTCTAGCTTGATGACTTTTCCCATTAGCTCTGGGTTACTCAGTGATGTTTTTTTCTAACAAAAGTCCACAGATAAATCATGTGTGGCTGACATGATTTCCTTGAAGTTCTCCGTGGTCTAATCTGCCTTGATGTGGTTCCTTTCATGGTTTTTACATGGCACTTGTGGTGCATGAGTGGGTATAAGGCCACTGGGGTCAAATGCTCCCATTTGTTTTCTCTTGAAAAATGAAGATTGTATTTAAATGAGGAATGAGGAATGTGTTCCAGGAACAAATTACTTCCCTTTGAAGCTTTATCTCCTAATGTGACATTTGAAGGTTTTGTGGAGAGAAATAATTTGTATTTTCATATATTGCTCCACGTTAATTTTATCCTTCTATTTACAGTGAAGAATGAGAAATTCAGAGCCTTTTTCTTTTCTTCAATATTAGCACAAGATATATTCAGAGAAGCTTATAATAATTTTTAAAAATCACTTTCCAAGCTATATAAGTTATACACACACTATGTATATACATACACACATATGTGTACACACAATACATATACACATGCACACATGTACACACATGCACACACACACAAGTAAGCAAGAAAAAACTGTTCCCTTCTTCTTTCCTCACTACAACTTCTTCTCTCTTTCTAGACTGGATTTCTTCTTAACCTTTTTTTTATGGTTCACACACACACATATACAATACACATACACATAGTTTTCACTGAACAATATAAGAAAACTATTTGGTTTCAATAAGTATTAATCTATCTTGTTCTTTTTAATGTTCTAAAATTCTTATGTACAGATAAAAGACTTGATTTAACAATTTAATGAAAGATTATTTTTATCTTTTTCCTCTAATTTGGAAAGAAAATTTCTGATTTGGATGTTTTTGTCCTATTTCATGTCCTATCCATACAGACATATATTATACAGTATATAAAATGCTTTACTACCCACCTAGAGGTAATCTGTATACATAGCCAACTTAAAAAAGAAAATTTTACTTCCCTTCAATCCTTCATCTCATGCTACTTCCACATGGATAGAATCTGAAAATTTTGTTATTCTAAGATTTCCCCTTTGTCTTTGCTTCTGTACTTTGTATATACTATGTCCATGTGTGGGTCTTTCAGTGTTTTTCCCTTTCGTGCTAAGTATTTCCTAAGTTTCCCGGATTCATATTTGTCTTGTTTTGTTTTGGTCTGTCATTAACTTTGGAAAAATATTGATATTTGTCTTGTTTTGTTTTGGTCTGTCATTAACTTTGGAAAAATATTGAGCATTAGCATTTCAAATATCTCTTTTACTCCATTATATTCTTCTTCTTCTGTTATTCCAATTATGGGTGCATTGTACCTTTTGATACTATCCACAGTTTTGGATACTCTGGTCTATTTTGGACATTCTTTATTCTCTTTGTTTTCAATTTGAGACATTTCCATTTACCTATTTTCAAGCTCACCAATCCTGCCCTTGATCATGTTGGGTTTCTGTTACATTGTTTTTTTGTTTTGTTTTGTTTATTTCTAGCCTTTCCATTTAAGTTTTTCCTATGTTATCCATCTCTCTACATTTTAAAAGACTCAATATCAAATGATATCTTAAAACAGGATACTGAACACTGAGAAGTTAGTGTACTTAAAATAATAGTGTGGAGTCTTGCGTTATTTGGGCTTCTTAATAAAATACCATACAGTGAGTAGCTTACTAACAACACACATTAATTTCTGCCAATTCTGGAGGTTGGGAAATCTAAGATCATGGCACCAGCAGATTCAGTTGGTGGGTGGGACCCATTTCTTCATCAGTATCATCTGCTCACTGTGTCCCCACATGAGGTAAGGGGCAAGAGAACTTTCTAAGTCCCCTATAAAAGAATCCATTCTCCTGACCTAATCACCTTCCAAAGATCTCATCTTAATGCCATCACGTTGGGGGTTAAATTTCAGCATATGAATGAGGGGCAAAGGGACATAAACATTCAATTTATGGCATATGAATATTCATAGCCATCATTAAGAAAATAAAAAGAAAACCCACAGACTGGGAGAAACATATTGATAATATACATAACTGGCAATGGACTGGCATCTAGAATATATAAAGAATGCCTACAACTCAATTATAAATAACAAATCCAATTTTTTAATGGCCAAAAGATTTGGCTAGGTATCACAAAGATACTTGAATGGCTAGGGGGTACATGAAAAGAGGCTCAATATCATTAGTAATCAGATAAATGCAAATTTAAACCCATGCCAAAATCAAAAGTTCCCGATAACCATTTGAATAGCTAAAATTAAAAATACAGATAACAGCAAGCAGAGCAAAAATTTAAAGCAACTGAATCTCTCACATATTTGTAGTGGAAATATTGAATTTTTCAGTCACGTTGGATAACAGTTAAGCAATATCTTGTAAAGTTAAATATATACTTAGTCTATGAGCCAGCGACTATAATTTTAGGTATTTACCTAAGAGAAATGAAAACATGATCACACAATTCCTTTTATATGAATTTTCATAGTAGCACTTTTAATAATAATCAGAAGAATATAAATAACCCAAATAACCAAGAGCTAGTGAGAAGCTAACTACTGTGGTCCATTCACATAATTAAATACTACTTTGAAATAAAACAGAAGCAAACTACTGATACACAAAACATCAATTAAGAAATTGAAAATGGTTATGGTGAATGAAAGAAGCAAGACAACCTCATTTACAATTTCTTACATATAAAGATCTATGTAAGCAAACTCACTCTTTGGTGACAGAAAGTTACATATTATCTAGGGTCAAAGTAGGGTTCAGGGTTCAGGGTTGTCTGAACTCAAGCACAAGGAAATTTTTTGGGTGATGGGTATATTCTACACCCTGATTTGAATGGTGTCAAAACTCATTCAACTGTACACTACAATGTAAGTATTTTTTTGTGTAAATTATATTTCAATAAAGCTGATTCAAACAAAAACAACAGCTTGGGGAAAAAACAAAATGCAAATGGTGATCTCAAAAGAGAAGTTTTTAGGGAAATAATTACTTTTATTCAATGTTTGACAGACGATCTCCTTGTAGGTGAAGTTTTCAGGTGATAAACAAGAATGACAGGGGGAGAACATAATTAAAAATTTCCTGAAAACTTGAAATTTTTGAGTTTGATATTTGAGAAATTTCCAAATTTTCTCATTTGACAAAATGAAGTCATTTTCTAAATTTGAGGCGTTCTGACATCATATTGACTTAGTGTCATTAACCTTATTATAATTCCTTTTGATAAAATTGAGGTATTATGATTTTCCTTGAAATATCTGAAAAATAAAACCAGAAATTGAAATTGTATTCAAGTACTTACAGAGGGAAAAGTAATAAACTGGTCCTATTGTGGAAGAAATATTGCTGGACAATGGGCTGCAGATGCCTACCCAGTCACATACCAATGCAGGTGCAATTAACAAGTCAGATTCCTGGCCCAGTCTCAGCACCCCTAAACAGAGCTGCAGATAACAGCTCAGGCTGGTCTGTGTCCTTGGACAATTACCTCCCTGCAAAAACTTCCCCATTTCCTCTGAGAACTAGCCTTCAAACATAGGATTTGTACATTTTTTTACCCATGTAGCAATATAGAGATAGTAAAATATAAAAAGAGCTCCCAGCCTTTGCTCAGGGCCCAGATTTTTGGAGAATGGTCCATTTCTGGGTTTTGGAGAATGGTCCATATGAATCTGGAATAAAGTTCCTGGTCTCCGGAAATCCTTGAGTACCACCTGGTTTATCCTCCCATAGCCTGGGTTATGGGCCAGAGTAATTCCATAACACTATCCTTGTCTGCAAGCTAGCTAAGCATATGAACTCAGAATGTAAGCCATCTCCATGCAACATTATTATGCAACTTGCAAATCTGGGTTAAATATTTTATCCCTCCAGTTTTTAGCCCTCTATTTGTTGTCTTAAATAGAGACTGGGATTTTATGTTATGCTAGAAAGCAACGTGGAACCATAAGAGGGCAGCATTCCATTTACACAACTCATTACACAATTTCCTATAAATGTTCAGTGCATTTAAATTATAGGACTTCAAAATTAGCATACCATTTGCTAGTATTAAGTCTCCTAGGACTATGTTCAAAAATTTTGTTTAGTTAAAGTCTAGTCAAAGCTTCTCTGGCTGTCATTTTTTTTTTAAACAAGAAGACTACTGTTCAGTCCCATCAGTGATATAATATATAAAACACACGTGTTTACCCAACTAAGTAGAGACCCTCTAGGACTCAGATGTAGATTTATAGAGATATTTTTCTATGGATTATCTGTAAACTGCAATTTATATGCAACTAAGTGTTCAAAATCAGTGACAATGTCCCACATCAAAATCATGTTTCAATAATAAGAAGTGACCCAGGGAAAGTAAAAGACAATATCATGTTATCTTTGGGACAAGAATAACTTGGTTATTATATGGTTCTAAACACTTTTACTTAAGTTGTGGAAGGTTAAAAACTACTCTTACGATATTTACAATAATTTAGAGAAATTGGATATATTTTCCTGATGCAACAAAAGATAGATTCTCTTACACTGAAAATGAGTCCAGGGGTTTTTTGGAATCAGTATCCAAATTGTTAACTACACTCTCAGCTGTGTAAGCCCATAATCTTATAAGGACAAAAGGCAAAATGTCTGTATAGCTCAAGGTTACAACAAGAAATTCACGGTATACTGGACTAAAACCCCTCTTCTCTCCTTCTATCCTTAACATGAGGTCATGACCTCCTGGTGAATCATGTCAACCTGCACATCTCACAGTCCACATAGCTCTCTGCTTGACATTCAGTTCATCCTTCTGCTACACTAGGCTGAAGTATCTTATTCTCTTAGGAAGTCACCTCCATCTTCCATAGTTGGAGGAGAGGACCGTTTAAAAGTTGACAAAGACAACTCTTAAGTTCTAGAAAATCCAGAACACTAGCAGTTGACAGTATGTCCACACCTAAAGGACCATCTGTCACCCTGTTGGATTATTAAGGATGTCTGAAAGAATTCATTTGACTTGCTTCAAATCACCATCTCCATTATCCTCATTGTGTCTCACAACAATGGAGTGAAATTATGAACAGATGAAAAATACAATGAGTCCTATGACCTTTCTTTGATAAGAACATTTACGTTACAAATAGAGAAACTAGCTCAGGAAAAATTATCCATAAGCTAACACAGCAGAATTTACAAATAGAGGGAATTTAAAAATGCTATATGTTTGCACCTTGCCGGAAGACCAGAGAAAAGTCCTGCCTAAGAATGAAATAATGTCACTTGATTACAAATGTTATTCTAATTATACCCTGACTCCATTTTAATATTTAAAATCTATTCTGATGTAGTGTTAGGATGTTAATAAAATGTAAATTGCTTTTATCCTGACCTTCTGTTTTATTGTTTCTCCTCGGCTTTTATTACAGAATTGTTATTGCTATGGAAATGTTAACTTCCTGTTTGTATTTCTGCAACCCTGAAGGGCATAGAAGTTGGCCAGTTTAGGCTTTATTAGGCAGCTACTGAGAGATAAATAGCTGCAGCATTTTTACTTTGTTTTGCTACAGTTTACTAAATGAAAACCTGTCCATTAAAAGTAAACTTTGTGGTCAGTGTCACCGAAATGCCTCCCTTTTGTCTCAGCAACAAACTACAAACCTTAAGCTCATGTAAATTAATTTTAAAGAGCTACAATATCTGCATCTAACCAAATATGACTTGCATCTCTATATATTTGCCTCTCTGAAACAAGTAGAGGATGGTCATGGACAGACAAGGGTCAAGGACTTGCCCAGATGGGCTTCCTTATGGTTACCACTCCCTGGAGGCCGATAGTGAAGGGCTGAATTCTTGGTTTTCTGGATGCATAAAACTGATTCTGTTACTTTACCAAAATTCTAGCTCTGATGCTATCTTATAAACAAGAATGTCATTTTAATCACCAGTCAGGGACATACTGAAAACAGGAAGAAGGAATAAAGCCAGTGCTCACATTCTCAGTCTTTCCTAGGAACAAAGCAATTAGACAACTGAGTGAGTGGTAAAAAGTTACTTGGTGAGTCAACAGCAAAGGAAACTGAATGTCCTTGGAAGAATATCCCCTTAATTAAAAGAAGATACACTTCTCTCTAGTGATCAGTATATAGTACTTTGTTCTATTCTCTTAGATGATTACAGAGGAATTATTGAAGGAACCCTTACTCTCTCTTTTTTTTTTTTTTGCTTCTGTAGAAAGTAGTTTCTATAGAGCAAAGTAGCAATAGTCCTAACACATTTCCCCTTTAACAAATAGGTCTTCATAGATAGATATAGATCTATAAACAGATACAGAGAGATACAGCGAGAGATATCTATATACACACATATGTATTTCATGAACAAAGCAGACAAAATCTCTGCTTATGAAGCTTTGTTTTGAATGGTGAAAAGCAGACAATTAAATATGGCATGTATATTTTATATAGTTGAAATAATATTGAAAATAAAATCAATGAGGGGTAAGGAGAGAGCAGAGAGCAATGAAAGAAGTGCTGTTTCAGAAAACAAACTCTAAAAAGGCCTCCATAAAAAAGGGACATTGTTATAAAAGCCCGAATTAAGGGAAGGGCAAACCATAGATGTGCCTGGGGCAAGAGATCTTCCCAGAAAGAAGTCAGCGCATGTGAACAAGAATGAGTTCAGAGAGTGGTTTAAGATGACATGTGTTGCTGTAAGACCATGGTGAAGAATCTGAAGCCTATTATGAGTTCAATAGAAAACACCTGGAAAGTTTAATATAGCGATATGACATAATCTGATCCATGCTTCAATGAATCTCTTTGACAACTGCATGAAAAATAAATTCTAGTAGAATGTCATAGGCAATTCCTCAAATGGCGAAAACAAATGTTGATTCCTGATATTCATGTTGTCTCATGGTGTTGACTTTAGGCATGTGGGCAGCACTTAGGATTTGCTTTTAGGCAGCATAATATGGTAAAGGTGGTGAGTTATCACTTCTGTGATTCAATATACAAATTGTAGTGTCCATCTAGCTAGCTGATTATTGTCTTCTTGACTCATATACTTGGATGAAGCAAGAAATGATGCTGGATAAGTTCACGTAACAAGAAGGGTAGATGAGGAGGACCTCTGTTCAATAGCCCTTGAGGAACTGAATCTTGTCCTCAGACAGAACTTGGGACTATTTCCCTTGTCATACCTTCAGATGAGACCTCAACAATAGATCAAACCTTGTTTGCAACCTTGCGGGAATCCCAGGTGCAGAGAACCCAGATGAGTTGATCCACAGAAACTACAAGATAGTAAGTATGTGGAGATTTGAAGATTACCTGTGGTGATTTGCCATTTATCAATAGATAACTAAGACGGGGGTAAGGGTAGTAACTGGGAGAACAACTAGAAAGTTAGAGCTGTAACTTAGGTGAGAGGGAGACATCAGTGACCTGAGTAGGGCTACAGTGATGACTGTGCTGGAAAGTGACAAATTTTAGGGGTCCTCCCTAGTGGTGCAAGGGTTAAATCTCAGCACAGTGAAGCTATCAGCAGCCACAGCAGCATGAGTTTGATCCCTGGCCAGGGAGCTGACCCACATGGTTCAGTACACCTCCTCTCTCACCCACTACTCCCCTCAGCAATGTGTTTCAGTATTATGGTTTTGCTGTTGTATCAAATATGGACTCTGAGAGAAGGAATGGAAATCAGGGATAGTACAAAGCATTTTAGCCAGAGCAAAACAAGTGCCTGCTTGTTGACCTAAAGAGACTAGAAAGGCCAAGTTAAATTTTGTTGATATAGGGAAGATTAGAAAGAAAATTTTTATTTTACTTTTGTTTTGGTTTTGTTTTTTAAAGATTTATTTATGCATTCAAGCACTAGAGTACAGGCCAGAGGTGTGTGTGTTGGGGGGGGGGTGGGGGGGTGAGAGGATCCACCAGAGACAGAGCGGGGAGCAGAACAGGCAGACTGACTGAAACACACTGCCGAGGGGAGCAGTGGGCGAGGCAGGAGAGGTCTGCTGCGCCATGTGGGTCCCCTCCCAGGTGACCGAATCAGCAGGAATCAAACTTGTGCTGCAGTGACTGTTGGCTTCATGGTGCGTTGCTTAACACATTGAGCCACCAGGGAGGGGCTTTGTTTTGTTTTGATCTCTTTTTGTGAAAATAAAAGGGTAAACAGTGGGACCAAAAAAGTTCTCTCTTGGATATGCCATGTTTTAGATACCTATTTGACATTTCCTAGTATATACTAAGTCTGGAGTTTAGAGGGAAGACCCAGGTTGGAAATATACATTTGGAAATCACATGACTTATCCTCACCTTCTCCTCAAAGTCTAGTAAGAGTACGTACCCTCAGACTGGAGAATAAGGAAGAAAGCAAAGCATGTCTATACTTGACACCCTCAGAAACAAGGTTTGAGTCAAACCAGGAGAATCAAGAGAAGCCCTCAAATTCCATTACCAAAAATCTCCTTCCTTCCAATTTGTGGCTGGACTAGGTGAAAAATAAAGGTATAAAAACAAACAAATGACAGAATCAAAATTGTGGTTATAAATCCAACATACCTTTTCTTCTCAAGAAAAATGTGTCCACGATGGGATAAACAAAGTTTCACATATGATCAGGGGTCACTTGGTGAGGAGGAAGCAGCAGCACACAAATACATTAAGTTGGACCAAACCTTGAGCTAATAAGAGTATGAACTAGGTGTAGCAGTGGGAAATCAAAGGAAAGGTAGTGGAGGGGGTGTAGTTCAGAGGCATCTGAAAGCTACTCATGAAATCCCTTTAGAGAATTCTAACATGTAGGTGACACTGGTGTTTTCTTCCCGAGCAAGGCACCAGAGCATCTCTGGAAAGTGATCTATTTCTTTGGCAGAGGAGATGGGAACAAACACAAGTGAAATCATTTTAGAAACACGTCCTCTGCTTTGTGAACCTATATCGCATGATCTCAAGCTATGAACAAAATGTCAATAGTTTTCATGTCACTTTCAGGGGTGCTGGGTGGCCCTTTCAGTCACTCAGAGCACTCCAATGCTTTTGTGTACTTCCACGTGGATTCCTGGTACCTTTCGTGAATCCACCAGACTGAAAACCTCCATCTTTAGGAATGTCTTTTGGGCATATATTAACTCATTTAGTTCCCCTAGAAAATCCACTAGGCAAACTCTATTTGTAATAGAAGAAACTGAAGTATTTTATTATGGCTACCAGAGAAAACTAAGACAATTATACTCTACAATCTCTGAGGTTGAGCTGGGCTATTTTTTGGCATTTTCAATTGAATAATTTTCTGTTGAAAATTTCTATTTCCACATCATCAGATTCCAACATAGGGAAAACAAAACTGAAATTACTATGTAGCACACACTTGAAAGAGAAACACAGTCCTAAGTGGACAGCACAATGGAGGCCTTTGGTTTGGTGATGAGAAAAGAAACAGATCTTGACAGCATTTTCCTAGCACTATTTGGAACTTTCTGTTGTGTCATTCAAGGTCCCAATAGGAAATTAGGCTAAAGTGAGAAAGCTTTAATAAGGCATCACTTACAAAGGTGTGCAGGATCTTGAGAACTACACCGCATCGAGGCCTCCTATAACAAGGAGATGGCATATTTAGGAAAACTCAAAAGAGAATCAGGCCTTCAGACAAACTGTGAATGTAACCATTCTGAAGTGACTGTGAAGAGGAATGTAGCCCATAAAGATTAGCATCCTTGGGAGAGAAATGGAATGTAGGGTAAGACGGAGAGAGAAGGGACTTTGGAGTATAAGGCATAATTACCCTCTCCTAGTGATGGTTCAACATGTCTAGAATTGACCTAAGATAGAGGTGTTTCTAATGACAGTGGAAATAAGAAGTCTAGAAAAATATAGTCCTAACCAGGCTGACTTGGTGACCAGTCCAAAGTCAGACCCCCTAGAAATCTCAAATAAAAAACATGCGCATAAAGAAAAGGGGCTTCTGGATTCAATGACTCGAGTACATCAAGAACTCTTTGTGATCATTGAGCTCTTCTTGCTTTGGCAATTGTATCTATAAAATGAGCATAATTATAGTGCTGACTCATAAAATTATTGGAAAGATAAGTAAACGTGATTTGTGTGAAAGGACATCAGAATATACAAAGAGTAACAACATCTTTTGGTGATCTCCCAGGGATATAAGGACTAAACCAAGTAGCTAGTCAATCATTTCCAGAAGGAAAAAGACACAAACACTTACTGAAGGTCCACTGTGCCCCCCCACACACTGTACAATGCTTGACATAATGATTTCATTTAGTTTTGAACACAACCTATCAAATATTAATGTTACCAATCTACAGACAAGAAAACAGAGGTTTGGAGTGATCAAACAACCTAGGTCACACATCTGGCAGGCAGATCAAGGTCAAGGTCACACTGGAGCAATGTAACTCCCAAGCCAATGTTCTGGTTTTTTCCACATCATTAATCCTGCTTAAAGCTACACCAATAATGTAGAGAAATTACAAGCTCCATTCTCAGTGTTCTCTTGGGGGTGAAGGGAGAAGCTGATCACCATATCTGTTAAGATCCTCTGCTTCTCTGTGAGATACCAAGAAGAAAACCTGGGAGCCCTGGCACATTCAATTAAGGAGCTGTCCCAGCTGGGCTATCTCGGCTGAGCCCAAGATGCTGATTGCTGGATTTGATATCTAAAGGCATCTTGACTTGGCTTTCAAGTCCAGAGGCGGCAAAGTCCTCACGAGAAAGCAGCTTCAACAGCGACCTGCGCTTTCCACTGCAGCAAAACAAGATCCCACCCCTTCGTGTTCATCCCTCTGCCAGGAACCCAATGAGAATCATCGCCCTGTTTCACCAGACTCCATTTGTTTCCAGGCAGGGAGTGAGATAAATTGCCCTTTCCTTTGTTGCTCTTCTTCAGCAAATGATCGAAAGGCTCTCGCTCAGGTCAGTTTAAGTCATCCAGAATAGGAAAATGGCGGAGTCAGATGGTGAACATGTGATTTTATCTCAATCTCGCGGGATCACGGTAACCAGGTAGAGTGTGAGTTCATGGGGATGAACTAAGTGCAAGTTCCATAAAAAGAAGGGCATTTTGTTGGGTGCAGGAGGAACATATTGGGCCAGTCTGTCTGGTTATTAGTCAATAGGATGGATTTATAGACGGCAGGAATCATGCCCAGAGCCAACACTGACCAGGGAACATCCATAGTACCCATGAGATCCTCGGTTCCTGGCCAGGGATGGCTATTACTGCCCCATTGACCTGCACAAAGAGTTTTGGACACCCCAGAGTCGTAGCCCTTTCTGTCCTGCAGGGATGTGACTTTTTGGTTGCTTTCCCTGTTTCAGAATGGCGCGGGATCAGCACTCACTGTGAACGCCATGACGTCAGGGGCACTCTCTGACCTTGCTCCAGTGACCAGTCGACTTCGTTAAATGAGTAAATGAATCAGCTCTGTGACCTCAACTCTCACTCAGCGCAACAGGTTACTATGTGTTAGGTACTTTTCCTGTCACCCCAGATAGGCTAACTTATGAGGCAGTTAGCGGGTTGTCAGAAAAGTCATGATGTATTTTTTCTGTTTTTCAAGCAAAAATGTGTCATGGCTTTTCTGATAACCCGAATGAATCTGGAGCTTATAGCACCAGATATAAACAGCCTCCAAGAAAGACTTAGTTGAAGTCTACTGGGGGCTCACCATGGCACCCTCACCTGAAGACCCCTCTGGATGAAGAGGCCAGATGGCTGCTGAAGCAGATAATAAGACAGTAAAATGAACACGGGCCCTTAAAGACTTCCTCCCAGAAGTAACACGTGCCAGATCTGCTGCCATCCCTACTCCAAACACAGCAGGAGAGTTCAATTTTACTGAGAAGAAAAAGAAAACCAGAATATTTGTGAATATCTCTGTGGTGATCATCCATGATTTAGTTCTTTTAAACCTCATAATTCAGCTTTAACATTGACATACTATTGGTTTTGGCTGTTTTTAGATATGGATTTTAAGATTTAGAGAGACTGAGCTAATCAAGAAAATCAAACAGTGGAGCCTGGATTCAAGTTCAATCACTTAACCAACCTGATGAGCCTTGATATCTGCAGATTGCAGTAAGTTCTATCAAGGGAGACACAGTGAAATCTCAAAGGTGTGTAGGATGAAATTTGTCAGGGTTTGTGCCTGAAATCTTTAAGCCAAACTGCCCTGACTTGTGCCCATGCTGGCAGTGTCTCTGCTTCCTGATTTATCCTTAGTCTTTATTGGAAGAAGTTGTTATCCTTGAGTAGAATGATCACTACTCACTTAAGGCATTCTGCAGCTGCCATCATCCATTCCATGGCTATTTTTTCAAAGTACCCAGCAAAGGCAATTTTCTTATTTGCTGGTGGTAGATAATATTCATGGAAGCTATTATGAAGTTCATATTTATAAGAAAACTATTCTTTCCATAACAAATTTTAGCAGTTCAGACATCAGAGCATTGCAAATTCAGTTTGTGGCTCACATTTTTCTTTCCCTGTAGACAGAAAAAATTATTTTCCTAATGTTGAGATTAGGAGGTGGACTTAGCTTATTGGGGATGAAACATCAGTTGGTTAATGACCTGCAAACTATTTCTGTGGAATAAAATAGCATGCTAAAAATAAAATGTTGGCCTAACACATCATCATGAATTTTTGAAGTGATCAGAGGACACTATCAACTGACTTTTTAGGTAATTTACTAGGGTGGGTATAATAGCCACAAAAACACACTCGAGCCAACTTGCATAAGTGAAGGAATTTATCATAAGACCCTGGAGAGCTCAAAAAAATCAAAATAAATGCAAATTATCAAGGCTCAGAAAGGAACAAAAACAGCAAAACTCACATCATCTGGGGAAAGGAGATCTCTCTAGATTCTAACTTCTGGGATCCTGGGGAAAAAGCTTTAAAAAGGCATAGTATGGGCCACACATGTGCTGTTAATAATGTCTGGCAGATATTATAAAGCTCAATAAATTGTTAAGTGAGTGAATAAATGAACGACCAAGCTGTCTCAACCTTATATCACTCTCTCAGAGAGAAGATTGAATTTGATGGCATATGGGGTTTGTATTCATTGCCTGTTGTTGCTAAAACATATTGCTACAAATTAGTGGCTTAAAGAAAACAAATTTTCAACCAAAGAGAGAGAATTTGAAAAAGTTATATGCAGCAAAAAGTTATATGCAAAACAAGTCAGAATAATAAAAAATATTGGACATTCATATAACAGAGAATTCAACACCTTCAGAAACTGCTGGACATTGACAAATATCCTGAGGCCTCTAAGCTTAATGGGGGGTGGTACAGGGACAGAGGGGCACATAGGGTGCTCATGGGGTAAAAATAATTAATCAATTTAAGAAACTCACAAATGTATCATCTAGCCCTAGAGGTCAGAAGTTTTAAATGATTCTAATGGGGCAAAAGTCAACATATCAGAGCTGGTTCATTTTAGGAATTCCGGGGGAGAATCATGTCCTTGCTTCTGTCAGCTTCTAGAAGCTACTGGCATCCCTAGGTTTCTAGCTCCTTCACTTCAAACTGTTTACATTGGCAGAATTCTTTCTATTGATTTTTTTGCCCCCTTGTCTCCCTTTTACAAAGATTCTTGTGATTACATTGAATCTACCAGATAATTCAGGACCCTCCATCCAGATCATTAAGTATTTGAAGTCCCTTTTACCATGTAAGAAACAAATTTACAGATTTGTATGTTAGTCTGTGGACATCTCTGAGGAAGCATTATCCAAGCTACCACAAGAACACTTTCAGTTCTAAAATTCTGGAATGCTCTGTCTGCTGATGCTGATATTAGGTACTGTGTAGAGCTTTGGTCCTGTTGTCTGTGGAAGTTTCACTCTATGACAAACTAAGTTGTTCTATGGTAAATCAGAGTTACTGAGGGAGGATTTTGTCTCAGGTAACTCCTGACTATTGGATGAACAAGACATCTGTCAATACCTATGCTATACATTATGGGACAAGAACAAAGATTTTTGTTACAATGTTTCTAAAATCTCTATTCTCAAAATGGTATCACAGCAATAGGACACTATTTAACAGTCATTCACGTGTAGTGGCAGGAAGGGGCACACTGGGCAGGTTCTCGATGACTCTAGAAGACGGGGAAAGGAAAGCATCTTGGAGCCCTTGGTGGCTTTTTCAGTTTTATTTACAGGGGTGGCCAAGTACATGGCAGGCATGGGTGAGGGGGCCAGGAGGCTGGCAGGCCTCCTAGCCCCCAGCGCATCTCACCCTCTCAGCTGTTTTGCTGCTTCTGCTGGTCTCTCGTTCTGCTGGCGTCCAGATCCACGGCTGCTGCTGCTCTCCTTAACTGCTGCTCTATCTCACATCCTTATGATGCCGCCCGCCCTTATACATCCATGTCCAAACCCTGGTGCACCAACTTGCGCATGCCCACCGAGGCATGCATGCAACACCGCAGGTGTCCATCATTATACCAGTGGTGAGAGGGCAGAAAAGTCTGAGACTTTTCTCTGTGACCCTACAACATGGAATTCACACATGTCCAGAAGCAAGTCTGACTAAGGACAAGCTAAGAACAATAGGAAACACCTGGGCACTAAAAAGAGTATTGTGTCCTACTTCCACATGTAATTAAACACACACACACACACTTGAATGCACAAATATAAATAGCTACCAAATGCCTAATTTTATGTATGATTATTATTTGAATGCTTTGAAATAGCTAGGTAGGATAATTTCATTTTAAGAATTGGTGTTTTCTTCTCATGCCTTCTAGTTAGTGCTCTAAATGCATTGTTAATCTTCTTATTAGATAATGCAGGCCCAAATATTCCTGGCCCACAGGAAATAACACCATTTTTAATTACCCACACCAGTAATTTCTAGATGTTGTATGATACCTTAGGGTTTTTTACTAATGTCAGTAAAAGGGGCTCTGGCATTCTCAATGCTAATATAATTTATTGAATTAAAATACACATCCAATATTTATTAACACCAAGGCCCTGAAACAAAAATCTCCTATAGAAACCAAGTTTTCAAACATTCTACCTAAGAAATAAATACTAAATTATTCATAATCATTTGTATTTTCTTTATATCAAACACACTATTTACTTTCCATTCTGAGCCTCTGAGCAGCCTGAGATAATAGCAGTTGACATTGTTCAAGCAATTACTTTAAACCAGTCTACCAGCAAATACTTATATGTTTTTAATCCTATATATAATACATGATTTAATCACAATAATGATTGTGGGCATTGTCATTTCAGTCATTATGCAGTTGAGTAAACTGAGGCAGAGAACAGCTACTTAATTCAGGGCAAGTTGCACAGCAGAGCTAGATTTCAATCCACAGGTTGTTCCCACAGAAATTATACTATGACAGTTCCCATATTATCACACTGATTAGGTATCAGAGCAGACATAAGCAAAAACTGTCTATAGCTTTTATTTCTCTTTCTATATTTTTCCTTCCTTTCCTTTCTGTTTCTTTTTTTAGGGTAAGTTTATGATTTCAATAGACAACTGGTTTGCACCGGGCCTGTACATTAAAACAACTTAACATGTTTCCATGTTTGCCACACTCACTCTAGAGATTTGCATTTGGTGTGCCAAGGTAAGCAGATACCCATGTGGAGTATGTAACTCTTAGGTAACTGTCCTGGGGACTCATGAAGAACCACTGCACCAGACATACAAATTCTGAACAAAGTGCAGAAGTACCATTATTACCTTAATTAATGAGACAGAATTAGGATCTCAAAGTGGTGTCAGAATGCTGATCGACAAAAACATTTAACAGCTCCCAAGAGATTGTGAATCTAGTCCAGACAGAAAGAAAAATTTACAGCAAAAATGTGGTCCCTGGCTGGACAGAGCATACCAAGCCCGATGAAATTGGAAACACTTAAAGCTAAATCAACCCCCTGAGGGCCCACATGGACCTGTTCCTGTGTATGGCATGCCTTTGCATTCCTGAGAAGAAAGGTAGGACACAGTGGAGCGAAAAATAAAACTACAGATGAAAAAAGAAAACACCAATAATGCATTGTGGTTGGAGTTTAATAGTCCCAATGATTTAGAAATGGGGTAATGTCATCCAAGAATGAGCAATGGGAAATAACCCCGTACCTTTCATTTGTCTCTAATGCTCTCTGTTCTGAAGGCAGCTCTCTCGGTTCCGCCAAAGGATTTCACAGGCTTAAAAAGACATGGAGAGAAGTCATTTCAAAGGATCAGTGCACAGTGACATGCTCATACTGATTTTGAAGTCTCCGCGTTACTTCAAATGAATTATTTAAAATAATTCACACTCCTCAGACACCATGACTCATGTCCTCTCTCAGTTTCTATGTAATACTTTTTGTTATTCTTGTTGTTATAGAAGACAACTTTCTGGCTTTCAGTTTTGTTTGTACTTGAGAAAGGCAAAGAATGTTTTGTAAAAATGTTGATGTCTGCTCGTATATCGAGTTGATTTTTAAAATGAGTTAATTTGGGGCCCTCTTCTGATTCCTTGCTGTGAGTTTCCATGTGGAATCAAGGGCACACAGGAATAGTGCAGGACACAGAGTCCTTTTACTAAAGGACATAGAGTCCTTTACGAGTACTTAGTGAATTTTGTAACTTTGACATTTTTTTCCATCACCCTGGGTGCATCTTACACCGGTTGTTTTCATTGGAACACACACATGGTGTCTTTCAGTAAATTGTCATTTCTTAGAATCTGGTCTTTTTCCATTTAACTCAGATTTTTCCCTGATTTGATTTTAGATTATGTAACTGTTGCCAAATTAGACATGGTTTAAAAAAAATACCACCACTAACATCTCCTGATGTTGAATTAGTATTTTAGTTTAACCACCTAGTAGAACTATCAACACTCACCCATCCAAGTGACAAAATATATTTTTTGTCCTCCAGCCATTCCAGAAAAAAATAACTGATTTTACTAATCACCTACCTCACCTGACATTGATTTTCCATCTCCATGACAATGACTCAACAATAAACAAATAGCAATTAAACGTCTACAGCTCAGGAAGCAAGGGGCTGTGCGGGGACCTGAGCATGAACTCCATTATGAAGAATAAAGACGAAGACCGGAGGATTTCACTCATATGTGCAATAAGAGAAACAAAACAAAAGGTCATATAAAACCAAACCAACAAACCCTAGAAATATGACTGTAAAACTGAGGCTACCAGAGGGGAGGGGGAGAGTGGGAAGCATAGTGGGGAGGAGGCCAGTGGACTGTGGAGGCCTTGGTGTTGGGTGTGGTCTAGTGTGGTAAGAGACACCTGAAGGTAAAAAGTATCGGTAAATATTGATTAAAAAAATTCAACTGAGTCACCAATGTCCTGTAAAACTTCCCTCATTAGTATCTTTCACCTATCCCAACTCTCACCTCCGCCTAAATGTAATAAAGCAACCCTTATCTCAATTCCCATGATACCCTGGAAGATAAATGCTTACTTTTGTAGAAGTTATTTAGGTTCTCAAAGCATCCTCTCATCTATCAGCTCTCGAATCCACTGCAGCTCTGTGTAGCGACGTGCCCCATCTGTTGGCTGCAGGCTGAGTTAAGAGCCTTCTAAGCAGGGGAGCTGCTGACACCTGGAAAGACAATGATCAGTAGTTAAAATTTCAGAAACAGAAAATTCTATGCTGTAGTCAATTGAATTCATCACTGTATCAGTCTCCCCCTAAAGATCATAAGCACCTGACATTAATGAATTGCATTTTTTTTCTTTTCTTTCATCTTAACCCCTCCAGTGCCCTACAGAAAACTTCAGCCTAATAGGAACTCTTCAATCATTTTATGTTCAAGTGGGCTCATAATTATAGAATCTAAATGTTAAAGCTCAATGACACCTTAGAGATTCACTAAAGTAACCTCCTGATTTTACTGATAAAGTTAGTTCTGGCGCCAGGAAGGGGCACAGAGCAAGTTCTTGATGATTTGGGCAGACGGGTCAAGGAAGGAGTCTTGGAGACCTTGGTAGCTTTTATGCTTTTATTTACAGAGGTGGCATCAGGTTCACGGCAGGCAGGGGTGCCGGGGGGTGGGGGGGCAGGAGGCTGATAGGCCTCCTAGCCCCTGGCGCATCTCACCCTCTCGGCTGCTTTGCTGCCTCTCTCTTTCTCTCTCTCTCTCTTGTTCTGCTGGGGTCCTGTTCTCCTGCTGCTGCTGCTGTGCTTGCTTGCTTGCTTGTTTGCTACTCTTCTTCTCTTGCTGGCGTCCGCATGGCACCGCCCTTATACGCCCATGTCCAAACCCAGGTGTGCCCACTTGCGCATGCCCACCTAGGCATGCGTGCAGCACTGCAGGTGTCCATCATTATACCAATGGCAGGAGGGTGGAAAAGCCTGAGGTTTTTCTCAGACCCTACAGTAGTGAAGACTAGAGAATTTACACAGTGTCCCAAAATTGTAAAATAGGGACAAAGCCAGAATTACTACCCAGACATATGCCCTCCAAACTCAATGCTCTACTTATTCTATCAGAAAGATTAAAAGATGAATTGACAATCTAGATGGAAAAGAAAAAGGCTAGCTGCAAAAACACAACGAAAAATGGAAGCAAATACAGGAAGTGCCAGACACTGTTGCAAAAAGGGAGAAAATGTTTGAATCGTCAAGATTAACTATCACAAGTGCCTGGCAGTTCTAGCGCCTGGATTCTTGGATTTATTGCCTTTACTCAGCAGACACCTTCTAATGTTGGCTTTGAGTGGTCCTCCCTGACCTTCCAATGTAGATCTGAAAAATCACACATCTATTCTCTCCACAACATCTTGAACTAGTTCATTTTTCCCAACTTACCACATAATATCGCACATTTGTTTATCTACTTATCTATCTGTTTAATTTGTATTTCTTCCAGGAGAACAAGGGCCATGTCTATTTTATTCCTTATGCTATTTTGAGTACATCACAAATCCACTCACAAATAGTAGATACTCAACATCTAATCCATCATTAATTTATTCAACAACATTCCAATTAATGGGGGCACAGAGATAGAAAAAGCAGACAAAAGTCCTGCCTTCTTGGAGCTTATATTCTGGTGGGGGGAATAGAAAATACATAATATAACATAAACATGATACTGCATACTGAAGGAATTTCAGGTATCATTGATTTGAAGATGCAGTGTTACATTTGTGTATAAACAAAGAAAAAGGCATAACAAGCTTGCCTTGTGCTTGATTTTTTCAATGCAAGATATAAAAATATGAATAAGGGGCATCTCAAAATGATAAAGTATAGTACTTTGTATGTTAGGTGATGGCGAGTGTTACAATGAAAACTAAAGTTGTTCGGGACACATCAAGTGAGAGTTCCTTGAGTTGATGAATGGATTTGCTGGGTTTAAGTATAGCGGTACAGAGAAATATCAAACAAGAGGGTAGTTGTAAAGAATGGATGCATTAGTCAATAACCAACTTTGTACTGGGACTATAGGCATTCATTTTAGTGACAGGTATATCCTGCCCACAGGCCTGACAATTATTTCTTGTGTGGGCTCACGCAAGTTTTTGAGTCTGTTTGCTCACTTGGAAAATGGGTACTATAAAATGTGATATTTGAGATAATAGGTAAAGGACCCTGAACATAATGGCTATTCAGCAAACGGTAGTTCTAATTACCATTATCATTTTGTTCAGTAGCTTTCAAATTTAATTCCCGTTGATGTCCTATTTGTTTCCTGTTGGCCCCAGGCCTTGATTTACGAATTCTAGGCCTTCCTCCCCTACTATAAACTCCCATAATAACCTGTGTTCTGTTTAGCATCTTCTATTTCAATTTGTCATTGATTTGTTTCCCATACTCGACTGTAAATTCTCTGACCATGTGAACTCTGACTTGTTCGTTGTCATCATATCCATAGTACAATGCTTGGCATCTAGAAGTTTCTTATTTTCTGACTGAGTGTAAGAATGAGTGTGTAAGGTAAAGGGAAAGTTTTCATTAATGGCCCGGTGATGAAAGCGCTGGGCATCCATCCTTTCATTCAACACAACTTGTTTTGAGTGCTAACTGGCAAGAATTTCCAAGGAGATCACTGCTTCCTGCAAGACATAGGAATATCCCCTGAAATGCAGTCAGGACTCATCTTGGATTTTCCCCATCTGAAAGGCAGACCTTCCGCTGTGTTGCTGCCACAGCCACTCTCCACGGCAAGTGGCTGAGGTGAAGGTTCTTGAGAAACTGCAAGTATTTCTCAACATTTTTGTATGGGAATCAGAGAATTCACACTCACCACTGACCTGTGGAAGCACTACTTTGTAGGTACAGCAAAACAACAGGGAGTTGATTGGTCTCCCCGCTTGCTTTAGACAAGAATGCCATGGAGAGTACAAGCTCAGGACTGGTCCCACCAGCAGACATGTCAACCTGAGGAGTCGCTTCTTTGAAAATGACTTCGCTCTTTTCATTTCTCATGAACTCACTAGGTCATTAAAAACTTTCCAAAACCAAGCTCCCGAGTGAAATCCTGAGGTCTCTCTATGCAAAACTAACCTACTGGCTGCACAGGTCAAGAAACCATTGCAAAGAAATCATCACTGCCCAAGGATGGTCTCGAGTCCAGTCACAGGGGTGCCAGTGCCATCACCACGTTGACGCAGATGGGGAGCCAGCCAGAAAAGGCAGAGTTCCGGTGTCAGACTCGTCTGCTCTCCGGCCTGGGAGTGAAGAGAGTAGAAGACAAGGTAGCTCAAGAATCGACAAAGTGCAACATATCTCTCAGCTGAGTCAGCCCAAGTGTGAAGTCCTTGAACCCTGTGGACCAGTTTCTGCACAGTGCAGAGGGCCCGGCCAGTGCCAGCTGGACCACTTGTGGTCTTGCATCCTGGCACCCAGTTGTGGGCTTCAAATAATTAGCCAAGGAGAGATTCTAATGACAGTTGCAAATGCCCTTAAGTTTCTAGGAGCTTACTGTCCCATAATAGACCATGGCTTGAAGTAAACAGAGCAGCTGGCAAAAAGATGTGTTGAAAGAACCTAGACTTCCAGCTTTTGCTATAATTTTGAGTCCATCTCTCGTTAACTGTGCCACTATGGACCGGGCAGGGGCCCTCTCTGAATGCTAATTTCCTCCTGATAAAAATATCAACTGAACATTCACTTATCTACATATCCATTATCAGGAATGCCAAGTGATTAGATGATCAAAAGATGATTTGTTGATTTAAAGGTGGTCTAGAAATGTTGGATCTTGTCTTTTGGTTTAAATGAAAAAAAAAATCACAAGATATATTTAAAAATATGGTAGCAAGAGAGCTGTACTTTATGAATAAGGACCATCATTCTTATTTAAACTTTTGACACAGTTTAAAACAAAAGCAGGTACTTTTTTCAAACAAGTAAATTGGTAGAGTGACCCCAGGTTGTTATATTGTCCCCCACCATTCCCTCCCTCCTTCTTTAGATGTGAACAGGACAATGCCGTAATCTTTTTTCTTTACCCCCAATGTGGATGGCATGATTAGGATAAAAGGTGGCAAATATGAAGGAAATGATGGCTCCTTTTAGATAAGGTACTGTCTTTGTTTAGGGAAAAAAATGAAACAAAACATGAGAAAGTCCATTAAAAAGAACAATGAGATTTACCAGTGGAGCCTCAGGCCCAGTGGCTCATCCCTCAGCCTTGAAGCAGTAGCCCAGAGCATTCAAAGCCATCCACACTTTGCCTTTATCCCTTTGCTGGGCTGCAGGCTATTCCCCCACCCTCTGCTGAGGCCACATACCCAGCACCTGCCTCCTAACAGCACTACCAGCACGACCACCAGCACAGTCTACCGCCACCCACCTCTGGGCCTTTAGTCACCTTGCCTTTCCTGCCTGAAGTCCATTCTGTCTCGGGTCTGTCTCTCAGAGGCCTGTTCATTTTTCCAGCTTCCTTTCTTTCAGGAAGCATCTCCAGATATGCTTGCTCCCAACCCCAAATCAAATGCATCCTTCCTGGCCCCCAAAACTCCCGAACTTTTCATACCGTTATTATGTCAGATGCCTTGTGACCTCCTGCACCACTTCCTTTCTGTAACTTTTCTGAAAGCCCAAGAAACAGTGTAGGCCACGCTCTGATTACGAGATCAGATAAAAAAAACGCTCAGAAGATAAGGAAGGTGCTTGGACATCTGCCTTGGTAGATCTCCGCAGTGCTGGCCGAGGGCTGGACACGCTGCAGGAAGTAGGACCACATCTCAGCTGATTTGACTACCACGGCTGCTGGAGATTTTCTGCTTTGAATATTGAATTTAAACTTTTAAACAGGTAGTAACTGTAGCATGAACAGTCTGTGAAACTCTAAAATCTATCCGTTCACTGGCCTAGACAGCCGTGTCCACATTGGACAAGGGGGATCCCACCACAACAGCTTCAGTGAATGGGATTACAGACAAGCGCTAATGGTTGTGGAGAACGCATTGCTCGCCACGCATTGTTCTAAGTGCTTTGCATGATTTTTCCCAGTTACTATTCAGAACAACCCTGCAAAAGGTCTGCTGTTATTAGCAACTCCATTGTACAGATGGAAACTGAGACCGAGAAATGGAAGGACACACAGAAAGTCAGCTTCAAAGCCAAAGTCACACTCTGCTCTCTTGTTTTTAGTCTAAAAGGGCCCCAGAGGACTTGACCACAGTGGCTACTCATTTGCCAGATCTTTATTCTATGCTATTTCAGCCTTATCTCACATGGGTTTTAAAAAAGCCTACAAAAACCCCCTCTTCCACCTTTCCCATGGTGCCTGCCTGCTGGTACTTCTGCTTTTGTATTCCTTTCATCTCCCCTTCATCTAACAGCCACTAAAGAAGAGGTAGAGCTTCCTTCAAATGTAAACTATGGTAAGTACCAGGCTCTTTGGAACCCAAGGAGTCACTGAATCAGTCACTGTTTGCGGCTCCCTTTAACAAATATCTCTTTGAGGTTCCAGAATGACTCAATCACACATCCCACACCTGCCAAGGAGAATCAGCTGCCTGAGATCTGAGCTGTCCCCAGAGTAGACAATTGCAAAGGGTGGGCCCATTTATAGGCCTGGCTAGTGCGTGGATGCCCTCATGAGAAGAAAACAACCCTCTTTATATAACATTGAAAATTCTGGAGTGATAGCCTGGACAAGAAGCCAGGACATATAAATCTTGAAACATAGTAAATGATGATACGACATTGTTACTTCTTAAGCTACCAACATTTGTTTGAAACTGAGCAACAAAAAAGTTTCAGTTTCCCTATGGGAGTCATAGGCATGGACCTTCTAAACTGAACGCAAAATTGATGTGGACCAACTTCCAGGTTGGGGGAGAAGACCTGCAGCTTTTATGGATTCACAACCCTCAGTCATGAGACTCTCTCTTGACTCCTCACTCAGAGACAGGAGCTGTAACCACCAAGTCAACATTTCTAGGCCCAGCCTTCAGTCCCAGCCTTTGCTGTAAACCCCCTCCCCCAGGGTATGGTTTAGAGCAGTGCCTTTGCCTCTGCTGGAGCTTCTCCAGCAACGTGTCTTTTGGGAGATGCAATCAAAGCACATTTCTTCCCACTGGGCCCCAAAACATGACCCAAACATGACATCTATTAAACTGTTTATGTTGAGCCGTCCATGATCCCACTTGGTCATGATGTATAAACCTTTCAATATGCTGTTGAATGTGGTTTGCTAGTAATTTGTTCAGGATGTGTGTATATATTTTCATCAGGAATATGGGCCTGTGATTTTCTTTATTGCAGTGTCCTTGCTGGCTTTAGTATCAGAGTAATATTCACCTCTTAAATTTTTGGAAGCGTAGGAGAGGATTGGTATTAATTCCTCTTTAAAGGTTTAGCACAATTCATCACTGAAACCATCTGGTCCTGGATTTGCTGAGAGATTTTTGATTACTGATTCAATCTCCTTCCTAGTAATTGACCTGTTCAGATTTTTTCTTTTTCTTCCTAGTCTTAGTAGGTTGTATGCTTCCAAGAATTTTTCCATTTCTTCTAGGCTGTCTAGTCTGTGGGCACAGAGTTGTTTGTAGTAAGCTCTTATGGTTTTTTGTATTCAGGTTATTTAATCCCTCTAGTGTGAATTGTTATGTTTAACAGTGAAAAGTTTTAAAGGCTTTCCTCAGATATAAGACAAGGCTCACATTCTCACTACTCCTGTTCAACATAGTATTACAAGTCGTAGCCACAACAATTAGAGAAGAAAAAGAATTAAAAGGCATCCAGTAGGAAAGAAAGAAGTGCAATGATCTATTTTTGCAGATGGCAAATTTTAACATGTAGAAAACCCTAAGACTGCACCAAAAACCTCATACAAATAGTAATGGATTCAATAAAGATACTGGATACAAAATCAACACACAAACATCAGTTGCATTTCTATACATTAATAATGAATTCCTTGAAGAAGAAATTCAGAAAGAAGTCCCCTTTTATAAAAGTATCAAAAAGAATAAAATCTTTGTGGATAAAATATTTTTAGGATTGGAGCACTAGGTTTGACCCCGGAACATGCTGTCTTCTGCCTCGGGTCTAGGAATACCTGTTTGTCTTACAGAGGAAGAGTTGCTGCATTTCACACCTGAACAGTCTCACTTGCTACAGGTAAACAGTCATACAAATTGTGTCCATAAAACCAAGCAGACAAGACTGGATTTCATAAAGGTATCAGTTCACACTATGTGATCCTTTGGGATCGGCTTACTGATAAATATTTGTAACTATAGCAGACTTTGATCTTGAAAAGAAGCTAGTGCTCACCTACTTTTAACTGTTAGAGGCAACCAAGACATGCCAAATACCTAATCATTCTGCATGACAAGGTTGACTTCTAGCTTTTAAAACCCTCAAATTTATTATAGGTAGCACAACTAGTAGTTAAGATTGCAGACTCTGGAATTAGACTGTCTGGGCTCAAATTCATTCACTAGATCTTGAAATTCAGGTTATTTAACCTCTCTGAGCTTCCCCACCCTCATTCTAGTAAAACGGGAATAGTAATATGTCTACAGAATGGTAGCTAATACTTAGCATAATTTCTTAGAAATCGTAGGCATTAAAACTATTATTGTTATACTTACTTTGGAGACAATTAAACCTCAAGTATCCAGGAAACATGTAGAAACTTTTAACAATGCAAGAAGTCGTATACACTTATCATGAATGTTTCTTTTGGTATAACTATTTTACTATTTTGTTTACTTACATCCTTCTGTACACATTGGGATTAACTCAGAACATGGGGTCAAGAAACATGGTTTATTAATATGAGGGAAATTTACACAGCGCTTTAAGACTTATGAACTCCTCATATACGTTTTCTGATTCTCTGAGTAATCTTATGAAGTATGTTATGTAATCAACTAACAGACTATGAAACTTAGAGGCTTGAAGAAATGGATTGATTGGACCAAAGACACTTGATATTAATGAAGAAGCTAAAACTCACTCTCTGTTGTTCAGGACTTAAGGGTTTGATGATGATCATCCTAGTAACACACATACAGACACAAAAGTCTGAGCCTTTCAAAGGCAAATGATTGTTTCAGGAAGCAGTTCTCTCTCTTACAGGCTATTTTCTCTGAAAACCACCTCATCAAAACCTTTGTTTCTAAAGGTTTGTTTTAAAGGAGGGGACTTTCCCAGTTAGAAGTACCTAATTGGCTTTTAAAAAAGCAACCAGTTCTTAGGATCCTTATCAATCATATCTTCATTAGCCAGGTGCACATGCATTGCATGGGGGGTTGGGAAAAGGGAGAATCTTTGAATTGATACTGGAGATAACTGAATTTCTGTGAGGATTTTTGAAGAGGAACTCTAGAATTCTTAGTGGGAATGTAGAATGCTTTAACACTCTTCCTGTGTAGGTATTTATTGGTTCAGAAGCTTCCAGGTGAGTTGTTTGGGATATGCATTCCTGTTTAATTAACAAGCCAATTTCTTGGGACTAAGTAGGCACTGGATGGATATCTGGGTTTCTAGAAACCTCAGTGGAGTTGACTGGACTGATTGGCAAACAAGGCTTTTATTAATCAGGGGTTATGTCCTTCCCTCTGGCTGCTGAGAATAACCAATACTGTTTTGGTCTGTTGATGTTTTATTCCTTTTTCCCAACTTCTCCAACTACCGGTAAGATGAATTTGGCATAATCTTTGACCATAACTTAACAAGAAAATTGTGAAGTGTGTTGCAAGGACAGAAAGAATTGATAAGTTTTTCTCTGCTCAAGAGTATGGTTGTATGGTGCAATTTAATGTAACAGCAGTTTTCTGATAAATAATAAATAAATTTCCTATCAGAGAATGTATAAGGTCTTCTTCTTGCTAGAAGTTTCCCAACCTCATTCAGTCATAGAAACCAAATCTCTGAAGGGGAGGTGAGACAGCCTAGGGAAAAGAACTAGAGAGCCAGGAAGGTGACGTAGGCACACATGGGAACAGCCTGCTCCATGGGGGCTACTTAATTCTGTGAAGTGGGAGACAGTACAGAAAAGAAGGGGAAAAAAATAAATTTAAGGAAGAGGGAAAGAGTAGCATTGTATTTTTATATCCGTAATATTTAATGAGCACCATGTAACAAGTATTTTAAAAGCCTAAATTTCCTCAAAAGTTAAGCATGGGAGTTGGAGTCTACAGGAGGAGGGCAGAGCTGTGCTGTTATGGCCTGGAATGTGTTCCCCCAGATTAGGTGTTGAAATCTCCACCCTCAAAGTGACTGTATTTGGAGACAGGGATTTTAGGAGGTAAGCAAGGTTAAATAGGGTCATACGGGTAGAGGCCTGATCCAATAGTAGTGGGGGCTTTATGAAGATGAAGAGTGACAGGGTGAGAAATTAGATTCATATGCTCGAATATTGAGCTAAGGTGAAAAACAACGAGACATCATCACATGCCTGTGCCTGTCTTTGGGTGGTTTGACATCCGTTCTCTACCTCCCAGGAGAGCCCACACAGATTGTTTTCCCAGTGTGCATGTCTGCTGACTCCTTTCCGTGTTTGGCTGATAGAAAGTTCTGGTAGGAGATTTAAAGGGTCATGCTTCTGAGAATGTCTCTGTCTCCACAGAGCTTGGATAACACAGGACAGAATCACCTTGCCTTATTTCCAAGTTTCTCCAGGTGAGCCAAGTCCCCAATTCTTCACTTTAATACTCTGGACGGGGGGAAGGGGGGGGAGGTAATAACACTATGCTTTTCCTCATCTCTTGGCTGGTTCACCATCTGACTTCTCAGCTGTTCTCCAAGTCTATGAACTAAGTGCTATCTTTGCAGACCTCAGAGTCAATGCTGACCCAGACACACAAAAAGTGAAGTTACAAAAACCCCCTTTCCGACATTAGCATATGTGCTTTCTGCAAGACACATGGACTATCTATCCATAAACATGTGCCTGCATATAACAAACTCTTCCTGGAAGATCACACAAGAATCAGCAGCGGTGATAGCTTTTGCAAAGAGGAAGAGGTGAAAGTGAAGTGGAGATGGGTGCTCCACCATCTCGGTGTTAATATTAGTAATTTTAATGTTAAACATTTGAAAAAGTTTAAACCTAGTTAAGCTAATAAAAAATCTTTGCATTTCTGCTGTGATTTTAGTGTAAGGGGACTTTAGCATATCCATGCTTAGATAGATTTATGGCTCTAAAAAGTTGGTGGAGTGAAGTGCAATGAATTTCTTCTTCACAAAGATGATAACGATTGTGTCACTCCCATTCAGTCCTCTGGAGTTACCTAAGATCTTTGGAGAAAGACCAGAATCTAGCATATGTTGCTGTGTGACCACTGTGCTTTCGCCTCTCTAGTCTCTTCTAGCCCATGCAATGCCTCGCGGTTCATGCACTAGTCCTGAGGGGCTTACTCCCTCCCACCTCAAGGTTTATGGAAATCATGTGCAATGGCTCTTCATCCTTTACCATTTTCTCCCCATCAGTCAATTCCCTCATTTTACAGACTGGTAGAAATTACACTAGATCAAGATGCCTATTATATCCCATTTTTTTCCCACGCAGCACATCTTGCCTACATTTACATATTTGTGAGAGTCTTTGATTCATATTTTCAATGAGCATATTAATATTTAATAAATGAGTAACAGTATTAGAATCACTGCCATTGGGCAAGAAATAGTAACTAGCATCCACTAACACATGACTTACATTTTAGCAGATCCTTCAACAATTGATGACTTCAGAAAACACTTCCGTTCTAGAACGTTGGCATTTTGTACATTACCACTGCTGGTAATTCTTGTGTGATCCTTCAGAAGAATTTGTTACATGCAAGGACATGTTTATGAATAGATAGTTCCTGTAGTTCACCAGTCTACAACACCTTAAAAGTCAAATAGCTTTGATTAGAATATTAATAGAATTAAAATTGTGTTAGTGAAGAAACTGAAAAATATTAATAAAATACAATAAACTCAGTAGACCAGCTACGTGATGTTTCTTCTCCTTTCTTTCTGACCCTCCTATGAAATCTGAAAAAGATGTATTTTAATAACAATGAAATAAAAAGGAATACGTTCTTGTTCTTCGAGTTAATAACCTTTCAGACACTGAACCTCAGAGCTAGTATTTGCAATTTTCAGGTGTGAGAGCTTAGGTGTAAGATGATCCAGACACTTGATCAGTTCCTGCAGAGTTCACTGCACACCTTGTCTCCCAAATGACCTAAATCAATTCCTGTCCTGAGTTTCAGGCATTTTCATTATGATGATGATTATAAATGGTCTGCTGTAACAGGTGCTTCGCTGCTGTACTGAAAAGATGAAGTGTTTTTTACTCTGGGAGCTCCCACTGTGCAGTCACCATTTCTCTAAGCCATAGGAATAGCTGAAATAGAGGCAGAGCCAATCAGAAATATGGACCATGAAAATGTGTTCAACGTGGGGCATAATTCAAAGGAGTTCAGGCAACAGAGGAGGAGGGTTATCTGATGTGATGTCACCAAGAAAGTCAGCATCCCACATATCAGGTGCCCAGAAATAGAAGGTTATGTTTATGGGACACTCTGTTTAATGCCAATGATGGCCTCTGCCAAAGAGGAAACTGTCACAGGAAGATGAATGTAGTCTGCCAAGTTCATTTTCAAATGCCCTCCCTCTTGGGTTCAGTCTTTAATTCTTGGGTTTATTCCAATTCAAGCTTAAGATGAACTCTAGCTTTGGAGACTTCCGGACTCATTGCCCACGGTAACGGGTCACAGGGGAAGACCCAGGGGGACTGGCCAGACTGCTCCACAAATATAACAAATGGAATGACCAATAACTCCTAGTGTCTGTCAATGGCCCACAGTTGGCTCTGAGATACACAGTCAATACACAGTCTTCTCTGTGACTCTAGACAATTTTCTCAAGATTACAGCTAATTACTCATCCCCCAACACACATACACCACCTCAACACCACTACTACTATTATTTATTAAATATTTACTTGGCAACACACACTGAGCTGAAAGCTTCAAGGAACGCTGCAGGAAAATACATGGTTGCTGCCCTTAGGAAAATATGGCTAGATTCACCTTAGAAAATGATGTCCAGATCCACCTTGGCTCATATAAATGTTCTTATGAAAACCTCAGATAAAAATAATAGTCATTGATGAGCTAGCAAATAATGAGCACTTACTATTACTTGATACTGTTTGGTCACTTCAGAAATCTCTAAGGTAGGTACAAATTGTATCCTCATTATACCAATAAGGAAACCAAACCAAAACACCAAACCGAACCAAACCAAAGATTAGGCAACTTTCCTTAGGTTATAGAGTTGGTATCTAGTAGATCTGAAGTTCAAATCCAATGTCTGGCTCTAAAGACAAGTATCTTTACTATCCTAGGACAATCATGTCATTATTTAGTACATATTTCTGATGGGACAGCACCGAGCTGAGTTATCGCTGATGCACTGCTTTATTTAATGATCACAATTAATGATTAACATCATCTACATCACTGTTTTTTAAAATGCATTTACTTGCTTCTTTCCACATTTCTGTAATATCAGTAATTTTATCTTACTGATGAGTGAACTCAGGCACAGCGAAATCTTCCCAGAGTTAACATGTAGGACTCAATCCTTAATAAGTTTCTCCTGTTTGACTCTGGTATATTGGCATTATACGATAGTCTAAGAAAAAAATGCCTTTGAATAATACCCTAGACAAACATTACACTAAAAAAACAGTAACTCTGACATTTATAAAGTGCTTTACTAACATTTGAATGGAGTCTCACAATAACTCTAAGTGTTAGTAGCTCGAGGTGTGGATATCAGACGAATTTCTTAAGTCGCTTGTCTGGAGTCACACGGCTTTGTCCTCACTCACGGACCTTCATTATTTATGAATTCACTGCAGAAACAGTCGTGCTGTTAAGTTCTTCCACTGCAGAGACAAAGATGAATGAGACCCTCTGTCTTCTGTAATTCACAGTCAGAAAGAGCTGACTTTCTCTCCTAAATATTTTTTTACTCCTTTACTGGAGCCACTTTGAACTCAGGGTGGAAAATGTCCAGTGAAGGGACAGATGCTGAAGGGAGCAATACTGGTGATACTCGGGCTACAAGCAGCCCCTCCTGGTGTGTGTATGTGGGGACTTCCTGGTTCTTCCCCTTCCACTCTTTCAACTCTGGTGAAGAACAAAACATGGCTTTTCAAGAGACAGAGCGCTGAACACGTGCCCCGGACCTGGAGGCCGGTTTGCAGTGACTGTTTCAACATCTGTCAGTAGACAGTGTGGTGACACTCACAACTAATTGATGATCTGTATTCCTGGGAATAAGACTACATTCAGAAGTCATAGGGTCTAACTTTGAGACATGCAGCTCCCTGAAGTGGGTGAGGAATGCAAGGATCCTTTATTGCAACGCCCCCCAGAGTGTCAACAGCTACGCAGTGGAATGAACTTGAAGAAACAACTCCAAAAGTTCACTCTGTAGGACACCAAGTAAGGTACCCACAGCTCTTTGATGATGGTGGTATTGGTGAAGAAAATAGTAGTCAAGCTACCCCACAGTCTGTGAGGAGTATCACAGAGGCAGGATTTTTCCACTGCCCATTCTCTCTGCTGTCTCTCTCAAGAGGCGCCAGTTACCAAAAAGTGGAAGAGGAAACGCTCCGGCTTAGAACCATAGTTGAAGAAGTTCTAAGGGTCTATGTGACATTGGAAATGAATGATTGCAAATTCCCCCAACAGTGCTCTGAGAAAATGCGGTGCATAAACAAAAGACTTTGTTATTCCAGCTCCCAGAACCCACAGCGCAGGGGTCAGACAAGAGGGCTTGAAAGTGTCTGGGACGCGCTCCAGACTGCACCCGGATCTTGGCTGAATCGGACCGCCAGGGTGGAGGAGACCGGCACAGCGGCTACCCGGCCTTGCCCAGCCCTTCCACCGCTGGTGGCGGCTGCCAGGACGTCGGCTGCTGGCGGGAAGGGGCCGGCAAACCTCAAAGCAGTGCGGAGACAGCAGCCGCCTTGTTCCCTGGCCGGGTGACTTTTTTTCCACCCTCCTAGAGACCAGACATCCCCGCCCCACCCCGGGCCCCCACCTCTCCAGCTATTCCGCCTGCCACCCTGGGCTCTGAAAGCGTTAACCCAGGAGCTTTACGCATCGTTCCCCGCCCCCACCACCTCCCGCCCTCTCACTCCCCGAACCCCCACCCGAGGTTCCTAAAAAAGAAAGGTGCAAAGTTTGTACCAGATAGGGAGTGAGATATCAAAGCCAAGCCAACGATACTTCCTGTTGCCGGGCTCTATATAAAACGTGATGAGCGCACGAGCTGCGGAGTCGCACCGTAGCGTTCGCCCAGCCGCCGCCGGCTCCCAGCGCCTCAGGTTTCCCGGGGACCACAATGAACGAGCTGCTGTGCTTCGCGCTGGTGGTAAGTCCCGGGGCGCGCGGAGCCGGTGCCCCCGGCGCCTGGAGAGGCCGCCTGCCGCCGCTCCCGGACCTCCCCGCGGGCTAGTGGGGACAAAGTTCATCTCGCCCCATCTCCCAGGAGAGAGCTGGGGTCAGGTTGGAACAGGATACCTCTTTCAGGCTAGTTACGTCTCTGTCCCTTTACTTTGGACGTTTCAACTAGGTTTATGGGGGGAGAACGTAGATCCGGATCTTTTGTATTTGATTTATATCCATTATTATTATTATTATTGCTGTTGTTATCCTCAGCTTATTAACGCCCTCATTTCATTCATACATTGCGTTAACTTGCATATTGCTGCTATAGAACTTATTATTGGCTATTAAGTGGTCTCTTAGGATCAAAATAAGTTGGTAAGAGATGACAACCTTCTTAAAACTTATAATTAGAATAAAATATGGATGGAGCAGGTATGACATGATACATCATTAAGTTAATTCCTGACATGTGTATTATGGAAATTTTGAATAATTAGCACCAGAAAATAGACCTCACACACATTTCCTGTTTGTGAAGTTTAACAATTTCTTAAATTATTATTATTAAAATGGGTTATTCCAATTCACAACTTCAATATATCATGGAAAATATTAGTGGGATAGTGTAGGTTATGTTCTACTATAATAGCAAAACAACATAGGGTGAAAGGTAATTTTTAACATACTATTTGGAAAAAGGAAACTTTTTTATTTAACTTAGCTTCTTTTTCTTTTTAATTTGAATTTTAATCAATCAAGTTAATAAGATTTGTGTGTAGATTGTTCTATGACCAGTGATTTATTTCCAATTCACTTATCTCCTCCAATGATTTATATCACTGGAGTGTGGATTGCATTGGCATATGAATCAAACATTCGTAAAAGGGTAGGAGAACCCATATTTAAGCCACATATGTGTTTTGAGCATGTTGGACTAAAGACTTGAATTTCTAATCAGACCCATAAACAGTGAGTAGAAGGCTAAGAAGTCTTCCAGTTAGTTCGCAGGACTAAGAAACATAAATAAGTTTAACAAGTAGCAAAGTCACTAAAGAAAAACTAGATTGGAAAGTATTCTACATGTAAGTATGCTAGTCTTATCTACTGTGACATATATGTATATATATCCACCAACACATAGAAAACCTAAAAAAAACCTAAACCTTTATTAAAACATCACACATATGGAGAATTACACAGATCATAAGTTCACAATGAGGTTTCTCAAAGTGAACATCAGGAGTTAGACCCAGATCAAGAAATACTCCATTACCAGCACCAGAGAAGTTCCCTAGGCTCCCTGGCTATTATGTTCCATGCCAGAGTAATCAATATTCTGACATCTAATACCATAAATGAACTTTGCACATATTTGAACTTGATATAAATAGACTTTATATGCTTTTTTTCTTCTGGTTTCTTATACTTAGGCTCTGTTGTGAGATCATCTTCACTGTTGAATGTATAATGTTTCATCAGCTTTCATTGTTGTATAGTATTCTACAGCATGACTGTACCACACTTGATTTAATCATTTTAGTTTTTGACTAGCATCATAATAATCTTGCTATGAATATGGAGATGCACTCTTCCCAATCCTTTGTATTAAATAAGAGATCTAATTATTAATAAATATATTATTGGTGTCTTAAATTTTTAAATTTCCATTAATTGTCTACTCAATAATAAATGTTCCTAAATAATTAATCAAATATTTTGAAGTGTGGTCTAAATACAGCACTAGGTATGTGTGTGAATACTACTCATTATAGATGATGGAACATTATCAGAAGAGATGATGTTATATGTGTCTTGGACGTAAGGAAACACTTTAAGTAGGAAAGATTTTCCTTTTTCACTGGTTTCTGAGATTGACTTCATTTTATAAATAATTGGAAAGGGACACTTTGTATTTCCACCCAAAGAACCCAAATGTCCTTCTGTAATTAATGCAAAGGCACAATTCTAGAAAATGGAAGCACTATATCTCTCTGAACAATAGGGACCGAGTGGAAAACAAGATGGACACCATCCTTGTCCCCACAGACCTTGATGCCTACTGGGGAAGGCAGATATTGAACAAGTAACTATGTGTAATGAGAGCCACAAAAGATCATGTACTGGATAACTTGATTATATGAAAGATCCTGCCCTCCAGGACCATTTAAAAGAAGTTGCAATGAAGTGGTTAACAGTTTGGTTGCTTTGAACCAAAATTCCAGTACTTCAATTTCCTAAATGACTATAGGAAACTTAGATCTCTCTTAAGTTTTAGTTTTCTCTTCTGTAGAATACGCACACGTGCCAGATGCTCCATATTAACTCCAGCTTCTCACAGCCTGTCATGAAAATATTACAATAATCTAAAAGAAGTGCATTGTGGGTAGGAAGTGCTGACAATTCTCCGAGGAGAGATGGCCATTAACTATTACCTTAAAGGAGAAAGAATGTTTCATTGTTGGAGATAAAGCCAAGGTGTGTGAAACCTAAAAAGTGGGGAAGGTAAAATTGTGTGGAAATGTAAAATTCTAGATCATCTCTCGAGAGCAGAGGATATGCTGGTAGGCAAGCAGTAAAGGGGTGTGGTCAAGACCGAGCTTTCCTGGAGAGTTCAACCGTGTATTGCAGTGCAGACCTGCTTCTCTAGGTGAGGTAGCGCGTTATCAAGTCGTGTCTGTCACAGCTGCACAGGAACTAACTGAGCTGGAACATCCTGACTGAGACTTCCATTTTAATTGGTGACTGCAACTTCCTATCATAGAGTGCACCATCCACTGTATTTCTCAAAGCTAAACTCAGAATTAACGATCTGGTGCTAGGACTTGAAATGAGGGTTAGGGAAAGGTGCCTGGGGAAGCAGACTCATTTTCTCAGAACGACTGCTCGATCTGTCTGTCCTCCCCTACAATAATGGTCTTTCTGATTTTTGTTGTTGTTGATGATGATTTTGGTTTCTTTCTTCTCTCCCAGTGGTTGAGTGTGCATTTGTCTGTCTTTGCTGTTTAAGAGAATGATCGCTGGGAAGTTTCTAGGAGAATCTGACATACACTCAGTCCAAAACAGCCCTGATCTCTGTCCCTAGCAACCTTCAGCACAGTTTTAATTTCAACGGACTCTTTAATTTTACTTCTCAGGCTAAAACCACGGTTGTCAAATTCCTTTGGTTGGGGAAGAAAGCATTTTGCACCAGATGTTTTGTCCATTTAGTTACAGAAGACCTATGGCCCTATCATCACAGGGTTACAAAACACACACAGATATTCTCACTCTCCTGACCACGGACATGTCTGCTGGACTGTGCTCTGAGCAACCCTCAGCTCTCTGCCTGCACCTTCCCTTTTCCTAAAAGCTTTCTTTAGTAGCTCATTAACTAAAAGCATTCCCATTAGCCTGAACTTCTCCACTGCAGCCCTCCCCAGTGACTTAGTTTATTGAAGAGAAAGAGCAGCGATTGTTGTAATTACAATATTATTATAATTATAATGTAGTAATATTGTAATTATATTATAATTATAATATTATACTTACATATTATATATATTATAATTCTACATTATATAAATTATTATTATTGAAGTGACAGTGGCTAACAACACTGTGGTTTAGAGGCATAGGATCCCACCTCTTTAGATGTATATTACCCCACCCCACCTGCCACCCATGGTCCTCCACCATAGTCCATTGCGCCTGCTCTACCACCTGGGGTCCTATAAAAACTTATGCTTGCATTAAACAAAGCACTGACTAAAATGCCTGGCCGGGCATTATGTTGCTACTAGAGAACAGAGATGCCAAAATTAGCAGCTTATTTATATGTTTTACTCCATAAGAGTATGGAGTCTTCATTCATCACAGACTCCTCCCATGTACTTTTGTAATAAATTCTTTGTAACCACCCTCTTCTCCTGCAGTGACTGTTAGAGTACTTACATTTTACCAATACACATTAGTTTTAGAAATGAATATATTGGCCTAAGTATTCTATAAAGGAGAAATAAAAGGAAATATTTTATAAGAAGATAAGCTTCATGAGCAACATAACACAGTATTGAAATGTAACATCTTTCTGCTGTGAATGGCTGTGAATTGGCTATGAAGAATAGCGACTGGATCAGGTGTGTTACTGTGAGGCATAAAACAGTACAATCATGTATCAACTTTTATGTCATTAAATTTCTGGAAAATTCAGTATGTATAAAAGTCATGACACAGAACTTTCTGTATATATAAAATGGAGTTAGGAGCTAGGCACAGTTAATGATAAATAAGTTTTTTTTTTTTTAACTAGATCACTTTTTTATTTAACTAAATCATTTGTAAATAGGACATTTGAACTGTGTGGGGGACATGAGATTACTCTTAATTGTTCAGGACATCTAACAGCACACAGTCACTGTGACAACAGAAACCCCCCACAAGTTTCCAGAACTTCTAGAAGATCGTATTATCCAAGTGGTAAACAAAGCTCTTTGCAAGCATAGATTGCCATTTTATTCCTATTTTAGGCCCCAAGGTACCAGTGCCTGAAACTCAGTGTGTGTTTGCCAAGTCAAAGGACCTCTAGAGAGACTTGCTGTGATATGGAGCCACCTACCAGCAGTTTCTGTGGCTATTCTGACAGAATGTAGCCTACTGCTAAGACATCATTGCCACATGGACTTTGCTTTCATTCAGAATATAATTATAGCACTCTGCCCACCGGACCAATATTTTTGATATTCTTTTGTGCACTTCTACTATGAAGACTCACGGCTACCTCCATAAATGCCCATCTTAAGCAAACAATAGAAGTTAACCAGATTCCTATCTTGACCCTCGGCAGTGCTACCTCTGCCCAACTGATCCACTTCCTAACTGCCGTTGGCTTGGTTTGGGCATTAAGTGTTCATTTGCTCTGACAAATTTCATGTTTGTAAAATAGCCCAAGAAGGTTGCCAAGTCTGTGTTTCAAGTCAGGAAAGTCCAGGACATAGAAGAAGCCTGGACTGGAGACAAAAATTCCGGGTCATCCTCCTGGAACAGGGTCTTGAAATCATAGGGTAGGATGATTTCATGTGCAGGAGTTGAGGGAGAAGCAGAACATATTTCTGATACTGATAGTCTGGTAAACAAAATGCAAATATAAACAGTCATAGCAGCCATGTTTAGAAAAGAAAACAAAAATCAAAATAAAACTTAGCAACCACAATAGCAGGAACTAGTGAATTGGAAATCCTAGCAACATCTGTAAACTATCTATGCAAGAAGAAAGAGTGAGGTATGGCCAACTGGAAATAGATACAAGGACAGTATTTTTATGTGACATGTAATTAGTTTTTGGAACCTACTGCCACAGAATATTTTGGGGTAACTAGCTTAGAAAGTCTAAAAAAGAATTCTTTGAGACAGTTGTATGGGATAAGAAAGAACAGTGTTACAACACATTGGGTAAGGAGCCGTCTGGTACTCTGCTTCTCTCATTTACCTGGACTCTTGAAATTAATGAGTCGATGGGCAGAACCATTGTCTTCATACACACTAATGTGGTTTCTCCCAGCTACAAGGTGATATAACTTCCCTGGTGCTTGGGTAGATTTTTTCACCCCAATTTCAGAAGTAACTAAAACAGCCAGACCAGAAATGGACAGAGGGTGCTTCCATAAATAAAATGTCCTTCCTGCTAGCCTTCTGAAAAAAAAAAATACTCTTAATGGTATTGACTTATTACTTTCTTATTGTGATTTTAAATAATTCAGCTCTCAAAAATTATGGTTTTAATACTGTGAAAACATTGTTTCACTTCCTCGAAGCTTCTTCCATAGAAATCAAAAAGAAGTCATAAGATTTGCATTTGCATTTAGTCTGGCCCTTGAAAGCAGTTTCTATTATAGTTATTAAATAACCAAATACAAAGTATGAAATAGGAGTCAAGATGAATTTAGACTTAGAACAAGATAGTAATTCATCTAAAGTTATGATGACTTTTGGTAAATTCAATTTTCTTCTCTAGTCTTTGATCCACAAACCTCAATTCTTTACCATATAATATCACTTTCTTGTGCAAGAAAGCTATTTCTTCTATTCTTAGAAAACATGGATGTTACGATCCCATTCTATGAAAGCTTTCCACACCACCATCCATTTGCACCAACATCAAGAAAAAATATAGCTTAGGCATTCAAATGTGGAGGATAGTAACTAACAATGAGACCCTACAGTGGTGGAGAGAAGACAGCTCTAATTCTTTAGCTCTGACTCTGAGATCCAGTTAGTGACTCCATTTCTCTCAGTCTTACTTTACCCAATCTAAAATAGGGCTGTCAAACCGGGTGATATGTGGAAGATCTGTTTTAGTTTTAACCTTCTGTCATTAAAAAAATGAATTAAAATTTTTTATTACATAGTACTTAGTATTCTAAACATGAAAGTCAGACTTAATTGTTGGACTTTCTCTTTTGTATGAAAAAAACTCTTAAAAGAATTTAAAATTGCAATTGTCCAAATTTTCTCTGCCCATTTGATTTCATGTGTGAGAAATTAAAGATGCAGGTTTTGAAAAATGTCCCTATTTTAAGTAGTAAAATTTATTAGTTTTAGTATCACAGATTGTTCTTTCAAACCAAAAAAAATATTTTCTTCTTAAACAAGCGTTCCTTGTCTTTTGCTAGCATGCATGTCGTTAATGTATGTATTTTTCATACTCCATTTAGCTAGAAACCCTAAAACACTCCCTTAGGACTTACTAAAAAGGTATAATTATGGTCCCTAGCAATTTCCTTAGACTCATTGAGCAGAATTTTCTTTGAATTTGTATTCAAGAGGAAGTACTTGACAATTGCATGCCTCTCTTTGGCATAAATGTCAGAGCTTCAGGTGGGATAAGTGTGATAATGGGTAGGTTGGCATAACCATTAACTACTGCACTTGATACATAGAGCTGATAGACAGAAACCTCTGCTCCTAGACACTCTCTGTCTCCTGTCTCTTTTTTGTAATACCCAGTAATATGGAAAAAAAGTTTCAACTAGATGCTGCTAAAATAAAGGTCAGCTAGAAAAGAGGAATGCTGGTTATGAGCTACAATGTATTCATAGTTGTTAGTGCTGTTTGTAAACTGTTCTCAGTTCTCCTCCCTTCCTGAAACATTAAGATTGTGCCTCTAGCCTCCTTTGGGGTGAAGAAGGGAGGTGGCGGAACTGGATGAATAGATCTAGCCAAGGGAAATGAAATTGCATAAAAGTTTGCTTGGGCTGCAAAATGGGAAAAGCAATAGATTTAATAGTAGTTGATAAATAAAATACCGTATTATGGGAGAGTAAGCAATTAGGTACCATGTCTTTTTCTTTTCATTGCTTCCCACTTGTTCTTCCTTTGCAGAAGTTCTCGTGTTTTTGTCTCTCATAGGATAGCTTCTATCCATTTAAGCTAAGCCAAAAGGGCAAAACCCTAAAAAAGAAAGACAGCCATCATTCTTAGCATATTTGTCATATATGAAAGCCACACAGAAAACTTCACTCAATTTTTGTGAAAATTCTGTGATGCAGAGGTTAGTATCCATTTTACAAATGAAGAACCTGACAGACAGAGAAATTAAGTCATTTTTCCTAAGGTTACCTAGCTGAGAAGTCTCTTCTGCTCTATAGGAGCTTACATGGAGTAACTGAGCTGACTGAAAAACACCCATAAATCAGAGTAAAGCCTCTGTGGTTTCTCTTCTCTATTAGCATTAAGAGGTCCAGGATGGTGCTGAGGAGGCTCAAATCTTTGGGTGAAGTGATTACAATGTCTTTATTATTACTTTTTCAGCTCCTTCTTCAGCTTGGCAATGGGGGGGGGGTGGTCACCATGTTATTTTTTTTTCCTTTCAAAATTCAATGTTTGAACCATCTTATTGGACATGAGTTCTAAGTCCAGATTTCCTTCAAAATAGAACATGAGGCAGACACATGTACGTTCATACCTTATTTAAAAATGCAGTGCTAGGGAAGCAGGAATGAATGAAAAAGAAAAAAGGCAGAAAGAGGAGAGAAAATTCAAGGGCATGCTTTAGGGAGAAGTTACTTGGACTGAATCTTACAGGAACACCTTCCAGAGACTTCGGAACTACTGTATTTCAGGACAGGAGAGGAAGAACTTATTTAATCGGATGGATGGATGGATGGACAAATAGAGTGTATGGACAAAAGACTGATCTCACTGAATTTATATTGTCCTGTAGTTTATTGTTTATATGCCTATCTCCTCCATAAAACTACTAGTACCCAGAGGGAAGAGTCTGCTATTAAAGGTTTATATTTAGGTGGGTCTAGATTTGAATACCAGCTGAAATGTATAATAACTATGGCTTCTGACAAGTCACTCAATTTCTCTGTCTCGGTTTCTTCATCTATAAAATGGAGATAATCCTGTCTCGTCAGAGGTGGTTGGAGGGGATGAGTGATAAGAGCATGTGAAGGAAGGGCATAGTGATGAGCCTGCTATATAATAACATTATAAAAGATCAAGTATTCACCATACCACCTAGGCTTCTGGTGTGATGCTCACATGTTGTAGGCACACACTAAATGTCTACAAGTTTAACTAGGATAATGCTTTACTCGATTTCTATTTCTAGTTTTCACTCCATTTTATAAGCAGTGGCTTTTCTTTCTCTCATCAGGTGCCCATACCCATATATTGGTTGGGCTTCAATCTAGGTCATTAACAACCAAAAGAGATTCCGTAAGATGACTTATGTTATAATCTTCAAAGAAAATCACTGTAGAAGTAAAGGGGAATTTAAAAATTGACCTTCAGAACTATCAGCACACTATAATGTATTGCCATGTCTGAACCCAAACTTCCAGGTGCTGTATCTGAAAAATTTTTAAGTAGTCATCCTTCCTTTGTGCTTGTCTGAAGGGCCAGCATGATTATAAGGGAAGCTGCTGCTGAGTTGAAGTTTTCAGAATTGACATTATACATCAAGTCTGGCGATTAACAGAAGCCTAAGGGAAGAAATAATAAGGTCTGGGAGACAAAATATTTGAAATATTATATTATCTTCCTTAGAAAAGTTGTAAGTATTTACCTACGTTACGAGCTTTTCTTTCTCAGAGATATGTTTTCCCCTTTATTTGTCAATATACACTATGCTAATTGTCTATAAAACTCCTCTGAAGCCCCAAAAGCATCATAAACAAATCTGTTCTTACAATTCTGGTTGACTGCAAACATAAGCAAGGTACTGCTAATTAATTTAAAAGCCTTCAACCAAGTAAAGGATGTTTCTGGATGGGACCCAAAAAATCACATTTAAAGTTAAAATTTATCTGGAGGTAGTTATTTAGCCCCATGGGAAGTAAAAGAGTGTCAAGTTTGGCCCAGTGATTCACTTAATAAATCATAATTGTCTGTGTTTCCTTTTCCCTATTGCCTAGCAAAAGCTGTTAGCAGCTTATCAGTTCTATGGAGATGAACAGATTTAATTCATTTGCTCTTACTTCCTTACCTAGAGACCTAATCCTCAGCCAAACAACTGGCTTTTATGAAAATTATTAAACAGCGGTCGATCCTGGGGTGGGGGACTGGCAGCAAGTGATAAACCTCTCAACTGAACATATTCACCTTTAAAATGGAAGCTAACTGCAAATGTAACTGTATGTGCAAAATGCTATGCGAGATGAAAGATGCTTTTAAAAAGGCAAATTCTGTCATCACTAATATTTTATAGATTTTAAGTTTGTCCTTGCAAACTTATCCTTTACATGGTGGATATTTATAATTACCAGTAAGCATAAATATATGTAGTATTTTTTTTTCGTTTTTTTTTTTTTTACTATATCTACTGAATTAAATAAAATTAACTTAGCTCTGTTGACTACTTGTTATGCATACCACCTTCGTAAGACACTTCTTGAGCATTTATGGATTGTGGCAACAAGCATTTTTCTATATGAGTCCTTTAAGCAAACCCATGGAACTATTTTGAAACATTTGACCAGGACCAAGAAAATAATACTAGTTTGGAAAATAGCAAAACTGATTTTAAAAACAAGCCAGAGACATTTTTTTTTTCTGGAGACAATTAAAAAGAGGGTAGGTAATAAACATATGACTCATCTTAAGTGTATGGCTTCCAATGGAAAAGGAAACTTCCAATTGTCTCCAGAAATGAGTCTGATTCAATATGTCTCCTATTTCTTCCTGTGTAGTAAACAGATAAAACAGTGCCTCTTACCTTTACCAAGCTTATTGGTAAACTTGTTTCCCTATATTCATTTGACATATAATAATTTGAGGAGATTCAAATACAGAGATTGCAAAAATGAGGATTATTCTTCATTTTCAAGTTGAAATAGTGGTCCAGAGTTACTAACCTGGTGGTCAACCTGCATTTGAACCCTTGTATACATGTTATAGAGTAGATTTCCAGCTGAAAATGTTCTTGTTAATTCACACTGATCGAATTGCCAAGCTATACACTTTTAAAGATTCATTTAGCAATCTTCTTGAAACTTTGTGATGTCCTTACTTTTTTCAGCCTTCTCTTTTTTCATCCTACATGAAAACAGTTATGAGTCTGAAAGGTTAGCATTTTAATAAATATAATATCTTTGGGTAATCTCATCCAAACTCAGTTTCTAGAGTCATTTATATGCTCATAACCCTAAATATCATGTCCTTAGCATCATCTTGCTGTGATTTCTCAACACATTCTCCAATTGTCTATTAGACATCATCACTTGAGCCTCATAGAGGAAAGATAGAAGTTCCGAACTAAATCCAGTCTTTCTCTATGACTGTCTTCCTCTTGCTATCAGCAATTAGTGGCAACACCACATAGTTAAAGGTTAGACTTCATGGTCATGTTCTTTACTCTTTTTTTGTACCCCTGCAGCACCTCACATTTGTTCCTGCCTTTCCTCCAGAATCAATGCCAAACTTCAGCCTCCGGTCACTTCTGACTTGTTTCTCTGATGAGTCTTTTGTTGACCCCCTTTCACAACAATTGTTCAAAAACAATCCTCCAATTGTTTTTGTGGTGTTTTATGACTATTTTACATCAGACTGGGCCTTTAGATGAATATTCCTATGAAATGATAACATGAACTTATTCAATTCCATCTCTTAGCAGTATTTCCAAAGCATGGTAATTGTTTCAATACATGCTTGCTGACTAAGGAATGGAGGAAAAAATGAAAGAGCTACATTTATAAGATTATAGAAAATCAAATAAACCAACCTTCATGGGAAAATAGGTTATTTTTAATAAGCTTTCTAGTTTTGACTCTAAGATATCTTTAGGAAACTCACTATGATATGTATCTTGAACATTTCCTTTCTTGGCTCAGATGAACTGTAAAATGGCATGGTTTCCAAACTGACCAGAAGTTTAGCTAACTCTGGACAGTCCTCAAATAGTTCTCTGTGGCAAAGATCATGACGAAGGATCACAAAAGGAACTCCCAAACCAAGGAGTTATTTCAAGCTGTGTGTGGGCTCCTTTTAATGAATTTTCCATAAACGGAAACCCACTAGGTCACTCACGGTCCTACATACCTACAAGCCCATTGGAAGGGGATTGGCTGCATTGCATAATGCAAAAATAACTTGCTGGAGGAAGTATAGCCTTTTGTCCCTTAGGACTAGTAAATGCTCTGGTCAAACCACTTATCATCTGAGTAATTTCCATCGCAGTAGCATTGGACAAGAGCTAGTCTTAACACATTTCATCTGGACTTGGGAAGCTTTTGGTGGATCTGACTGCTCTGATCTCCTAACTTCAGTTCCTGAGCCTCAGTGAAAATCCAGCACTTTGGGGCTGACTCTTGGTCTATGCATGAAGGTGATCACATAAGTGAGAGCACTTGGTAAATGTCAAAGGATGTAACACAAAATAGTATTCTGTGGTACATGCTGTGAGTTTGAGTTCTACCTACACTAATTATTATGGCCTGGAATGGTTAATTACTCATTCTATGACTAATTTTTACAGTTTATGTATATTGATAATGAAGAGAAAATATCCTAAAGTTGGTTCAAACAAACATAAGATTATTTTCTAGTCCACTGCTTGGCATAGATTAGAGATTTAATGGATTCATGTTAGAGTGAAATATACAAACAGAATTTGTTTTGCCATACTTTGCTGCCTACAAAAAAAAATCTACAACTCTATTCCCCAAATTTGTGGAATTCTCATTAGAAATTGTATATATGTCTGGAACCAAGAATTGAATGATTCATGGAAAAAACCAGGTGGAGCATTCAGTGGTAAAATGTCTACACAGGTAACTTAGATGTTTTATTTTGACTTAAAACATTTAAATAAATGTTCATTTGCCTGTATTTTGAGATCTGACTAAGATTTTTCTTGGAATTAGTGTTTGCTAACTGGAGTTCCATGCTGTCTTGAAACCTCTTATCTATAATACATTGTTCATCCATATCAGTTTTGGAATTTAAAGACATCTATGAAACAAATGGATTATGTAACCTTCCTAGATGTTTCCACAATTACCTCAACCACTACAAATTCTATAGTGGGTTTTTCGTTTTAATTTTATGGTTCAGCTTTATCAACTTCATCCCAAAATATTTGCCTTATTTTCCATAGAAATATTTCTGTTTTTCACACCCAGGTTTATTGGTTACTTTATATCTAATTGAATTACCTAATTATGATTACAACTATAGCATATACACACATATCTATATATAAATATATAAACATGGTGTACAGCATAAACATAAACAGATTCAGCAGCAAATGTATAGCTGACATTTTTGCTAAGCATGCTGCTCCACTGAAAATAGCATATGGGAAGGAACATGCCAGAGGAAAAGGCATAGCTGAGGACTCAGTTGCTGCGGCATCAGTGGATTTTACAGAGGGAATGGACAGCATGGGTGACTGTGAAAAGTGGAGGTTGCTAGAGAGAGTCATACTGTAAAAAAGGCTTTCACAAATAAAATACTAAAACTAGAAGTAAGAAAGGAGTTAGAGCAAGACATTTGTTTCCAAGTTCAGTGGTTTAATGAAACTTTTCATACCACAGCATATTACAATGGTAGGTCCAGAAAAGTCTTTGAAGAACAACAAATTCAGTGTATCCACTATCTACCCATTACCATCACCTGCTAACTTTTGTTAGGTGAGGAAAGATGGTTGGGTTTGAAATTCTTTAACACTGTTAAACAAAATGGAAGCTAAGGAGGACATAGGTACTAGAGGTGTAAGCTAAGCCCTTTCAAGAAAAAAGCCCTAAGGGTTTCAAAAAGAATTCCTGAACTGGTGGGAGACCCTAGTTTGGAAGACTTCAGATTCTCCCTCAAGCCTAAGTAGTCTACACCAGAGAAAATGGGAGGAGGAAGAAAAAAAAAATGGAGAGAAGACTCCAGTTTCTTTAGAGTTCAAGCATAAAACACATACACAAAACCATATGTGTAGCAGTTATATGGGAACTGAAATGTACACAGCAATTTATTTTTAAACCCTTAATAGGCTTAAATATTATCAGCTGGCAAAGGAGATCATGCTAGTATGAAGATGATTTGCCCTATGACATCTTTTTCATGATTTTCCAGGAAACGCAGAATAAGTAAGAGAGGACAGAGAAGAAAAGCTGTATTGATAGGGCCTATCCTCTGTCCAGTAACTGGTTCCAGAATTTCTGTGTGGGAACTGGGGCTAACCAGAGAATGAGACCTAAACATCCAGTTTTGGCCACACAGAGTTCTGTCCTTTTACCAAAGTGGAAAATTTTCAAGGGAAACACAGAGGCTCAATGGAACTTACTGAAAACAATCTACAATTTCCCAAGATTTTTTGCATTTTAAAAATATATACGATACTTCCCTGCAGTGACCTTGGGGACATTACCATCACTAATATCATTGCTCTCTGGTTCTTAAGGTAGCCTTATGCAGTTTTTTCTCTGCAGACTCTTTTCATCTCAATGTCCCTATAGTTTGAAGAAATGCAACTAATTTTCAAAGCACGGTTTCAGGAAACCAATAATGTCATGTCCAGTTGCCTAGAAAAATAGAAATCACATCATCATTCTTGGTCAGATCTTGTGTTTGTTTAACTCGTTCTAGTGAGGAACATGAGCACCAGCAGTGGGGTTTTCCCATCCCTTCCCCATCACATGGTCAGAAAGAAACCACTCAGCACTGGTGACTACATGGGCATCACCAAACTCTGTCGAAATGGGAAAGGAGACTGACTGGTGGATGTGAGGTTGGGGAAGTCTCTGGATTCCTAACCTTCTAGGCACTGTCGTGCAAGACAAAGGCATCCCTCGGGACCTCTGATCCCGGCCTCTAGAAAGCCAAAGAACCCTCAAAAGTGGCTTTTCAGGAAACTGCAAGTGAAGAGCAAGGGAAAAAACGCATTTCTCACTGCTCTCATGCATCTTTGGAAGCGGTATCAAGAAAACATCTTGCTTTAGTCTTGAGGATTTGAGTAATACTTGAGCCACATTTGTCCAATGGGCCCTGAAGGATGTCGCCTAATGCATTTAAATGACCACTGGCGGCAAAGCCAGTTGTTTCTTCTTGCTTTACCTCCTTTGTAGCACCAAACACATCTGTGAGTATTTATTTCTTCGCTTCACTTGTGTCTGCCTCTAGGCTAGGCTGAGAGCTCCTGAAGGCGAGGACTCCCCGTTTTTTGTGCAACACATGTTAAGTTCTTCTACATGAGTGGTTCCCAGTGGGTGCTCGGTCAATGTGTTGAATGAGTAAGGCTGTTCCATCTATTTCTGAATGGCCCAGAGCACAGCAGAGCCTTCACCCATTGCTGGTTTTATCGGGAGCGTGTCCTCCTGAAAGACCACAGAAGCGGCCCCGATTTTGCTTTTTGTTGCTGGAAGTGCTTTACACCCCAAACTTTAGAAATTGTTCTTAGTTGAAAAGTCCATGATTCTGACTGAGATATTTTGTCCTTTTCTTCTGGTTTCTCAGCTCATCTTACATCTCTCAGTCCTGAAGCTTAACATAGGCCCATAAGAGGTGAGAAGTTGCTTAGACTAAAATGCCCAAATGCCTACGAAAAAGGCCAAAGTTCAAAAGGGGCGTGATTTCCCAAGCTGGGCGTGATATTCCCAGGCCAAGGATTTTCTGTGAGATTTCTTGGATCTGCAAGGAAGAGCGTTTGGAAAAATTATTGTTTGGCCTGCTGCCTACCCAAAGCCTGAAAATAGTCAGTGTTGATCCCTGTTCCAATGACAAACAGTGAAAACCAAACAAACCAACCCCCCCCCCCCACACACACACACAAAAACACTCTCCTGAGTGTATTTCCTGTCACCGGTACTTCGATGACTCCTTCCAGGCCTTCTGAGACAAGCAGTACAAGACAGGACAAGACAGCTGGAGTCGCCTTCCTGAGTAGCACCTTTACCTATGAATCCTCATTTCCTGCTGCATAGAATTCTTCTTGCCTTCATGTATGGAAACTTCTGAAATCCTGCCTGCTCCCTGAAGTTCTTCCCAATTAATGTGAAGAGATTATCATTTAACTTCCTAGACACCATTTACCCATCAATGGAGTCGAGATCAGGGCATGTAATGTTCAGGGGAAATAGTCTTAAGTGAATCAGTTCCAAGGGAATGGTGATCTTGTCTAACTCCCTCAGAATATCCCCGGTGGCATTCATTACCTCGAGAGAATGATCGGAGTAACTGTTGAGGTCATCACACAATGCACACACATGTCCATTTTTCTCTTCACTCTGTTTGGAATCATGACACCTTAGAATGGAAAAATCAAGACAGATCAGCGGGCCCTAAATGTTGCCATTGTGTCCATTGCATTTAAAGATTGTCACCTCTCTACCAATGTTTCCAATCTCCTTCATTGACTTTTTTTCAGTATTTATCATCTAATATATGATGTATCTGTATTTTGTTATTTTTTACCTGTCCCCCAATTGGATTATAAACTCCATAAGAGCAGAGTTTCTTGCCTGTTGATTAACTGCTGAGTTCTAGGGGTCGAGAGCACAGCTTGCCACTTATTAAGGGCTCAGTAACCATTTGCCTTGTGAGTAAATGAAAAAACAAGTATTGGGTATGGACATCACACGTCAGAACCACTGCAGAAATTTTTGTTTGTTTGTTTGTTTTTTAAATCCCTTACCCGAACTCCACACCTGGAGAATCGGAAGGCATGGGGAACTGAGTCCCAGAAATCTATATTTGTATTGAGGAGTGTAGGTGATTCTGGTCTAAATGTTCTGAGACTTGGTCTCTGAGATAAAACTATCAGTGACAAAGCTCTTGGCTTCTGGACTTACTTGGTGGTGAAGCTCAGTAGGCAGCATGAGAAATAAGGAAGATGTTCTTGATTCTAATGCAGTCTGCAGTCTTTGTACGGAAGAAGCGCTCTGTGTCCATGCTAAGATGACACTATTTTCATTTCTCCCGCTAGCTCCTGGACGTCTCCATTAAATGGACCATCCAGGAAACCTTCCCTCCCAAGTACCTGCATTATGACCCCGAAACCTCTCGTCAGCTGATGTGTGACCAGTGTCCTCCGGGGACTTACCTGAAACAGCACTGCACCTCCAGGCGGAAGACGACGTGCGCCCCCTGTCCCGACCACTCCTACACAGATAGCTGGCACAGCAGCGACGAGTGTCTGTACTGCAGCCCGGTGTGCAAGGAGCTGCAGCTTGTCAAGCAGGAGTGCAACGGCACCCACAACCGCGTGTGCGAGTGTGAGGACGGCCGCTACCTGGAGCTGGAGTTCTGCCTGAAGCACCAGAGCTGCCCGCCAGGGTTTGGGGTGCTGCACGCTGGTAAGCATCGCCTTCCACAGGCCTCAGCGCTGGGCGGGAGAGAAAGTTTAACTTGTGTGCTGATGACATTGAGGAGAGCAAACTGCGAAGGTAATGGAACCTGCTAGGCATGCACTGGGTGTCTGGATCGCTGACAGAGGACTGTTTCTTAGAGGAATACTTTGCCACCACGGGGCAATTTAATGACAAATCTCAAATGCAGCAAATTGCTCTCTAATGAGATGCATGATGAATTGCTCTTTTTTCGAGGCACACTCCGAATCACACTGTTTGTAGTTGATCTATAACTGCGCTTCACTTTGGCACGGACAGCTTCAAACTGCAGTGCTTTTTGACAAACATCAGAAATGTTAATTGATACCAAGAGAGTAATTATGCTGATATTAATGAGACTCTAGAGTGCTAACAATGAGCAGTTGTAATTAATTATGTAAAAAATGAGAATGGCTAGGGGAAATGCATCAGGCTATTAAAAATGAAGCTAGTTCTTCCTTTAGCATGGGAGTTGAGTATGGGAGGATAAAGACTGCAGCAGTATCTCTTCAATGCGCTTATCCTTTATCTTAGACAAAACAGATTGTCAAGCCAAGAGTAAGTACCTGTCTCCAAACAAAGTACTTTCTCTTTTTGCTTCTGGAGCAGACAGGTTAAGGCCAATGTGCACTGAATCTTTCACAGCTGCCACTCACATTCTTCCCCCACCGTATTCACAAGGTTTCCATGTAGTCTGTGTCCTTTCATGCCTTGGGAAAATGAAGCGTATTCATTTACTTTTCTGGAGGAAGTAGTAATCAGTATAGATCCTGATTTCTCAATATGAAGCAGTGTTTCTCAACCTCAGTACCACTGATATTTTGAGCTGGGTAATTCTTTTTGTGGGCAGCTGTTCTGTGCAGATGCAATAACATTTCTTTCCTAGATATGACAACTGAAAATAGCTCCAGACATTGTCTCTTGTCCCCTGGTTGACAAAATCACCTTTATTGGCAAGGGTGAGTTGACATCCACTGGTTGAGAGGATGCTAGTTATTTTTAACTATTCTGATTTTCAGAAACTATAATATACAGCTAAGTTATTATAAGATCTACAGCATCTAAACTATTAGATGTTTTACACTTTCAGTTTAAAAGTAAACTTAGTCAAAAACTGAAATCTAGTAAGTTTTCTAAAGCTGTGAGTCTTATAAAAGTAATCACAGAAGGTGCAAAATGCCTCTCGTATGACTTGAGAAATTGGTGACACTTCCTAGTTTTTATTGGATGATACTTTGAGACTCAAAAGCAAAGCCAAGTTGTAGAGGGAAAAGAGCCCCTCCAACAAAAACAAATCCATTGAACTCAATTCAGTAAGTTGCATATGCAGAAGAACTAAGTGACCAGGGGCTACACAGTCCTGGGAAACTAGACTATTTTGAAAAGTAATGAAAATAGCAAAGATTTTTCTCACATGTGCATGAAAATTTGTTTGTAGAATGAAGTAAGCAGGGAGCCAGAAGACTTAGGACAAAGACACACATTTTATTTTGTGCCATCACTGTGGGCTTGTTTACCATTCCCTCCCTAAAACCCACAAGGTAGTTCCTCATGGAAAATAAGAGGTTTCCAGGCTAAAGAGCTGGCAGGACTATGCAGTGTTATTCTAAAAAGTTGCTAATAACCATTCCTTCTTGTTGTTTTGAAGTCAGATAACCTCTTCTTCATATTTTATTTATTCCTTTCAGCTAGCCTGTAATTCCTATGTAATTATCTATAGCGAACATGGCAATATTCTCAGATGTAAAGCAGAATTCCTCTCATCATTAGCGTTCCTATTTTGCCTGCAGGATTACACTTTTTATGGACCCACTGATATTAATAAGGCAAAAATCATTTACTTAGATGGATAATTTTCTTTTTATAAAATGTTCTATCCATTATAAAAGAGGGAAGCTCTGTTCAGAAAGGTCGTTATAGAAAGCCGCCAAAGATGAAGAAACTTTTACTTCTGTCATTCTTGGATTCCTTTTGTTAGCGAACCTTAAAGGCTAAATTACCTGAAAGAATAGCTTCTCGTACATACGACTTTCTCATTCGAATGCCTGAGTAGAACCAAGTCATCAGTTTCTATCTGAACAATGACAAGATTCTTCTTTGTGCGGTTGGCTTTTCAGAACTCGTGACAGCTGCCAAAGAGAGACTTGGATGCAGCTGTCCAAGTCTGCCTATCCCTAAAATATTAGCAATGAAAGAATATCATGGAACCCCTGTCCAAATGCTTTTTATTATACTGTAGTATTTGGTACAGAGTTCAGTTCTTCTTAAGGGACTGGGATAATGAAGAAAGTGCTTAGAAAAATAGGCTTTTTTGTAAGGTAGTTCCTAAGATGATGTCAGGCTGTGGTGGGAAGGGCACTAAATTTGTGAAGGTTCCTCTCTCTTTCTCTCCTTTTTTTTTTTTTTTTTTTTGCTAATCCTTGTCATTTTTACTGGTTAATGCATCATCAAGCCATTTAGCCAGGAAAGATGCAGGAAACTATGAAACAGGAGCCAACTCATAATGCTGGTTTTTTTTCCCTACTTTTGGTAAATTAGACAATGAAGTGAGAGGTTGATATTTTTAGTAAATGCAGTTTATTAACTTTTATAGCTTTCAATCATCTCTTTTGTATCCCTTAGCTTGCATAAGACAAAATTGGCCTGTAAAAGCTACATTTGAATATTGAAGATAGTCTGTTCAACTAGCTTACACTAGATGGAGGTATTTTCATATGCAAATACACTGCAAGGTACCTTCACTCCAGGCAGAATGGAGTCAAGGATTTGAAGGTATTTGTTGACTGATTCCAGTTTTCCTACCAGTGATTTTTCCAAGCACATCAATTATCTTTTCCATCATGAAAGAAAATGCCCTTGCACTTACCCTTCCCTGAAATTTTAACGACGGTGCTCTTTAAAGCTCAACAATTTAAGCAATGGTATATAATCTTCCATTTACTCTGTAGCTTAACTGCTTTAAGTCAGCAACCAACATTATTGCCACTTTCAAACTTTTATTATAATGTATAATTTTTACTTCTCAAGGTAGCATACTTAAGAGTTGCTTTACAATTAGGATTCTGGAAAGAAAGAACTTTAGTAGGAACTGATTGGAAATTAATGAGGCAGCAATGGGTACTGATTTCAAAGAATGATCTTCCAGTAGTTACAAGGCAGCTCTCTTCATAATTTCCTGGAATGACTGTGTGAAGATTATAGTTGAGAAGAAGCCCTCACTGAAATGTCCACACATACTGATAAATGAATGTCCTGGCTCTTTTTTCTGGGTGCTGTGTGGGTAAAGCATAAAACTCACTTGTGTTCCTATTGGGAGGAGAGACTGCCTAAGGCAGTAACAGTAGAAGTTTCATTCTCTCTGTCTAATGAAGTGAAAAATGAAAATGTTTGAGTTTTATGAAACATATTAGTAGCAGTAAAAACGAAGTGAAAAGTCTTTCGAGATAAGTGCTAAGAGGGTATCTGTTGTGAAAGTATTTGAGAAGAAGGTGCTAAATGGCTTGGTGTTTTTTGTAGGAACCCCGGAGCGAAATACAGTTTGCAAAAGATGTCCAGATGGATTCTTTTCAAATGAAACATCTTCTACGGCACCCTGCAGAAGACACACAAATTGCAGTACACTTGGTCTGCTTTTAACTCAGAAAGGAAATACTACACATGACAATCTATGTTCTGGAAACAGTGAAATGACTCAAAAATGTGGAATAGGTAATTATATTTTAAAACATCAGCCTTTGTATGACTTCTGAGTTGGACATATGCCTCCCCCCACCTTAGTGAAACACAAATTTTTCTCTTTCTCAAAGTTTAACCAGCTTAACACTGTTATCTGTGAGTCATTGCTAGAGCAGTTATCCAAATTCTTGCCCACGGTTCCCATCTTCCCACAGAACAAGCTCTGACCCTTAACTTTCTCCCTCTCATAATTACCCGTGGGAAAAGGAATGGTGGAAATATATCTAAGGTCAAATTAACAGAGTTCAAGTCACATAATATTTTGTGATGTACTTGTGTCACTTTTAAATATATCTGTGTTATTAGCCAAAGTACAAGTTGGCATCTAAGATGCAAAGTGACATATACTGGTACCAAATTAGAAATGTAAACCTTGGCTTTTGTTACCTATGGCATTACTGACTCGATGCATGAAAATTCCACTTTTCTCTGGTTGACTTAAACTCTTTATTTGAAAGGGTTACTAGTTCCAGAATCAAGTTGTCTGAATAGGTCCCATGTTGTTTATGACATGAATCAGGTTGTCCATACTGTCTCTAAATTACTCTAGGAAACATCTACCAAGGGCTTATCACACCAAGAAAGATTTTCCTCTTTGAAAATGTCATTAACCAACTTGACTCTCCCTAAACATCATTTTTATGACATGGAAACATAGTTCTATGGGTAGGGAAATTAAGATTCTAACACAGTTCCAACATTTTTACACTGTGTAATTAAAATCTTAGACAAATTATAAGCTGATTTCTTATTTAAATAATCGAATGAAGAGAGGGGGTCCTACGAGGAATAACTTCAACTTTAATAAGCTCTTATTTTAGTTCATTTTTTATTTTATTTTTATCATCCAAGCAACTGTTCGTATGTGTTAGGTATGTCATTAAAACAGGCTTAATCTTAATGAAAACACTGTGAAGTTTGCTCAAATTCAATGTCAGTGGTGAATAGCAGAGCCAGGATTCAAATCCAGGTTTGATAACCCCAAAGGCAACTCTTAATCTCTGAAATAAGATGACCCTCCCTAACATTCACACCTTAGTATAGCTTGTCTATAAGATGCTGTTTGTGTTTGAGTGTTTTTCTACTTATACATCTATATCCAATTTTTCTCCCAAGGGGAAACTATGTTTGTACAGATGCAGAAAGTAATATATTAGTCCACATTACTTCTCAAGCCCCTTTAATGGCAGTGATTGTGTTTGTTTTCACACTGATGGCCACTAAGACACTATGTAACTTTTAACAGAATTTTAATATGTATATCAAATCATAGAATTTTTGCAGTAATTTATTTCTAACAATATTATATTCTTATATTTATTAAACTTTCTCCCTTCCCCCCAAAATACCTTCAAAGATGTAAGCTCAGTAGGGTTGGTAATTTGTCACTAAGACCAGTAAATAAAAAGGTTACTATCACTTCATTTTGCATTTTATCATAGTCTGTCTTGGTAAAGTCAAGATTGACTGGTACGTTGGCTTTTTTAGTTCTGTATTTTGTTCAGTAGACTTCCAATATCCAATTGTTGAATACATCTTGTTTTTTTCATCTCCCTCTAGATGTCACCTTATGTGAAGAGGCATTCTTTAGGTTTGCAGTTCCTACCAAGTTTACCCCTAATTGGCTCAGCATCCTGGTAGACAATTTGCCTGGCACCAAAGTAAATGCAGAGAGTGTTGAGAGAATAAAACGGCAACACAGTTCACAAGAACAAACTTTCCAGCTGCTGAAGTTATGGAAACATCAAAACAAAGACCAAGATATGGTCAAGAAGATCATCCAAGGTATGGCAACTGAAATAAAGGAGTCAATCAGAAATCAAACATTTCTATTTGTAGTGACAGGAAGAAGATTATGTAGTAGTGCGACTGTGTGACTGATGTTTCCCTTTATGGAATCATTGTTCCACTGGAAAAGTTTTCAGCAAGCCATCGTGCAGAAGCTGTTCGAATGGCCATCACATAAGGCCTTATTCTCACCTCCCTCAATTCCCTTCACCCAACTTCTTTCCAAGGCTTATTGAACACTTAACTGTACACTTAACTGCTTATTACATTTAACTGTAGGACTAGACATGAGGAAAACTGCCTTCAGATCCCTTAGCAGCATTATTAGCACACTGTGTAAGTACACTAACTACCTACAAGTTTTCTAACCACTTTGGATCTGACCTTGCATGCCCACTCAGCAGCTATGTTGTGTTTATTTGGTGACTCTTTCCAGAGAGCCTCAAAGTGTCTCACAGATGCCCTCTCATTAATTCTTATAGCATAGCCTATTTTAAAATTTCCATTTTAATAGCATATGTTGTGAGGATTAATGGGATATGATCTGTAAAGTGTTTGAGTTTCTTGAGGAAGGGGTCGGTTAAAACCAGGTACTTTTATATTTAGATAGAATAAAGACTCTCCTTTAAGAAACTCGTGTGTGTGTGTGTGTGTGTGTGTGTTTGTGTTTTAGATGGGAGAATCAAAAGACTGAAAGCAAGTTTTATTCAGTGTAAACTAAAACTGTAATCTCAAAAATATAAGCTTTAAGATACCAACTGGAAAGAATTCTGACTTCAATTAGCAATGGGAGGACATGTCAGGAGATGAGGGAAGAAGCACATTCTGCTCTTCACTTGTAATGAAATGACTGGGGAGTCCTTCCCTACCCTAAGAGCCTCGAACATCTAAAACCAAAGCAACAGATTTTAAGAGAATAACATATTTGGCAGTTGAATATTTCACTTGTGAAAAGAGTAAAATTTTCTCTGCTTTGGCCAACAGAATGTATCCTTTGAAAGTATAATTAGCCTTGAAGCAAAAAAGAATAGGAAGTAAGGAATCAGAGGGGACCCACTCCCTATTTTATAAATGAGCACATTTCAGCCCAGAAAGATGAACTGACTTGCCTTCAGGCTTGCAGATACTAAATGACTGATGTCATTAACAGAAATATTGGCTACTCCCTCTTATATCTGTGTCCTATTTCATTTGTGAAATAGTCTCTAGGCAATGGGTATCCTCCTGCTCTTGGGCTTTAGGTTACTGGGTTTCCAGATCTTTCCTTTCATGATGTTAATCCTTGGGTACTATTTATTAAAGACCAGGGGAAGCAACTAACTCTTTTCAAATACTGTATATGTTGGATATCAGAAAGCCCAAATACAAAATTCAATTATAAATTGACTCCTTTTTAAAAAATGTTATGGTGATAATTTTCCCAAATTTTCTTAGATAGCTGGGAGTGATGTGCCTGTGGTTTTTATTGAATTTTCAAAATTAGGGCTTTTCAAAATATTTTGTTGGATGCTTAGAATTTAAAGCATGTTATCCTATTTAACACAAAAGGTTATCAGTTGCAGTTCTCAGAATAGGTAGCATCATTTATGTTTCTCTGAAAAAAAAGAGAAGTTATCTCTAAAATAAAATATGAAATTCTGGAAGGTCTGTCTGCCTCAGGCTAGACCTTACTAGACTACACATCACGTGACCATCTGGGTTTTGCTTTATGCAGATATCGACCTCTGTGAAAACAGCGTTCAGCGCCACATTGGACACATGAACCTCACCTTCGAGCAGCTTCGCAGCTTGATGGGAAACTTGCCTGGGAAGAGAGTCCCAACAGAGGACATTGAGAAAACCACAAAAGTGTGCAAATCAAATGAGCAGATTCTGAAGCTGCTCAGCCTGTGGAGAATAAAAAATGGCGACCAAGATACTCTGAAGGGCTTAATCCATGCGCTCAAGAACTTGAAAACATACCATTTCCCCAAAACTGTCACTCAGAGTCTAAAGAAGACCATCAGGTTCCTTCACAGTTTCACTATGTACAGATTGTACCAGAAACTGTTTTTAGAAATGATAGGGAACCAGGTTCAATCAGTAAAAATAAGCTGCTTATAACCGGAAGTGGTCATTAGGCTGCTTCCTCACATTGGGTCAGAACCGATGGATGAGTAAACCGTTTCTCAGGCACTTGAGGGGGGTACAATGATTTCTTTCTCACCACCAGGGTCTAGATTTGACTACAAGGCATGAAAAAAAAAAGTTATAGTGTGGAGAAAGATCTGATATTTTCCCCTAAAGTTCAAGAAATCCAAAATAGTTTATCTAACTGATAGATCTGGTCCAATATCTACTGACTACATTTTCCTTTATTACTGCTTGCAGTAACTAAACTGGAAATAAGAAACTAGATTTCATTGTACCTTACTAAATATGGGAATGTCTAACTTAAATAGCTTGGAGATTTCAGCTGTGCTAGAGGCTTTTATTAGAAAGCCATATTTTTTTTCTGTAAAAGTTACTAATATATCTGTAACACTATTACAGTATTTGCTATTTATATTCATTCAAATATAAGGTATGAAAGAGATAAAATATATATTTTTAATGGAAAGTTTGTAGCATTTCCTAGTAAGTACTTGCCATTCTTCCCATGTGGAATGTGTTTGTAATATAATTTCACCTGTATAAGTTGTAATATCATTTTATAGAAAATGTGTTCTTTAGTCAATTGTTTAATGTTGGAAAGTGTTATGAAATATAAATTATCTGATTATTAGATGCTCTGAGAAATTGAATGTACCTTATTTAAAAGATTTTATGTTTTTACTATATAAACAACATCATTAAAGTTTTCAAATTATTTTTCATTGCTTCTCCTCTTGCTTTTATTTGAATGAGTTGTTTTCATCAGAACTATCTAGAAATTATTTAAAATGTATATTCCTAGACCAGTTTGTTGAGAAACTCTGGGGAAGAAAGTTTAAAACTGCATTTTTAATAAGTTCCACAGTAATTCTTATTACACTAAAGTTAGAGACGAACTGAAGTCAAACTTAGTGTACAGATGGTGCAAACCATTTATAACTACTCTTTCTAGCAGGGAGAGACCTAATTTCCAAGTACTTTTGATTGTAAGTAACAGAAACTAGCAATCTTTAGTTTGAGAAAAAATTAGTTGGGAGGATGTTATATTGGCTTGAATGGTGGTATTCCTGAAATAGGTTTACATCATAATCCCCAGAACCTGTGAATGTTTCTACCACAGAAAAAGGAACTTTGTAAATGTGATTAAGGATCTTGAGATGAAGAAATAATCCTGGATTATGTAGCTTGGTCCTACATCTATTGACAAGTGTCAGATAGAGAGAAGTGAAGGCAGAGGCAGAGATGGGAGTGATGTAGGCATTGCCAAGGGACCTATGGAGAAAAGGAAATGATTCTCCCTTAGAAAGAGGACAACCTTGCTAAGGTTTTAGTCTTAGACTTTTGACACTCCTCCCCCATAGAATTAATTTCCATTGTTTTAGAGCATCCAGTGTGTGGTAATTTGTGACAACAGTCCCTATAATCTAATACAGGTTGCATCCCAATCTCAGAAATGTCAGAATTAAGATAACTATGGGGCTTTGGCAGCAGAAGTTCCTATATAATCTCCTCATCTTATGTTTTGGTACATAAGTACAAATTTCAAATTCCCAGGAGTCCCTGAATGTTCTAGATTGACACTAGTATAAAGACATGATCAGTGAGGGCGTGTGGTTATCAGTTTTAATGGCAAAGAAGGAAATGTCATTGTGAACAGGCCCCACCAACCCCTTGTTTGCTTTTTGTTTTTTTTTTCCTCTTTGATCTGACTTAGAATATAAAGCTGATATATCAATAGAACAACACTACCTTTGTGAATTTTAATCAGTTATGGCCACTTTGATAGGACAGATTCAGGAATAAATATCATATAAACTCATAAATCTGGAGAAATGAAAGACAGAGGTGAGGTCAAGGGGCTTGAAACTGGAGAATAAGAATCACAACAGTACAGTCAGTATTTGAAGTAAAAAAATGTGGAAATTATGTCCTAAAGGTATAAACAGGAGGACAGGAATTAATAAATGACCTTCACTTTCCCTTCAGAAGCTCCAGTTTTCCCACTCAAGTTCTCATTTGCAAAAAACGAAATGACCTATCCACAGCGGCTAAGTTCAGCAAAAGCTTGGAAGATAATGGCATCTAATGAAAATCATTTATTTACTTTTTTTATTTTATTAGATTTATTTAATTATATTTGACATCATTTGTATTCCCCAGGGGGTTCCCACCACTATTTCACCTGTGCACCATCACCTCAGTCCCTTGTGCTCTTTCTGCCCTTATCCCCATCTTTGCCCTCTCCTCCTCCCATGGTCCCTTTAGTTTATCTTTGACCATTTGGTTTTGTTTTTTGTTTGTTTGTTTTTGTTTGTAATTGCCCATTTCCTTGAGTTTCTCTCTTTTTTTTGTTGTTGTAGTTGTTGCTCTTTCACATTCCTCCTAATAGTGAAGCCATCTGATATTTTTCTCTTGCCTTCTGACTTGTTTCATTGAGTATAATTCCTTCTAGCTCCATCCATGTTTCTATAAATGGCTCTAGTTTATCATTTTTGATTGCTGAATAGTATTTCATGTGTGTATGTACCACATCTTCTTGATCCAGTCATCTACTTTTGGGCATTTGGATTGTTTCCAGGTCTTACCAATTATAAATAGTGCTGCAATAAACATATGGGTACAGGGGCTCTTTTGGATCTTTTTTTGGTGTCCTTTGGGTAGATCCCTAGGAGTGGGGTTGCTGAATCATATGATAGTTCCATTCCTAATAGACTGAGGAACCTCCATATGACCTTCCATAGTGGTTGGATTAACTTGCATTCCCACCAGCAGGGTTTCTTTTTTTCCACATCCTCACCAGCATTTGTTGTCTTTGGTTTTTTTTCATATGCGCCATTCTTACCACTATAAGGTGATACCTTAATGAAAATCATTTAAATGCTAATTTCATTGGCTTCTTTTTGGGAACCACCTTAAGCTTCTTGGAGAGATAATATATAAATTATATTTGTTTCTCTTTAAACTTTTAATTTGGAAATAATTTTAGAGTTACAGAATCATTGAAAAAGTAGTATAACATATCCCTGGATACCCTCTACCTAACAAGCTATTTTGTAAAATATATCTCAATTTCACTCTGATGCTTTCTCATAAATAGATTGAAGTTTTGGATATGGGGAAAGACTCTTACATAGGTGATGATTCTTCTCATCACATCATATCAGGGGCAAATGACATTAGCTTGACTAATTACTATTAATATGAATCCTGACAACTAAGTTCATTTATATGTATGTCATTGTTTGTATGTGTGATACAGTCATTCAGTTGTTCCAGTAGGACTTGTGGAAGAAACTTAACATTTCTCCATTTACTGTCCTTTCATCTTTGTCAAAAATCAGTTAGTAATATTTGTGTGTGACCAACAAAGTGACACCATCTTGTATGGATACCATCTAACACCCATGACCGGTAGTTGCCCTACTCTGGAAAAATACCCAGTTTCTCCAGTTGTATTTTGCACGCATAAGAACTTATCATCACAATCTACACACTACTCCATTGAACTTAGTAGAACATAAACAAGAGAAAGTCATGTCCTCTTGGAGTCATAAGTCTGACAGAATGGCTGAATGGATTAAGCAGAATACAAGTAGTCCCTTGTCAGGTTTGCTGTGTGACTCCTACCTTGACCTGAAGTCCTATCCATTGCTCACAATACTGAAGATCCATATATAAATTTTGCCCTTAATAGACTTTAAGTGTGATTAATCAACTTGCATGCTTCCTTCTTTTGACTCAAGTTGCCTTCTAACTTTGCAGCAACTTATTCATTCCCAAAACTCCACAGTGGATATATTTCTGGTACCTCTATTATGTTCCACAAGTCTGTAAATATATCCTTTCACTAATACCATGGGATCTTACTGTCACTTTATAGTTAGTCTTAAAATCATTTTTGATAATCATACTGCCACTGAGCGAGTGCTGTTTTTCCTTGCCTTTTGGTGTGCCTCTCACAGCCAAATGTATTATGTAGGTCAACAGAAAATTTGGTAAATAATTTTTATCTGGATATGGCCAGGCTTTCCTTCTGTAAGGAAATTAATGGATTAATACATTAATCCAGTTAGTAATTGGTCTGGTTTTGAGGGTTTTTTGTTTTTTTTTTGTTTTGCTATGGTTATGCTCAGTGCTTCACAGGTTTCAAATACCCATACATAGCTTGTTTCTAGGAAGGTTGATATATGGCTTTGAGTATTAGGTTTCCTCATTAAGCTGTGCTTCAAAGAGATTCTCTTTGCTCATCTTTGCTCATCTTCTCCCCCATGTCTTATTTGACATTTGAACCTTCTTAGTTTCTTGATGGAGAGTTGGAGACACATCTCTGCCATTTAATGAAGGCTCCATCTTAGGCAAGTCTGATCCCTGGAGTGTGTGGCTGACTTTGTTGTCCTGCTCTCCCTTAACTCAGTTGTGGGCTTAGCACTTTAACCAGTCCATTGACCCAAGAGTAAACATTTTCCCTTCCTATTCCTTTTCCTTAGCTGCAAGGAATGCTCACCAATATTTTTTTAAGTCAGCAGTTTTGCCTTTTCTGCATAGTTAATGCTTTCATCCTTCTGGGTGAAGTCTCTTGCCCTCCCTTGAATATCTTATGATCCAGCAATTCCACTCCTAGGAATATACCCAAAAGACACAAATCCACTGATTCAAAAGAATACCTGCACCCCTATGTTTATAGCAGCACTCTTTACAATAGGTAAGACC
>JAGFMF010011709.1:14545846-14591793 GCA_019455555.1 Galemys pyrenaicus
ACGGGAGCACGGGGGACTGAGGTGATGGTGCACTGGTGATATGGTGATGGGGAATACATGGGGATTACAATTGATGTCAAATATATATAAATAAAAAATAAAGAAAAAAATTTTGGGTCAGTTGTTTGTGCTGAGACCCCACATCTCCAATGGGTATTTGCTTGCTTGTTTTACATTAAGATTACTTTTAAAGAGCAGTTTGGAATTTTTCTATTTACAACAAAGTTGAGAGGAAGGTAAAAAGATTTTTCATGTATTCCCTACCTGTACACATCCCTAACCTCCCTTTATCACCCCACCTCACCAGAGTAATACACTTGTTACAACTGATGATGAATCTGCACTGATGTATCATAATCAGTCAAAGTTACTAGTTTACATTAAGGTTCACTCTTGGTGCTGCCCATCTGGTGGACTTTTTTCTTAAGTCATGAATTTGAACTTAGTTTAATTTTTTTGCATGTGTGTGAAAATATAATTTGTTTTGCACTGGTAGCTTTTATTTTTTAACATCTCTGATTTGTTTTATTTTATTATTTTTCATTGTCATGACATTGCTTTACAACACTGTATATGATCTGGAGGTATAGTTTGCTTCTTTTTGTCATAAGTTTGGGAACATCACTAATTTCAGTTCTCCACATGTATGAGTCCTACACATTCTTTGAGGCAAAAGTCAGAAATTGTCAATTCTATTGATTAAAGACTTAATGTGAAAAGATAGGATGTGAATTAAAACTATCCCCATGAGTCTGGATTGACTGTTATCCTTTGTCCCACAGGATACACAAGGGTGATGTATTTTCTTGGTGGGTATTATGCACTAATGGGATTTAGCCCAAGAAACAACTTTGATCCAGATTCTAGACTTGCCATGAAAAGGATTCTAGCAGTTTTTATTTATGTAACAGTGATTTTTATTTTACTTATTTTATTAAACATCTCCCTCTTTTCATTTTGTTGATTTGCCACTACTTTACATAAATGTATAAATTTGGGAGAGTAACTTCAGACCTGTGGATGTGAACACACCTCATTCATGCTCCACCACCTTTCTAGTATGACAGCCCTGTCACCTAACCTCCCTTAACCCCTCTTGCTCCCCCCCTATCCCCTCTGGCAACCAGTAAGTTATTTATAGAGTTTTAGAATTCTTCTTTGTTTGCCAGTGTGCTCTTTTTGGATCTTGAGTTGATTATGTTAAGCACAGTAAGTCAGAAAGTGAAAGGCAGTTACTGGATGGCCTCACTCATTTACACAGTATAAATAAGCATCCATTTCAATAGACTGTCTTTGATATCTTATTCATATGCTAAAAATCTGTTAATTCACTGAAAAAAATGTTCTTATGTGCCAAACATACCAGGTTTTTAAATAACTCTGTTTCATTCAATTCCTTTCATTAGAGCATTGAGTAAAAAAGAATAATCTCCAGTTAGTGCCACTGTCTTTGTGGGCTGTGCATGTTCTTCCCATGTCTGAGTGCGTTTTCTCTGAGGACTCTGGTTTCCCTCCTATATCCAGAAGATATGGACATGAGGTTCATTGACTAATGGCATGTCTCAATTGTGAGCAATTTAAGTTGTTGATATTCAATATGACAACCTAATTCTTTGTCTTTCCTGCTGTTGTTTCGTAAGTTTTTCTATTCCCAAATCTAGAAAACCATAAAATAGATATCTAACCAAAATAATTGTCAGCAGCTGTAGCTGAGTTAACATACATCTGTTCTGAAGGTGGTTAAAATACAGTTGGGAAGACAGGAAATATATGGGAAAGAGTAATCACTAATATCATACTTAGTGCTAACTGACTTTGTATACTCATGGCACAGTCGTCAAATGTCTCATATCTCTGAAGTTTTGGGCAGGTCACGAAACAGTGAATTCAGCTAGGTCTTACAGATACACCTAGGGAGAGATAAATAGGTGGTATATTTTAGACACAAGGGTTAGCACTGGAAAGCCATATAAGCTACAACATGTAACATATTGAGGAAATATTAGCTGCATGCATATATATTATATATAAATTCAAGGAATTGTATAAAATAAGTTTATACAACTTTATTACAATATGGGAATATGGGTAATAATAGATTAATCTATCTAGAACTTTCCAATTTTTTTTTTTGTATGCTCTAACTACACATGGGGAACAGCTGTCTCCCATCCCACCTCTGACTCAACATTGTATTGATAGTTTCCATGAGGGCTAATAACAATGGCCTTATTTTCTGCTCTCCCACTACTTCCCCATCCCTAACCCAAGACATTCTACTAGAGAGCTTCCTGGACATTGGAATCATTTGGAATTAGGTAAAAGTAAAAGCTGGAAAACTATGACCTGAAAGTTGCCAGCAGCCACAGAGAAAGGGCTAGCAGTGAGATCTAGGGGCAAGAGACATGGAAAGAATTCTGATGATGTTCAACCCTTGGTTTTAGTCACCTGTTTTCTTCCTGTTATTTAGTTTATGAGCTGTTGACTTTTCCTTCTTAATTGAGCCAATTTCTGTCATTCATAAACAAAGGTTCTGACTAATATGTTGAGTAAACAAGAGGTTCTTGAATGCCAGGCAAAGATATTTGGATTTGAAAAACCACCTGAAGATTGTAAGAGCCTAGCCATCTGACAATCTTTAATTTTTAACGTTTATCTGTAAACATAATAGGAGCCACTGAGGTTTTAAGAAGCTATTGATGTTTGCAAAGCAGAATTCAAGAAGAGTATTCTGGTGAAAACATAAAGAGTAAGTTGGAGCAAAGTAGAAGAGAAACAATTAAACCAGACTTGTTGACTATTAGAAAAGTTCAGCCAAGGAGTAAACAGACGACGCACACTGGAGGCAGAAACCCAGAGTGGAAAGGAGAGGTCACATTAAAGACTCATTCATCTTTCCAGAAGAGTCATCAGAGAGCCAATAACTAGGCATTTGGTTATGACTAATGAATGAAGATTCCTGTCTTCTCCTAAGTATTTAATACAAAATAAATCTCACATTTCCTTGAGTCTTTTCCCAGGGAAATCCATTTCATCTTTTGAGACACAAAGTTTAAGTCATATTTCCACAAAATTCCTTCTAACTAAAACAAAGACATCTTCCAAATTGACATTTCTATAGCAATTTTGGTTTTTCATGACTCACTGACTTCAGACAAGTGGAGGTAAACAGAGTAGATCATGCATAAAACCTGTGTCATTCTTGTAGAATCATAGGTCTCTGGGACACAACATGAGGTCATCTGTTCATCTACCCCAAGAATGGCCTTGGCCTAACCATTCTTAACCATGCTGGAGGGTGATGACTTCAGGTTTAACCATTTAAAAATATATTTTTGCTCTAGTGAGTCCCCCCAGTCCTTCCTCCCACACACACAGAGAGCCAGTGGAATCCAATGCAAAAATTTAATCTCTCTGATGCTGAAATTGAGATGAGCAAAAGTGGCTTCTTAACTAATAGACGCTCCCACTTTCCTGGAATTTAGGGCAGGTAGGCCTTTAGCTTGTTCTCTCCCAGTGTTACCAAATTCATCCTGTAGTAAGCATCCTTTGAGATGTTTGCTCAAAATGAGCATCCCTAGTACCTTTCCAAGATGATTTTGATCTTTTTTAGACAACTTGGGGAAATATTATTGTATTTACTCCCCAAAGGAAATTAAATCACAATGCTGGTGGCAGCACTCAGGACTCCTCCTTTGTATTAGTGCTCTGGTGCTTAACTGTCTGCTTCTTTTCATGAAGATGGGAAGAAAGTAGATTTCCTTCTTTGGGTAAATTTAGTCTCATGATGTATATATTATTCTTGGTTTATCATCTGACAGTTTGTCTCCTTTGATGCAGATGCTAATAATAAAACAAAGACACTCCAAATCAAACACTAATCATTATCACTGGGGCTCAGACTAGCCCCAGACTCTAGGCTGGACTAAGTCTCATCTTAGTAAGATGAGATTACCTGATATGAAATGTCCTTTACTGAGAACTTGAAACTAGGAACACAGACCATGTGTAAGATAATTACATACTCATGTTATTAAATCCCAGACATTCAATTATCTGATACTCCCTGACCCCTAATTAAGTCATCATCACCTTACTAAATCCTAATAACTAGCAGCGAACTTCTCCGAACCATCTACTACCCACAGTTCTTTTGGAGACGTCTATCACTACCTGTTTAAACTGGCTGCAGTATTTGCATGATCTTGTCACGGCTCTGCCAAGTCTTACACATCCTTCTACAATGATCATGCTGATTATACCTTCAGATAAGCTCATCAAATATCTTTTCTGAGATTGGATGACAGCAGGAGGTAAGAGAGAGAAAACTACAATTTTGAAAAACAGAAACCTACCATCTAGGAATCTAAGAGTAATGGTTTTGTATGGAAAAGTCCATCTGTTCTTTGTGGGGTCTGGAGCAGATTTATTCCTGCCAGTCAGGGGAAAATGCCACTTAAAAGTGTCTGCCTTGGATGGTGACAAGATGTAGTCTGCCACTAAGCACTCGTGGCAAGGAAGGGATCCAGGGTTTGCTTACTTAAGAGAAGATGGCAAAAGAATCAAGCTTTGCTGAAGCCACCAGAATAAATTTGTTTAAACCCAAACCATGAAATAGAGGCTGGGCAGTGAAAAAAAAAAAAAAAAAAAAGCAAAAAAAACCAAATTTAACACAGAATGTGACTAGCACTTGAGTATAACTGGAACTATCATCTTTTCCTAATTATTTGAAAATATCTTTTGTTGACAAAGCTACATTTAAAGAATAGGAAATATCATAATAAATTTTTTAGAGAAAAAGACCTGATGGGGTTTGGGATTAAAAATATGTATATAAGAGCAGATTCTACATAGAAGCAAGAAGCTGAAGTTCTCAGAAGCAGGTCCATGGAGGTTAATAAACCTGCAGGAAAGGAAAAGGGGCTTTGCGGGGAGACACGCCTGATCGCAATTCCTGCCTCTTCTAAACAGTGTGAAGCTCTGGGCCTCAGCCTCCCTGTCTGCTTGACAGATAGAATAAAACCTCAGAAGCTAATTTTACATCCCATGGAAGATTCCATCTTAGCACTTGGCAGAGTAAAATGTGATTTTTAAAACTTATTCCTTCACAAGAGACAAGTTCACACAAGACATGATGCCCAGCCATCTCATGAGATCATTTTCAGGGAAATTACAAAGGGCCATATTTCCAGAAAACTATGCTGGTTACTGGGTTTAGAGCTGTAACCACTTCACCACAAAATGGAAGAGAGGCAAAAATCAGGAGCAGGTAGTTGAGGGGACAAGGAGTGTCCCCAGGCCTGGCCCTCCCTCAGGAGGTTACTGATGCTCAGTGTGTCCATGGCAGTGGTGGATCGCCACCTGCAGTGCACTCAGATGGCCCTGGCAGATGTGGTACCAAGCAGGTGCAGGCATTGTGGATAGAAGGGCTGGCGCTGTAGAAATAATCTCCCTTCACATGCACAGCCGAGAGCATGAATTTTTCAATTACAGTAAGATCCTCTTAAGACAAAACTCTAACAGCCACCAACATTGAGAGGTTGTAGCAGCATATTCCCCCAAAGTCAAACAGCTCGTTGAGTGTTCAGTGAAGCCACATCAATCACTTTGACTTCCTCTTGATGAATCTGGATAAAAGAAAATCTCTCCAAAAGAACCATTCCAGTTGAAAATAATCTTAAAAGACAGCAAAAAATAAAATTCAGGGAGCATCTGTCTTGTATCAAGATCGGACCTTTTTTACCTTCATTCTTTCAACCGTTTTACAAATTTGTCCTTCAGATTCCCATTTTAAAGATAAAAGGCTATGTAGCTCAAAGAGAATAAGTTTCATGGTCACCATTTCATAGCAAGTAAATGACAGAGTCAGAACTTGAACTCAAGTTTGCCTTTAAATTCTATCACACTGGTCCCACCACAATGGGGAAGTTTGAGAAAGGCAAACTCAGAATCAAGAAGCGGATATTTAAAAGTCGTATTCAATACTCTGTAGATTTTCTTTTTACCCTAGAGTTGATGGGGTTGTTCTCACACAATTCCATGTTTTTCCCACTGGCAGATATTTATGTCATGTTAGTCATCACCTAATCCATTTCTACCCCAAAGGGATGAACAGAAACTCATAACTCTAGCTAGAGTTAGGGAACACTTTGCAGGTGAAGGGCAAAGTCCAGCCTCAAGTCCTGAGATCCCCAGACCACCCATGATTCTGAGTGGCTACAAAAACGGGCTCCCACAACCACCTCGGTTTCAGTCATTTGCTGGAATGACTCATGAAAGTAAAGAAAATATTGTACTTATGATTATAGTTTTATTCTAGAAGATTCTGCCAGGGCAACCTCTGGGAGATCCACAGTTTCTTTGCCCTCTCCCTGTGGAATCGATGTATCACCCTCCCAGCATACCAACAATGTTTACTGACCAGGAAGTTCCACCACACGATTTTTACCGAGATTTGATTACATGTGCATGATTGATGAAACTCAATGCCTGGTTCTTTTCCACATCCCAGAAGTCAAGCTAGCTCAAAAGGACTGAGTGTCTAGTTGGTCCACTGCATAGCCAGCATCCATGCTAAAATCATCTAAGCATTCACCATGAGTCATGTCCATAGCACAAAAAAGACACTTTCAACCTTAGAATAAATCAAGGATTCAGAATTTCCCTCCCAGGAACAAAGGCCAGACATGTTCTTTACTATATGTATCACCCCAACACCACCATTTATGCTTTCTGGTATCCTCAATTCTATCAAAGAGCCACCAGTCACCTTTCTAGCCTGCCAGACCGAAAACCTGGGGTTGTCCTTTTCAGCCTTTCCTTTGCCTTTCTCAAGTAGGATAGTTCTCCTGAATTAATTTCCTTCTCCACACTGCCTGGACTCATCCCCTCCTCTCCCCATTTATTCATGCCAAGTGCAGGTAATGTCTTACCTATGAAGCTTGCCCTAATGCTCTCACCTGCATTATTCTTTTTCCCATAACCCATGAATTTTCCATCTTGATTACACACTGGAGTCAACTGAGCCACTTTCCATATTGATGCCTGATTCCATTCTTGAGCGATGTGGATTCAGTTGGCCCAGAGCACGAAATGAGCAAAGGATCTAATAACAAGATCCTCCAGTAATTATAATACACAGCCAAATTGAGAATTATGCCTAAGTAAACTTTTTTTTATCTTCATCTTATCTGTCAATGTAGAGAGATCTTCTTGATGATATATGGGAGATAGCAGTCAAGCTGCTTATATTCAAATTTCTAGGTTCCTCTTCTAACTAGTGTCAGATCTGAAATACCAAGTCATTACATGGTGTTTCTGTTTCTTCATTTGTAAACTGAGAAGAAGAATGCCTCATAGAGTTGTGGAGAACATTAAATTTTATATCAATAAGTGTTCAGCATAGCATACAAATCAAAGGATGCTCTCAACCAATCTTAGTGCTGGGTGTTCTGTAGACCATTTACCTTATGTCTGAAACTCACCTAGAAGCTCTGCCTGGAAATAGCCAAACCCCTCTTTCTATGGTTCTCAAAACACTTGTTATTTGATGGATAGAAAACAAGCAAGTGTGGTCAAACCACATGATTGCAGTTCTTTGGGCCCTAAATCTTATTTTATTTTGAGGATAGTTTTGTCATATCTTTGTTTTCTCCCGGGGTAACCCGTATGTACATTAGAATAATCTCAGAAGCTTTTAAAAAATGCCAGGTCCAGAAACCACCCAGACCCACCTCTAGCCCCGCCCCCATCCCTGCCAGAGATATTGACTCACTTAGGACCAGGCATTAGAAACTTCTAGCTCTCCAGGTAATTATAACACAGAGCGAGGGATGAGACTCTCAGTCCTGGGGTTAGTGTCTCTAACTGCTGCATTCTGAACGCTTCTAATGAAGTTAATGACTTATGCCTGGGAATATCATGGCTGGTCTGTTGAATGGGAAAGAGTGTAGCAAAGGACAAGTAGGTGAGGGATGGATTTAGAAAGAGAGAGAAACAAGAAACCATGAAAACAGAAGGGAAAGATAGTGAAGTATAGCTAATAATGAAGTATCTCTGGACCACTTGCTGGCACTCATGTTGTGTATTAACTATACTCTTTCATCCCAACTAAGTCTTTTTTAATTAAAATTTTTAAAGGGGGGTCTCCCTGGTGGCACAGCGGGTTGAGCACCCCACTGTGGGGCATCCACTGCACAGCAGCACAAGTTCGATCCCTGACCAGGGAGGGGACCCACGTGGCACAGCAGACCTCTCCTGCACCGCCCGCTGCTCCTCTCAGCAGTGTACTTCAATCCATCTGCCTGTTCTGCTCCCACTCAGTCTCTGGTGAATCCTCTCACCTCCCATGACTCTGGCCTGTACCCCAGCTCTTGTATGTATAAACAAATAACTCTTAAAAAAAAAGGGTTTTTTTAAAGGTAACACTGGTTTACAATACGGCATAGAATTACAGGTTCACACCTTTTCAGATGTATGTTACCATACCACACCTTCCACTGAAGTACCCAGAATCTTCTACCACCATCCATTGAACCTTTTCTCCCTTCCCTGCCCACTTTCACTTTTCCCAAATGTCTTTCAAGAGGTGTCTTTGGACAGACTCTCATAAGAAGAGTAAAGATCCTGTGCCCTTCTCAGAGTGCATACTGAGAATATACTTCAGCAAACTTGAAGCCAGCAATAGGGCAGATAGATAGCATTAGATGTATTAAAAATAAATAAAGAAAAGTCTCACCTGAAAGTTTGAGGCCATCCCTTGAACAAGTCCAGAGATACCCTATGCTCACTGATCACAATGGGGAATACAAAGATGAGTCAGAGAGACAATTACTCATGAAAGTGGCCCAATTTCCAACATCCTGGGGCAGAATGAGGGTTCAAGTAACCTCAAAGTGACCCCCAATGCACTTTGAACCACTGAACACCAGTCAGTCAAGAGCATGTGATGGGTTGCCACAGCACAAAGAACTTTCCTTCTACTATACAGTTCAGGTCCCAACACACATTTACATTCCTTTTCTAATTCACAGTATCCTTCCCAACAGACTTGCCTGTTTTTTTGTTTGTTTCAGGAAAGAATAAAGCTATAGGACAAACACCATCTTCATGCTGGAGATAAAGAGCCAAGTCTCAGGCAGAGAGTGACTGAGGCAGAGAGATAAAGGCTTCTGATTTTATCTTCTTCATGGATACACCCCTTTGATGAGAAAAGTCTACTTACTTATGGCATAGATAACTACAAAACAACTCTGCAAAGTTTAAAAAACAACAAATTATCAAGGGGCTGAAAATCCACATCAGTCCAACTCTAGTTAACTCCACAAAGAAAACGTCCTAGGAAAGGTAAGCTTGGGAGGTGTTTTGATCTTGTATAGCAGAGAAAAGGGAATTTAATATATTTTACAAGCAAAAGAGGTCATATATATAAAAACCTGTGGCTATGAACATGTTTTTGAAATGAAAATGAAATCACATTTGCCAAATGTTATTGCATTAAAAGGCAGACATTTTATTAATAACACTTCGGTCAGTTAATACGTGCAGAGTAGAACAACATGAGATTCTTACTTGCGTTGCCACCTAATCCTATCAAGCGCTCTGCAGGTGCCTAGGCCAGGATTCCAAGACTATTCCCAGTTCCTGAACAAGGAGACTGAAGCCTACAGGCCAATGCCCGCAGCGCTGGTCAGCAGAGTCCTGACTCAGTCCCAGGTCTCTGACTCCAGGGCTCTAGCTTTTTCCACTGCTCTCTGCCCTCTCCTTAAAGCCCATAATTAAGCAAAATAATATGCTCTTCACAAATGAAAAGATCCCAAGCACAAAAGTGATGAGACAACATTTAGTTGATGGGCTTCCAAATTGGCGGTGGATCCTTTTTCTGGAAACCGCAGTTGGCATAAGGGGCTTAAAGTCCAGACAGTTTCGGTGACATAACTCAAGGTCTCCGTGGATATTGGCCCTGAGTCTGAAATAGCTCTGAGCCCTCCCATCCTGGCGTCTTCCCCGCCACCCCCCAGCCAGAGCTCAGACTTCCCAGAGGACTTGAACGTGGGTGAGGTGACAACACTCGTGGAGGCTGAAACAAGGTACACGATGATCTTCTTTTCATCCCAATAACTATTTCCACCGCGCTCTCTTTGCAGCTTATTCTCAGCTCTGTAGGACTTCATGTTTGTTTTGTCTATGACTTTAAAATGGACTCTTAGCAGCAGTTCAAGACTTCTATGAAGTTTTATCAGACTCTATTGGCTGCTGAAATAGAAGGATGCCCTGCATGGTGAGGGTTGAGAGCAGGTTGTAAGTGTAATCTGGCTTTGTTTCTCCCCACCCAGTTCCTGTCTATTCACCTCAACAAGTCAAAGAGCATCTCTCTTCATGGATCCCAGGTGCTATGGTGGTGGGAGAACAATGGGGACTACAGCTGGGAGAAGAAATCAAATACTGCCCGAAAGTAAGAATGATGTAAGAAAATAATATATATGATATATAATACATATAAATAATATATATAACATATATTATACATACAAATTATATATATAACAACCCCAAAACAAAGGACATCTTCCCTCCAAGTGTCAGTCAACAGTATACCCCATGTTCTTATCACACTCACCTGCTTACCTGTGAGTTACATACTGTATCTATATTACAGAAGTGCCAGTAATTCTATGACTGTGCTTTCTCAGGGTGCCCATCTCCCTTCAGTCTTCTTTAGCCCCATATCTTGTCTTCCTTGAGATTTTATCCTTTTCCCACCAGACCTTATTTTCTAACAAAAGAAAGTCACAAAAAGAAAGAAAAAAGAAGCACTGGAATTGAAGTCCAAAGAACTCAGTCAGAGTTTGCTTCCCTCTTCCTTCACTCACTTGATGGGGTGTCTCTGGACTAGTCAACTAGCCCCCTGGTGTCAGAAGCTCCTTTTCTCATATGTGGAGCAGAGATTTAGCAATACTACTTATAAAGTAAGTATCTGAATAGAGTGAAAATGCTCAGCTCAATAGAGTAAAGACTGCAGGAAGAAACATGTGAAAAGAAGTCTGTAAAAGGCTAGGGACATGTTAGTTACATCAGGGGTACTCTCATGACCAGATATTAAGCTACACATTGGAGATGTCGTGATAAAAAGGAGTCACTCCCTGGTGGCACAAGGGGTTAAGTCACAGCACTACGAAGCTACCCACAGTCACTGAAGCATGAGTTCGATCCCCAGCCAGGGAGCTGACCAGATAGTGCAGCAAGCCTCTCCTGTCTCACCTGCTGCTCCCCTCAGCAGTGTATTTCAGTAGATCCGCCTGTTCTTCTCCCTACTCTGACTCTGTCTCTGGTGAATCCTCTCATCCTCCACATCTCTGGCCTGTACCCCAGTTCCTGTAAAATACAGCTTTAAAAAGGAGTCAGCATCTGCAAGTGAGTTGGTGTGATGGGCTTCAACGTGAACAGAGCAATGTGCAGTCTTTTCACGGGGGCATGATCAGCCTGGCTGCTCTAGGTCCATAGGGTCCAGCCAGGTTCCAGAAAGAAGTCATAGAAGAAGACAGATTTGAATCATCCTGGAAGGCTGAGTGGGCACTTTCTGAGGAAACAAAGGGACAAAGAGTATCTGTGGAAGAAAGACAGCATGGATAAAGAGGCTCTTGCACTAATATGAATCTAACATGACTTTGGTCTTCTAAGTACATATGACTTTAAGCAGGAAGTATGATAATATGAAGCAGGGATTTGAAAGATCAATTTAGAAGCAGTGAGGCAAGGAACACATGAGAAAAATTAGTTGTTGCTGTTGTTGGTAGTAATAATATTGATAGTAGTAACAGTAGTACTCTAGGTTATGACTCAAGGGACCCCGAATAGAGAGATAATGGATTGAGCTGGGAGTCCAGTTGTCCTCTACACAGAGGGGAGGGAGGAAATCCTGAGCAGAATTGGGAAGGGGAAAAAGACATCGACCTTTGTCCCAAGATAAGGCAACAGCCCTGATTAAGAAAAGGCTCTTGTCCAGTATGTAGCAACTCCTACTGTCAGTAACTCTCAGAAGGAGCAGATGCTTCTGGGAAAGGAAATAGACCCCAGGACAAAATTTGTGTCTGACCTTGAACGTAAAAAAAAAATGAGTTTAGATAAATTCAAGGACATTGATTTAATAAACGAGGAAAACCCTGAAAAGGACTCCAGAAGAATACACATGAGTCAGTTATGTCTCAGTCTCCATGTGAAATTACAGTCATATTTTCTCTTGATTGTAACACCCTTCTCTGATCCCTGAACAATAAGCCATGCCATGGAAACCTGGCTAAGTAATAGCCTTGGCTATGCTGTGGAAAAACACACCTGCAGTGTGCCTGGGTCTGAATCACAAGGGAAAAAAGCAAAGCAATAGGAATGATGGTTAACATTCATTAAGTAATTTTTGTGTGCCAGCAGACAAGTGCTACGAGCTTAAATGGATTATCTTACTTTTTTCAACAGTTTTGCGATGATAGGCCTCTAGTTAGCCCTATTTTCAGCTAAGGAACCTAAGGTTTAGAGTAGTTAAATCTCAATAACTTACCCATTTCACACAGCTGAGAAGTGGCATTCTGTCTCCACACACAAATGTCTCTGCTGCTGCCCTGGACAGGGTCCAGTGTAGGTGCACAGGAAGGTGGCAGCTTTGGTCCAAGGAAGCAACGGCCACACCCATTCATGGGGTGGATGTGAAGGAAACAGTGTTGTGGGGAGCTGAGATGGAGCAGCTATCGTGGGCCTTGGCTGAATAATGGAAGCCATGTAGGCAATTACGCACAAGAGCACAAGACACTGGGAGATAAGGACTTGGACTTCCCTGGCCAAAAAGGCCAGGGACCTTGAAATGCAGCTCCTGTGCATAGTAGCGAGTGGCATCAAATTGTCCACCTCAGCCAAACAAACCTGTATGGATATCCATGCCTACAAGCTAGTGAGGTCCAAGGGGCACCCCGGTTGTCATTAAATGATGAGAAGTGTGTGAAAGTGAACAGAGGAAAATAGCATGAAACCACAAATGGGCCCATAATCGAATTTCAAACTTGAAAATTCCCAAGAAAAGACTGCATTCTACATAAGCCTAAACAAATTACACGCTGATGATGTGCTGTTTTTAGAGCCCTCTGACTTTATCTGCTATTTTATTACCAGCTCCACTGTTACTAATGGATTTTTGTGCGGAACTCAATACCCCGCAGTGCAAGGAAGAAACTGGCCGCAGCATCAGAAATTCCCTTAATGGCGAATAAGGCTCATGTCTACCCCAGGGGCCCTGAAGACACACCATCACCCCCAAACCAGCCCCAGAGGACCATGTGCACTTGGAGCCAGCAGTCTTCTCTCTTTAGGGTGAAGCCTCTTCATTTCCATAGTCCTGCAGAAGGTTCCCCAGTTGATAGGTGATGGCACCCCCAGAACTTTTTCAGAAAGACGACCAAATCTGAAGATCCCTGCCATTAAAAATGTGGAAATCTACATTGGCAATCTGGGAAACTGTTAGAAGGAATGCGGACTCTCAGTTCCACCAAGATATAAGGAGTCAGAACCTCCATTTCAGTTCCCAGGTGATCTGTGTACATGTTAAACTGAGCAGCAGCAGCCTGAGATTCTGAGATTGCCTGAGAGTCTGAAGATCAGGCACCGCTCAGGATGCAGTGTCCATATACTACATCATTAACCTGAGGATGGGCTCGATTCATGTATGAACCCATTGACCTGAATCCTATTCATCAGTCAACCTGTGTCCTCTCCACTAAGCACTGTTGAGGGTACAAAAATTGGGGAGTGGGGATTAAAGTTTTCCCTAGATTGCTTCTTAGCCCCATTTAGTTTTACAATCAAAGGGCTTATCTATGCCGTGGGTTTTCTTCAACTGCCTTGGAAGTCTGTCAATTACTTGGTACAGCACCATGCACCATTCAAAAAGTTACTTAGTGAATGTAAAAATTGAGTTTAATCATCTGGGAGATAAGCATTTTTTATGAGGTAAGAAGTTTTGTTTGTAGCTCCTGGACAAATTTTGTTTCTTTATCTTTGCCCAAGGTTTGCTCTCCACTGATCAAAACTCAAGTCTCTTTTCAATGTTCAATTCCCATCCTTCTCCTTTCTCTAGCCCTCTCTGGCTGCCATGGGGTCAGCCATCATGATAAAGAATATATATGGGATTATTCCAGTTGAATTAGGGATGGAATCAGTTCCATCCAAACCTTACGTTGATACATAATAAGGGAAGAATAAAACTGATGATGCAAAGCAACTTTAATGTCCAATTCATTTCCTCAAGAGGGACTTTTAAAAAGAACATCTCAAAATTATTCTTTCTTACAATCTCTGGATTTTAAAGGATCCCATTCTTGCCTTAGAAGTAAAATGACTACATCTAGTTTTAAACCTAGGTGAATTCAAGCTTTTACAATTCTTCAAGACTTTTCATAACCAATCGTGGTTCTGCTCGCATGTGCCATTAAATCTGCATGTACCCAGCTTCCACACATGGAACATTCCCTGTGCCTGGGGTAGTGGTAGGTTACTGGAGAGGACTGACCCTTGGTTATTACATTTACATTTACCTGGACAGGTCAGGTCATTAGCCATGCATTGATTATGGAAACATTTCTTCTTTTTAATGCACTTTTGTTCACTTTTAGCAAAATGAGATAAAATTATCATTATGTAGCTACAACCACCAAATTAAAGTGCTTACTCCTATATATAAATACATATTATGATCTCTGACATTCAACACAGATAATATGAGTCATGATGAACTACTTCTCCCGGCAGTTTTAAAATCAGACAATAATTTTTCATCCTTTGAAGGTTATCATTTACTCATTATAGTATCTCTGACATCTGACCCAATGACAAAGTGAGTCATTCAGTAAGTATTATTAACTGACTCCTACAATCACTTTCTTTCTCTTCCTTCCTCCCCTCCTCTCTCCCTCCCTCTTCTTCATCCTCCCCTTCTTCTCTCCTTCCCTCCCTCCCTCCTTCCTTCCTTCTTTCCTCCCCTATTATGACTCTGAAATGGCATCATTAATATAATATATACATTAACACCAGAAAATCTCAGCCATAAATTGGAAGAAAGCTCTGGCCTTTGTATTTGCTGTTGTTTCTGTAATTCATTTGTTTTTACATGCTTCTCTTCTCCACTGGACCTGTGGTTTTTGAAGTGAGGTGACTCCTTTACTCATCTGTGTATCATCAACATTTATTATAGTGCCTGGTACATGATAAGTTAGTTGATGTTTATTAAGTCAGTTTATTAAGTTGATGTTTATTAAATTATTGCTGTACCTACTTCCTGCTACCCATCATCCCTATCTTATTGCAATATCTATAATCTATACATATGTATATAGATATGTGTGTGTGTATATATATATTATTCTGAGCCACTTCTCTCTTGTAAATTTAGATAGGCCTCCTATGGAAAAATTTAAAGTAAATCCTTCTTACAAAAAGTAGAGACTCCTGATATAACCCTGCTAAAATTCCATTTAAATCATAAAATTATACTGTTTGAACCAACTTCAGTGATCTAATTTTTAAAATCTCAAAATTAAGGAAAAATTACATCACAAAAATTTTATGCCACTCAGCATTTTGTACCTTCCCTTCTAATGCCTTTTACACATATACATATATTTTAACCTGGTAGCTAGCCCCAATTTATATACATCATTGTATGCAACATTTTAATGTGGGTCTGAATAATACAGAAAAGAGGATGTTGCCATACACCCCCCAAAATCCAGTGTGGAGCTGATAATTATGGATTATCAGTTATCTACCGAGTGCTCCTACTTGGTAGGTATATTTCATGTGTATTAACCCTCACGACAATCCCATAGGGTGACTATTCCTTCAGACTGAATGGGTTTGTAATGCCAGCACTGCTCCAGGCAAACTGGGAGACTTGGCAAGGAATCCACCCCTGTTTCCTATTTTACAAAATGAAATATGTGGCAAGTACTGTTGATATCCTGTCTCTTTCCTGTCAGCACTTAACCACATCCACGCATGCTCAGCCCAGCTTCCACTGCCAACACCATTGACTTGTTGCCTGAGGTTTTCCTCCAACTACGAAACCCCTTCTGTTCATATGTGAGAAAGCCTGGGACTTCTGGGGGAAATTAATGCCACCTCCCTTCCTCCAACAGGCTTCATTCAATGAATAACAGGGGTGTACATGAATAATCACAAGCCACCTCAGCCCTGTGCAAAATAAATGAGCTGTGTGTTCTATATAATCGCCCATTGTTCTTTCTACAGCATGATTAATTCCATTTACCCTCAGGAGTAAGTTTCTTGACAATATACTTTTTCTCTTTTTTTTAAGTAAGAATATTTGCTATGAGATGTACCCTTTCAACAAATTTCTAAATGTACAATTCAGGATCATTAACAACAGGCAAAATGCTATATATGATCTTTAGAATTACATCATCTCAAACAACTGAAACAACTGTTTAACTGAAACCTTACATCCATTAAACAAAAATTCACTATTTCCCCACACCTGAGATCCCTGGCAATCATCGTTCTTGTCTCTGTTTCTATGAGGTTGGCCAGTTTAGATACCACTTAGAAATAGAATCACAAGAGTACTGCCCTTCTATAACTTCTGCTATTTCGCTTGTCATAACACCCTCCACTTGCATTGTTGCATCCTGCAAGATTTTCTTCTTTTCTAAGGCTGAATAATAGTTCACTGTATGTATATACCACATATTTTTTATTCAATCATCTGTCAATGGACAGTTGAGATATTCCTACATCTTAACTATTATGACCAGTGCTGTAATGGACATGGAACTGCAAATAGCTCTCCTGTCTCTTGGAGATCTTGATTTTAATTTTTGTGGATAAGTAATCAGAAGCAAAATTGGCAGATCATATCAATGTTCTATTTTTAATTTTTTAAGGAAATGCTATACTGTTTTCCATAGTGGTAGTACCAATTTATATTCCCACTCACAGTGTATATGACTTCTCTTTGCTCCACAGCTTTGCCAACACTTAGTTTTACTTTGCTTTGATGGTATGATTCTTTTTGATTGAGTTTATCTTTGCTTGCAACTGTATATGATTCAGGTTCACACCACTTCAGAGCTACGTTTCCACACCACACCCACCAAGACACCCATAATCTTCCACTACAGTCCACTGAAACATTCCACTCTTTGTGCCACCCCCCCCCCCCACCTATTCCTCTGGTAATCAGAATTCTATGGACAGTTTTCTAGGATTTATTTTTGTTTTAGTTTCCTAAAGATTTATTTATTTATGCATACAAGAACTAGGGCAGAGGCCAAGGTATGAGGGGTGAGAGGATTCACTAAACACAGAGTGGGAAAGGAACAGGCAGATCCACCAAAATACACTGCTGAGGGGAGCAGCGGGCAAGGCAGGAGAGGTCTGCTATGCCATGTGGGTCACCTTCCTGGCCAGGGATCAAACTCATGCTGCAGTGGCTGCGGATGCTTCATAATGCAGTGCTTAACCCCTTGCGCCACCAGGGAGGCTCTTATTTTGTCTTAGTTTTGACTGTCCCTTTGTTTTGCTTCTCTATGCTCCCTATGAGTGAAATCATTTCGTATTTATCAATCTCCTTTTGAATTTTACTTAGCATAATCCCCTTCCATTCCAACCATGTTGTCATAAATAGCAATATTTCATTTATTTTTATAACTGTGTAGCATTCCATTGTGTGTGTCTATGTTTGTGCACTATCTTCTGAACCCACTCATCTTCCATTAGCACTGAGGTTGTTTCCATAACTTGGCTTTCGTAGTGTCGCACTGAACATAGGAGTGCATACATCACTTTCAATTAGTGTTCTTATATTTTTATTTTAGACTCAAGGGATCTTCTAGATATCTAGAAGTGGAATCATATGAGAGATCTATTTTTAGTATTTTGAGAAAACTCTATACTGTTTTCCACAGTGGCCGGACCAGTCCATATTCCCACCAACAGTACACAAGGATTCTTTTCATTTTATCCTTGCCAACACTCATTTATGGCCTTTTTGATATGGGTTATTCTCATAGGTGTGAGATATTTTCTCTGTGGTGGCTTTGATTTGCATTTCCCTGATGTGAAATTATGATGAGTATTTTTTTTTATATGCCTGTTGGCCATCTGTATGTCTTTTTTGGAGAAGTGTCTATTTAGCTCTTCTGCCATGTTTTGATTGGATTATTTGTTTTCCTTTTGTTGATTTGTCTGAGTTCTTTGTAGATCTTGGATATTAGCCCCTGACAGATACCTGATGTGCAAATATTTTCTCCCTTTCAGTAGGTGCCTTTTTGTTATTATTATCATTTATAAAACTTTATTAAGCAGTGTCTCACAAATATTATTACACGGTTTTGTTTATAAGTTTTTCATTTTGTGGCTATTTCAAGGAGACAGAAGAAAAGCAGTGTCGAGACTTTCCCAGGTTCACTGGTCCTGTCAGACACAACAGCAGCAATGTCTAGTGACAATGTGCTTATGCAATAGGAGTCCACAGGATCTGATATACTCTTGAAATCTTAACAGAATATTTCCCTCATGAAATTAGGAAATTACTTAAGCAAATACCTCCAAAGATTGTGAGATTGCTCAAAAACTTCTTTTTAACTTATTTATCCACCCAAGGACTGGGGCGTAGGCCAGAGGTAGGTTGAGAGGATTCACCAGAGACAGAGTGGGGAGCAGAACAGTTGGACCTACTGAAATACGCTGCTGAGAGTGAGACAGGAGAGGTCTGCTGTGCCATGTGGGTCAGCTCCCTGGCTGGGGATCAAACTCCTGCCTCAGTGGTTGGAGATAGCTTCATATTGCTGAGACTTTAACCCCTGAGGGAGGACCAAGTTTACTCTAAAACTTTATAGACAACAATGAGAGGACAAGAAGGAAATAAAAATTATTCTGTTGTATTTCTGACTAAAACTGGGAGATTCTATACAATTTTGGTAACCAATCTGAGTAACAGATATTTACAACTTCATTTAACATATGTGCTTTGATACAATTGATGTCAAATATATATAAATTTTAAAAAATGAAAAAAATAAATACATATTAATTAAAAAAAAAACATATGTGCTTTGAGTATATACTTTTCTATACAGTAAGAACCTTACTACTGATTTCAAAAACAGACACACTTATATTTAAATGTGTAGATTTCAATTATTTTCCCTGATACTACTCTTGCTTTAAATTTTGCCAAATGCTTCTGCTTCTGCTTACATATGCAATGAAGGAGAATTGTTCCTTAATGTAGGAATAAAACTATTTTTAAAAAAAACATAGTCCATGATAATATTACTCCTAAAAGAATTGTGCTTCTAAACCGCAAAGGGTTGTCTTCTACCTAATCTGAGGAGCTGTTCTAGTCCACCAAATGAAAAATAAAGCCATTTCAACAGAGGCCAAGGAGTTAAGAAGCTGGGTGTGAAATTGTTGCTCCCTCATTACCTGCAATGCATGGCTGAGATCATTTGGAATAACGTCTGGAAATCCTCTCCTAAAACAATCATAAGGTAGGTTGGCAGTTTATGCCTTTTGACCAGGTCCACAATCCGCATCTGCTACAGTGAATTTTAATTGGATATTATTCTGGAAAGGAGTTGCTATGTTAGAATTAAACCAGAAAAAAAAAGCAATTCCACACCGCATTATTCGTCATTGCAGCATAAATGAAAATAGAATGAACTTAGTATAGGAAACTACTTTTCAGCAGAAAGAAGGGCTTCTGTACAACAGACTATAAACCACAAAGTTTGAGCCCAATATTACAAAAATATGTATGACGAATGAGTAAAAAATTCATTTCTAAATCACTATTTCCATAGGACATATAAAGAACTGGTTTTTGTTTGTACTGTCAATAGTTCCAAAGCAATGCTTTTATTTGTATAAGATGATATTATCAAGTCATTGAGGTATATACAAAGATCATTGTATCTAAAGTTTGACTAGTTCCATTGTAAGACTGATCCTTGAAAGCAGACCCTATATCTGAGTTACCCAGGAGGGCAGGGGAGTTGGAGGAAGATGGGAAAGACAGACAATGGAAGGGAGGAGAAGAATATGGTGGAGGGGGGGGGTGGAGGACTGTGGGTAGTTTGTAATTTGCTGGTGACTTTGTCTTTAGTTTCGATTGTCTTTCTAGGCACAATGGAAAACTGTGATTCAATTCTCAACCAAGAATGTCATTATCAGACACATAGACTTTACCAGAGGAATACTTTTGCAAACGAAGATAGGAAACCATTTAGGTATTTAAGAAGGTAAAAGTCAGGAGAATGTGACATTTATTGATTATCTACTATGTATTCACTATCCCCCCCCCTCTATTTATTTATTATAAACATCCTTCTTTATTTTTCACACTATAGGGTTTCTCCCCCAGGTCTGCTCACCATTGTATTCCCACCACCGTAGGGCTCACAGTCCTCCACCATACTCCACCACTCTCGTCCTCCCTCCTATTCTCCACTCTTACCTTCCCCCATGACCCTCATTCTGCCCTCCAGAGAGTCTCAGATCTATGCTCTGCTTTCAGGGGTCTTAAAGCTTGTCTTTGACTGACCCTTGTTTGGTTTCTTTAGATTCCACATGTAAGTGAAATCTTTCTTCTTGTACCAACCATTTTTTGATATATATTCCCTCACTGAATGATAGATTATTCCAACAAGTAGATATTGCTATCCCAATTTGATGAGTGAGAAATCAGATTTGAGAATTCATGGAAGGGAAAAAGCCAAGCTTTACTGAACAAGAGGATATCTAATGGGAGGTATGCTACATTTCATAAATTAATGTACATTTTACACACTCACTCCCACCACTCCTCATTACAGTTTCTGTAAAACTAAGGCTCAGAGATGTTAAGCAATTTGCACACTATCAGATACCTATTAAACAGTTAGGTTGGATTAGAACCTAGTTCCTTGTATTTTCCCCACTAACCCAGCAGTACTTCAGAATAAAGTCTTGAATGTGTAGCTTCCAGCCGAGGAACTGAAAATTCAGAAGGCTTCCTGCCCACTTACTAGGGGAAGGCTGCCATTTATAAAACTGTTGTGTTCCCCAGCAGGGAAAAGCATCTGGGAAATTTCCAGAATTTTTTATCCATAATTAATTAAATAAAATTAATAAGAGTAAATATTAGCAGCATCTTCTTTGGCTCAACTGTATGCTTCAATATAGCCTCTTCACCAGGTCTACTTTATTATATTTCTTTCTTTCTTTTAAAAACAAAAATGGTTGAACATACAGTTTCATTAAGATTCTTTTTAACTAATTTATATCTTTCTCTAGACAAGGAGCTCTTGGGAGCAGATACCTTGATATATTTCAAGTATCTAATACCTAAAACTTTGCAATAAAAATGGAAAGAGTTAATGACAGAATAAATAAGTGAATTAATGAACAAATATATGAACCAAAAGAATACCAAGAGAGACTTATTACTTCATTTGATCAAACTGCATAATACTCTAGAATAAGACCCCCACACTGAAAGGTATATGAAGCCCTCAGTCTGTTTGTTTGTAGACTTAGTCTGGTTTGTAGTCTTAGCTAGAACTCAGCTCATAGTGTGTTATACAACTAGCTCATCACCGTTCCAGATCTTCATCTCCAGGATCTTGCTCTGCAAGAGCTGACAGCCTAAGGTCCTCCAATACTGTGATTCTTTTTCACATACTTTCCCTATGTCTCCTTGATTTCTCTATCCCAAATATAAATTTTATTTTGATGTTGTAAAGTGTTAAATGAAGGTTTTCTTTCTATTCACCAGAATGCCATGGTTAGGTTTTGAATTTTAGATCTGACTAAAATGGGTTCAAGCCAGATTACCTTTTTATTACTGGGAAGTACCCTTCAGAGGACTTCTTAATATATTTAGTATACTATAGCTATATAATGATATATAGATGCAAAAAGATACAAAGTACAATAATAGAGCTATATTATGTTAATATATATAGCTATAGGTATATTAGATATAGCTATATAAAAATATATAGATGTATAAATATAGTGGAAATGGCAAGAATTACCTACCTGAAAGCATTGTTATGGAAATTAGATCATGTGATGAACCAAATGTAGTGAGCATGGTTCCTGACGTTATTTTTTTAATAATAGAATTAGAGTGAAAGTGAGAGTTATAAGTTGACTGTTCAATTTATAACTACTTATGAATTGAAGCCAAGAGAAAAGACAAATTTCCTTTATCCTCTTAAGAAAGTATTAATTGAGTAGTCTGATTACAAGGACAGCAAGCTGTATGGTTTGGCCCAGCTTCAAAGCCTATTCCAGCCTGGTGATAAGACTGAAGTGTTTGGGTTGCCATCCTGATCTTTCTGGATCATCAAGGGACTGGGATGGATGATGGGGTGGAGATGTAAGTGCTACCTTACCAGACCACATGAACTGAGAGAAGAAGAGACACTCACCAAAAGAAATTCAAAGTGCTGCTACAAAAAAGAGCTTTAGAAACTGTTATGCATCCCTAAACGACTAAGTCAACTAGAGATAACCAATGGAGGATGGCGTTACTAACCCTGAGAAATGAAGGCAGATCCAAAAGCCTGCTTTCTCCTATTTCAGACCAAAATATGAAGCTAACAAAAGAGAAAAAGACCAATTTAAGGCCTATTCTAATTTTATTGGAACCTCTCAGGAATTAGGTACCTGGAAGCTGCAATGTTGAGTCAAAGCATTGTCAGCAAAAGGACATAAGCAGATATTCAAGAAGGTTAATCAGGATTTTCTTTTAATAGTCAATTTGGCTGAGAGGATTTCTTTGCAAGAATTCTTTCTATTCTCTCATTACTCAGATGCTTACTTCAAATTTTCCATTTTGCCTATAGAACCACAGTCTTGAAAGTCATAGTTTCCTAAAGTTAAATTATTCACTTATCCCTGTGGGCAATATGCAAATAAAAAGGACAGAAGTTATGCAAATAAACAGGTCGATTTCCTATGCCTGTTTGTCCTTGTTTATTTGAATTATACCTTTGTATTCTCTTTTCTCAGGAAATAATAAGTGAGGATAACAACTACACAAGTTGCCAATATGGCTGACTGTAGCTTTGTTCTATCAATAGAAGTCTTTGTAAAAGTCCATAATGATAAGCTCCAATATTACTCAAGTCAGATCATTTTGTCCTAGAGCCCTTTACTCATGAACATGTGTGTTTGTTTGTATGTGGTATACATTATTTGTGTTCTCCTTATTCTTTCCCTTTATATTCCTCCTCATAAGAAATTTCCTCTTTCTATGGTTCTCTACCATCTTCCAAGATCATGTCACCAAACATGTTTCTTAAATAGAATGTCAGATACAGGCATACCTCATTTTATTGCACGTAGCTTTATTATTCTTCACAGGCATTGCACTTTTTACAGATTGAAATCTATAGCAACTCTGCGTCATGCAGTGCCATTTTTCAAACATGTGTTCCCTTTGAGCTTCTCAAATATTTCTCCCAATATTTTGATAATTCTCCCAATATTTCATACAGTTCTTTTATTATATGGCTGTTATGGTGATCTGTGACCTTTGATGTTACCATTGTAATGGAGTACCACCAACTGTGCCTACAGAAGATGATATAGTGGATAGACTATCAAACCAAGCCAACATTTCCTTAAGCCAAAGCCTAATCCAGATCAATGCCCTGTCTTCAATTTTATGAAGGCAGAGAAAGGTAAAGAAGTGACAAGAAAGCTTGTACTAGCTGAAGTTTGTTCATGAAGTTTAATGAAAGAAGCCATCTCTATTCATCTATTTTTGGGCATTTAGGTTGTTTTCATAGCTTGCCTATTGTGAAAAGTGCCATGGTAACTACAGTGTGCAAGTTTCCTTTTGAATTAGTATTTTTGTGTCCTTTGGGTAAATTCCTAGGACTGGAATTGCTGGACCATATGGGATGGTTTCACTTCTAGGAGGAAAGTAGAGGAGACAAATAAGAGACTAAGGAAACAAAAATGAATCATAATAAATTAAAAATCAAAATTAGCAGACAATTATAAGTCTGAGACATTTCAGAGGGAGGAGGAGGGAGAAGGAGCAAATGGGTTGGAAGAGCACAAGGGACTATGGTGATGAGACACATGTGAATTGGTGATGGGAATTTCACAGGGATGAGAAACTTAAACTGTACAAAAAAGAAAAATAACATAAAATATATATAAAATAAAAAAGACCTTTTTCATCTGAAAAAAAAACCATACTTTTCTATGAAGCCAGTCTTTCTAATAAAGACCAGTTTTATTTCAGGAAGAAAAAAAAAAAAGAAGCCATCTCCATGGCAAAAATGTACAAGGTGAAGAAAGTGCTGATATAGAAACAGCTGTAAGTTATGCAGAAGATCTAGCTAGGTTAATTAGTTAATTAAGAAGCTATATAATAAACAACATATTTTTAGTGTACACTAAACAGCCTCCTGTAGGATGAAGATGTCACCGAGGACTTTCATAACTAGAAAGAAGAGGTCAACTCTAAGCTTTAAAGTTTCAAAGAACAACATTCCCTTGTTAAGTGCAAATGCATTTGATGACCTTAAGTTGAAACTGGTGGTTTTTTTTATCATTCTGAAAATCTTAGGGTACTTAAAAACTATGATAGATTAACTTTTCCCATGTTTTAAAAATGGAGCAATAAAGACTAGATGAAAGCGCATCTGTTTACCATAGGGTTTACTGTACATTTCAAGGCCAGTCCTAAGTCCTACTGATTGGGGAGGGGGGGTAAAGATTCCTTTCAAAACACTACTGTTCATTGTCCATGCACTCAGTCACCCAAGAGCTCTGATGGAGAAATACAAGATCAATGTTGTTGTCATGGCTACTAATACAGCAACTATTCTGTAGCCCATGGATCAAGGAGTCATTTCAATTTTCAAGTATTATTATTGATGAGATGCATTTTGTAAGGCTATAGCTGCCATCGATAGTGACTTCTCTGATGGATCTGGGCACACTAATTGGAAACCTTCTGTAAAAGAGTCACCATTATAGATGCCATTAAGAATAAATGTGATTAATGGAAGAAACTCATCATATCAACATTAACAGGAGTTTCAAAGATGTTGATTCCAAACATCATGGATGACTTTGCCGGGTTCAGTGTTTCAGTGGAGGAAGTAACTGCCTGATGTGGTAGAGAGAAAGAGAACTAGAATAAGAAGAGGAACCTCAGGATGAATCTAAATTGCGGCAACTTTCTGATAAAACTTAAACAGATGATGTGTTGCTTCTTATAATGAGCAAAGAAGGTGGCTTTTTTGACATGGACTCTACTCCTAATAAAGATGCTGTGAACACTTGAAATCACGGCAAATAATTTAGAAAATTGTATAAACTAGCTGAGGGTTTGAGGGGATCAACTCCAATTTTAAAAGAAATTTTTTGGAGTAAAATGTTACCAGATGGCATCGATGCTGGAGAGAAGTTTTCCATGAAAGGGAGTCAATCAATATAGCAAAGTTCATTGTTGTCTTCTTTTCAGGACTTGTCAAAACTGCCCTGCCTTCAACAAATGCCATCCTGAGAAGTCAGCAGATATTAACACTGGGGTAAGACAATGCATAAACAGATTATATATTTCTGAAGACTCAGATTATGGTTACCATTTTTTAGCAATCAGGTGCTTAAGGTGTGTGTGTGTATATATATATATATATTTAAGATAGACAATGATGACACACTTATAGCATAAGCATTATCTTTTATATGTACTGGGAAAACAAAATTTGTGTGCCTCATTTTATTGCGATAATCATTTTCTTGGATCATCTGGAACTGAATCTACAATGTCTCCCAGGTATGTCTGTAAGCAAGCAATTTTTTTCAATGTTGCTAAACAAAGAAAAATTAGCAAATGTAGAGGACAATTGTGATCGTCATAAAATGTTCCCTTTCTCTTCTCTCTTGCTTTTAAATGAAACATACATTTTCAGGTTATAAGTCAAAAGAAAGCTCTGGGGAAATATTGAGAAGAACAGTAAAAAGGATATGAAATATGAAAGCCTCAAGCAATAAATAATGAATACAATTAAATAAGTGGCCTGCCAGTTTCTCAACCTCTGAGCCAAACACTATATTCCAGAATTTAAAACAAATAAGGAAACCATTGAAACAGATACTAAACCACACATAAAAAGAATCTCATTTAATTCTATTGTTTTTTTTTTTTTAAACGGGATATTTGAGTGGGCAGTGTATCAGATAAGGTTGCTGAAACATAACTTTTATTTGTTGACCTAAATAACATAACTTTTATTTGTGAACTAAATAAACTCTGGAGGAGTACATGGCAAAAAGTGAAAACCTGGAACCAATCATAGATGTTCCCATTTCTGGGCTAGGCCTGTTTTCCCTGGAGGTCCTATAAGCCTAAAGCCAATGTGACTTCCAAGATGTATCAAATCAAAGAATGTAGCATGAAATAAAAATTTCACTGGATATTGTAGACTACCTCTGGGAAAATATTTTATGAAAACACACCTCAATCATGAAACTTGACAGGCCAAGTCCATTATTAAACAAAAATATATATCTCACAACAAATCTTGATTCATAACAACTCATGTTGATAGCTTCCTTCCAAGTTCCAAGAGGGACGAGTATCACCATGTGATTGTAATCATAAGACTTTTATCATGGGAATACAAGTGCCCTGTTTCTTTAAAACTCAATCTTATTCCTTTCTTAAGGTCTCACTTAATATATGTCTATATAGCATATCTATCCATAATTGATAGATATCTTATTATGTGGAATTATATTTTAATCTATTTACAATTGTTTAGTTACACCATTATGGGATAGAATGACATTAGGGTGAAAAGAAATCCTTCTGAAATTTAATTAGAGTCTTGAATTAGACAACATACTCTTACTAATCTCCCATTCATCAGTATTACATAATCTATTCCTTGTAAATCAGCCTTGGTTGTCACCTTTCCCAAAAGATACTCATGATCATGCTCTTTACCACTAGAAAAAAGAAAATAAGAAACTACGTTTAAAAAATGCTTCCAGTATTTTGCAGAATGAGTTCAAGTGCCAGTGGACACATATAGGGCAATTTTGTAGAAACTCTCATGGGTATATTAGTCACACTGCAATGTAAAGCTTAATGTTACAATGAGACTGACTTAGACCTGAGGGTAAAAGCATGTTATATTCATTTTTGTCCCCTGTAGTGGATGCTGCCTCGGCCTAGTTGCCTTTATTGAGCCAATGCACTTATCTCCTACTTGCTATGAGTCTTAGCTGCTAATTGTCTGTACTTATCTATCTCAAGAGAATTATATGTGGCTACTAGGTGCCCAGCCCAGGAATGTCTAGGAGGAAAGCCCTCATCAAAGCACTACATGGCTCAATGGCACAGGCACTCAAGGTCTTGCCTCGAGTTGGGACAGAGCTCCCAACTCCAGAGCTCCCCTGAAGGTTGAGGCTGATTTGAGCTAAACCCACTTCCCTGATCAGCTTTCCCCTTCCCTAGTCCGCTTCCCTCACTTCCTAACAGGTTTCTCCTGGAAATAGTCTTGTCAGTAAGTCACTTGTATAAGAGCATCCATTTCAAGCTGTACTTTCAGAAAATTTGAAGTACAGCATAATGATGTTAACTCTAAGCAAATGTTTTCTGTGACCAAGTGGCATAGAACAGAAATGATGACATTCATCTTTTCATATCTGGTACCTAAATCAGTGCTGGCAATAACAAACACTAAAAAATAAAGTTTGTAAATTTGAATCAGTACGGGAGCATATTTAACTCATTCCTTGTGCTCATATTATATTGAATAGAAAAACCTTAGAAAAAGGCAAAGAAGGCTCTAAGGATTATTGTCATTATCATTTAATACCAACCTCACTGTAAGATCAAATGAATATCAATTGCCGGTATAAGTAGGCAAAGTCCCGCCTCCATCTTCTATCTCTACAATAATGTAGTGATTAAACAGCCAGCATATCTCTTCAATTAAATAGATTCATTAAGCATACCTAATGGCCATATATCAAAACTGAATTTTCTTTTTCAGCTTGTGCTGAGAATATTTTCCATCTCTCACTTTCATGTTACTCCTGTATTAAATCAGCATTAGGTTGGCAATACCAAGTCAACTCTAGAAAATAAAGATGGTGTTGTTTTTTCTCAGTTCTCACACAGTATATCACTAGAGATTAAAACAAATGTGGGGATCTGGTCGCTACTCTATCCCTTGTAAACGATTCTATTTCTCTTCCCTAAGGAAGATAGATTTAATTCCACTAAAGAAATTAACAAGTTTATCTAGAAGGATAAGAACTCTTACATTAATCAAAAGCATGTGGGTATATCTAAATTAATCTGAAGGCATAAGTTTCTTGATCATTGTTTCTGCTCTGGCCTAGCTGATGAATAAAATAGAAGAATTTCCATGAGTACAAGATGGGACAAAAGATGTCAGAACAGAAACCATAAAATACATAAATGAAAACATAGGTAAAACTCTCTCATCACTGATTTCAGTGATGTCTTTGGGGTTTTGGTGCCAATGACCTGGAAAATAAAAGCAAAAGACTCTCATTAAAACAAAAACATTCAACTGAATTGGAGAAAAATACTTTCACATCACGCATCTGACAAGGGACTGGTACACAAGATCTACAAATAACTCATACAACTCAACGACAACAAAAACAAAGAACCTGTCACAAAATGGACAGAAGAGGCAAAAAGACACTCCTCCAAAGAAGGCATACAGATGATTATTAAGCACATGAAAAGTGTTCAGCACTACTTTACATTAAGAAAATGCAAATCAAAACCACAATGAAATACCATTCCACATCTGTGAGAATGACCTATACCAATAAGATCAGAAACAACAATTTGGCAAGGGTGTGGAGAAAAAGGAACCCTAATACACTGTTAGTGGGACTGTAGGCTGGTTCAGTTCCTATGGAAAATAGAATGGAAGTTTCTCAAAATATTTAAAATAGATCTCTCATATGCTCCAACAACTTCACTTTTAGCAATTCCACTTTTAGCAATTCCACTTTTTTTGCACCCAAAGAATGCAAATAAAAACCCCCCACTAATTTGAAGGGATATATGTTCACTGCAGTGTTACTTACAGTAACTGAGTTAAGGAAGCCATCTAAGTGCTCAAGGGCAGATAAACAGAGTAAGATGTGGTCTATATACATAATGAACTACTCAACCATAAAAGAAGATGAACTTTTGCTATTAGTAACAACATAGAGAGAACAGCTATGCAAAATAAGCCAGAAGGAGAAAGACAAATTCCCAATTTCACTCAGATATGGAAAATACAGAAACAAAACAGAGGGTCAGAGAAAACCAAATCAAATCCAAACCCTAAAATTCTGACTGTAAAACTGGGGGTACTGGAGCAGAGGCAGGGGAAGGCCGAGGCCAAAGGGAGGCTCCAGTGGGCTGCGGTGAGGAGGGTGGGGGGTATGATGTGGTAACATACATCTCAAGAGGTTTTATAGCTATACAAAGTATTGTAAACCAATGTTACTGTAATATAAAAATTTTAAAACAATAAATGAAATTACAATTTTATTGTACAATCAGAACTGCTTGATCCTCCCTCTGTCTTCTCTCCCCCTCTTAGAGTTTCTGCCAACACTACAGATGATTGGCTCATTCTCAAGGCAACAGCTGCCCTTCAGCTTCAGTGCACTTTTCTGTAGAAGGTTCTAAACTTTCATAGGAAGCTACCTAGTCATCATCTGGCCTAGAGATGTTGGATCATGATGATTAATGACTTGGGATCTACCTACTCTCTGGTCCCTCCTCTCATCAGTTTATGCACCAGTTCTCATGTGTTAAGTTCCTTCTATCATGTAGAAGTAAGCGGGTGGGAGCAGCGTTGTGGTGTATTCATCAAATTTAAGCTTTCAAACTATATTTATAAACCAGTCAAAATGCTTTATAATCTCCATCTGAAAGCCAAGTTTAAAAAAAGACTTCTTCAGTCTGCATAAGATACACAAATGAGTAAATTATCACTAGTGGCAGGATTTTCTATATTCCTCTTCAAAGCTGAATCAGGACAAATTATTTTCATCTTAAACAATAAATTTGCTTTTCTACTATCCAGGATTTCAATATAATAAAGACCTGTCCACATTTGTATAATGAGAGGCATAAATGAAATGAGAAATGAGGAATTAAAGGAGAAATGAGGAGGAAAAAACAAGGATTGCATTTCAGAGTTAACATAGAAACATCATTAAACTAGAACTCATTTTAAAAAGTTACTGCTAGACAGTGTAGGCAGTGTGATTACTAGTTCTGGGAACACATTATGAAACAAAAGTTAAGCACAGCACTGGGAAATAGATACAGTGTGTTGAATTCACTTCTCTATTGAATAGCAAGTAGAGTTCAATTTGGGCATGGAGAGTTGGGATATCTGGGGAGAGGATTTTATCCCAAGGATGTCAACAAGAAAAAAAATCAGGTTAGGAAAAGTAAGATACAGAGATGGAATTTTACACAATCATTCAGAGTGAAGTGGATTTAGAGTGTGTCTATTTTGCTTAACTTGAACTAAGGCTCAAAATTCCCATCCCTACATAGTTCATGGTTAGCACAGTATCACATTCTTCACTCATTCAGAAGATCAAAGTATGCAATGAGGCTCAGATAGAAGTTGGTTCACAAAGTTTACTAGAGTAAAGAAAATTGGGAAAATAATTGAATAAAATACCTTTAATTTTCAGAAGAAAGAAAATACCTTGACTAAGCTACTGTTGCTGCAAAGTTGTCTGTAATGTTCAATTCAGGTTAAGTCAATAGTATTTAAGTTCTCCAGGTATGCAGTGAGTACAAAACAATTTCCTTGCTCTTTGTATCTTCATATAACTTTGTCCATGTCACCCAGTGACTTACATTTATACTTTTTATTTATGTATAATTATGGTTTACTTTCTCAATGACCTAAATGCCCCAGAAGAGTTGAGTGGATCAAGAAAATGTGGTATATATACAGAATGGATTACTACTCAGCAATCAAAAAGGATAAACTCATGCTATTTGTGACATCGTGGATGGAACTAGAAGGAATTGTTAAAACATATTCATTTTTACTTTTCTAGGTGGTATTATCGTTCCTAGTAACTTATGATTGACATTTAAAATTTTGTTTTGTATAACACTTTTGATATGTATTTTTATCTATGACCTGATCCTGGAGAGATCTTAATTCCGAGAAAACAGAAAACAGTTGGCATATAAGGACAAACAAATATTTCTGAACAGTCTTCTGACTGTTTAACACTTTCCCTCTTCTACTGGGACCCTCAGCTAGCCTAGACCACCAGATCCCTAGCACTCCCTGCCTACTTCTCCCTCCCTAGAAGTTCTAATCCTACTTCTTGCCCCTCCATCTATTGTACTCTACAGCAAAGGATTATTTTGTTCTGTTGTCCATTTAGTTCTCTGTCTTACACCTGCTACCAGATCGCTGGGTCACAGGCTGCCTCCTCATACTCCCAAAAAGTGCCACACATGCTACTGGCTAGACCATGATGGACTGTGTTATCCTTCTGGATTTTTTTCATTTCTGAATACTAAACATCCTCCATTTGTCCTACTCCAACTCCTGTAAGTATAGTTCAATGAACCTAGGGTTAGGTAAACACTTAGTAGCCAGCTTCATCAGTTAAACCTAACCTTGGCTAATTTCATGCATTTATAAAAATGGTCCCAGCTAACTCCACCCCATTATGAATACAATACTCATGTAATCTTGATACTGGGCATGCCAGTGAGAATAACAAAGAAAAAATACCCAAAAAAACTATGCTTTATCATCCTAAATAGCTACTATTATTGATTCTTTAAAGTTAATAAGCCTTTCCCTATCACTTTGTGACTCTAAGTTCTTCCTTAAAAACAAGTGAAACCATAATCATACCAGTGGAAAAACTGCAATGACCTTTAGAACCAGAAGATTTTGAGACAGATGAAATAAGGTTGACAAATAAAAAGGGTCACCAGAACTATATGACAAAGATTCGCTATCAACTAACAAAAAACAATGATAAAAAATTTCATCTCTTGATAATAAAAACTTTCCTATAATAAAATCTTTACAATAAATTTAATATGTACTACATTAATATGATAAAGTGAGGGAAAATGCAAAAGAATCAAACACTAGACCACAAACTTTCAAGCATCATCCAGTTACTAGGGAGGAAGTATGACATTTTAATGAAAAAAAAAAATCCCCAACGTATAACACCTAGAATTTTCATTTTAACAACTGACCCTTCGATATTAAGACCCTTTGTCTGTTCCAGTGGGGTAATGATAGGTAGAATTTTACCTGAAATTCCCTCAAGTTTCCAGTTCTCCTGGTCACTTCCTCCTGACAATTCTTCCTGTTACTCATCAGCGGCACCTGGAGACAGTCTAAGTGTTAGTTTGAATAAAAGGAACCATTTCCCCGTGATTATAAAATTGAAAGGGACATGAAGCGTAGTTATACATTATACAGTAGTAGAGTGATAGAATTTTAGTGACATATAATAATGGCTTCCTATTTTGTACAAATGAGTTAACTACAAATCGGAGAAGTTAAGTTGTACTAATTAGGAATGAGTGTGGGTCCAGGTTTATGGGGGCTTGAAACTTAGATAATTTTGAAAGCTAGGTTTCAAAACCTCACATAAAATTACAAATGTAAACTTAGATATGGACCTTTGTGGAGGCATATGAAAGTGAAGGGTTCATATTCTGACCAGTACTAAAGGTGATAAAACCTAACTTGAAAAAGCAAAAGGCCAATGAGGGAATCGCCCAGTCTCTGGGAGAGCAGGGAAGGAGAAGGTGTTAGGGACTTCTCAAGCCAGAGACTTGAAGCTCATCAGCAATGCTTCTGCCTGCTTCTCTCCAGCCACATGCCTGCTTTATTCCCCTCACCATAGACTAGCTGCTTCAGAAGTGGGGATCCGGGGCGCTGACAGTTCCTAAGTAACACAGCACAGTTGCAGCCATTGCTGAGATACTCTCTTTGGAACAAGTCTAATCCTAGGGCAGGACCTGAAGTGGCCTGGTTGGAGCCAAGAAAACTGATGTCAGAGGAGAGCCTTATAAAAATGTGGGCAATCTGGGGCCTCCCTAGTGGCGCAGGGGTTAAAGTCTCAGGGTCACCAAGCTATCTTCAGGCACTGTGGCTTGAGTTAGATCCCCAGCACGAGTTTAATCCCCGGCCAGGGAGCTGACCCACATGGCGCAGCAGACCTTTCCTGTCTCCTTGCTGCTCCCCTCAGCATTTTATTTCAGTGGTCTGCCTGTTCTGCTCCCCACTCTGCCTCTGGTGAATCCTCACACTCCTGCCCCACACACCTGTTGCCTAGATCCCAATTCTTGTATGCTTAAATAAATAAATCTTTTTTTTAAAAAATGTGGGCAACAACTGGTACATTGTCAGGACAAGACAGGTCCTGTGCCAAGAGCAATCTGAAAAATACAAAAAACCACGTAAGTGATTCTCTCAATGCTGAACAGCTAGTACCATATTCAGGATCACAAACTGAGGGTCCCATTCCTGTATATTTTCCCCCTGATTGTTACAGCTGATACTTAACATTTTACCATTCATGGTTCAGCATTTTTGTTTTCTTGTGGTAGAAAGTTATCAGAATACCAAAACAAAAACAAGACCAAGCACAAAATAATCTTAGTTTTCCATTCAAAGTCACAGTTCTTCTCAACAATCATTATGCTAATCAGTTCTTATTAGAAACTCATCAGTAGAAAATAAAACACATTTGGTTTAAACGGGTAGTGTATATTAACTCAGTGGAAACTTTTGTTTTCACTGCTCTTCTGATTTGATTTGTTAACTTATTTTCTCTTTATCACAGGTAGAGAAACATGGCAATAAATAGCAGTGGGTTGTGTCCTGAGTTAAATGAAAAGTTGAGTACGGTGCTTTGAAATGTAAATAGCATCACTATAAGCTACCACTTATTAAAGCCACACTTTTAGAACAAATAGCATTTTGATAAGCATTTAAGACCAAAAAGTTCCTGCATAAGGAAGTTGCTATTGATTTGCATTTCCTAGTTAAGTAATTCTTTATTGATTTGTATTTTTTTCCTCCCTAAACAAAGTGCTTTAATGTTTGGAAAAATTAGAACAAAAGTAATTGAAATAGGAAATTTTGACAAAGTATATCATACTAGAAAACCCCAGGTTGCGTTTTCCACCCTCAACTCACTTTAACTTCATCTTCTAATTTTATTTTAATTTTTAAATTCATAAATCTCATTGTTCTTGACTAGCTCAAGAATTATCTTCCCCACTTGGATATCTGCCATACGTTGAAGGCATTGCTGGGAAGGATCTACATAGTGCCAAAATGATACCACTTTTGATGAGAAAGGATGAGAAAAGATGGAGCTTTGCAGATAATTAATGGATTTCAGTTTTCAACTCTCTTCAACCAGTGAGGGTTTTGTCTGGCTTAAGCTCAACCTCGTGATCTGTTAGAACATGACCAACACTACATTTGTTTCACTATGTACTGATTAGAAAATCTAGATTCAGAACTGAATTTGGGAGTACAAAGGTAGAAAATAAACTGAACTGTAGCAGACATTATACTAAAATGAAGGCATATGCGTGACCTTCTAAGAGAGTAAGAGAATAGCATCTGCTAATACTCTAATTTGATTTCCTTCATATATATAGAATCCTGCCAAGCAGGCTCATGACATGGGGTTCCTGAAACAGAAGCACAAGATGGGACATGTGAAAGGATGGATGACAATTTGATTTCCCGGCAGATGATGTACAAGAGAAACAGTAATCAGAGTTGTCAAAGAAACCTTGCCAGGGTCCCACAGGGCTATGAATTCAGAAACCAGAGTGAGCTCACACTAGCCTGGTAAACTACTGGCACCAAGATGGGGAGCCTATTTGAAGACAAAGAGTCAAAACTGCAAGGTTTGTGACACTCCTTAAAATACAATTACTGGGTCTCCCTCCTGGTGCAAGGGGTTAATTCTCAGCACAATGAAGCTTTCAGCAGCAACTATAGCACCAGTGAGATCCCTGGCCAGGGAGCTGACTCACATGGTGCAGCAGACCCCTCCTGCTGCCCTCAGCAGTTTGTTTCAGTCAGTTCATGTGTTCTGCTCCCCACTCTGCCTCTGGTGAACCTGCTCACCCCCCACCTCTGGCCTGCACCTCAGCAATTGTATGCATTTGAAATTCTTGCATTTTTTAAATGCAATTACAGCCACTGATCAAAAGAGGTTTAGACATAAACACATACAGAGGGTTCATGATCACATAAAGCTCTTACATCTCTCCTACCTACAACAGCATGACCTTCAGGTTGTCCTCTGTTAATATAAAGCCCCCACTCCCTCCCACACACACACTTAGAAGTCATTATGTACATTTATACTGAGCAATTTATAAACTGCTCAATTTCTTTATTGATATTGTGATCATACATGTAGTCATATCACATATGATCATGTAGTGATCATAACTTAGAATAACCTATCAGTTACACCCAGGAGAACAACAAGTTTCCATTTTCCCTCCAGTCTTACTTTCTACCCATCTCAGACTAAACCTGTGCTCTGAATGAATGAGCTTTACCGCTAATCACCCAGGCTCCCTTGGCCCCCGACTTCTAGTCGGGTTTGGTCAGCAGATGGCACAGACGTGAGGTAGATATCAAGAAGAGAGAGGGGTGGGGCACTATTACCCCTACTCTCTTCCTACTGGTGGGGACTTTGCAAGGTGTTTCTTTGGAGAGGGGATCTGAGTTGGTTCCTGAAGTAGGACTTCAGTTCTCTCCAGATTCTGAAGTAGCCTCCTCTCCTTACCCACCTTGGCCTAATGGCGGGAACAGCTTCCTGTCACCGTCTCAGAAAGCTTTGTCAACAACCATTTTAAAATTCTTGAAACCTAACTATACATCACCTACAGCTTCTTTAAATAATTCTTATATGTTTAATACATCTTTTGATTCTATAACACTGATTAACCCTCACTAAACTTGCTGTACGATCTCTTTACCATATTTTCTTATTCTTATCTGCACAGAATCTCCTTGGATTTTATAACTGTAATTAATAAAAGTGGCAAAGAAATAGCATTTACTGCAATACCACATCTGAAGAATCACAGGTCTATTATAAGCACAGTCAATGAGAAGTGCAACGGTGACAATCCCACCGGGACAGGTGTGTTTCCCGAAAGCCTACAGCGTTGTGGAGCAACACTGGACTTTTCAAGCTAGGGCTTAAATTCTAGTTCTGCTTCTTCCTTGACCCATAACCTCGGGCACACCTTACAACTTCCCAAAAGTGGTTCTTTGTTAGTAAGAGGGGACTAATAATAATATCTCTGTCATAAACCTGTTGCTGGGATTAAATAAGATAATTTGGTTTAAGCTCATCACACGCCATCAGCATGAAAACTGATGGTCTGACAGTAGTAATGATAGCCAGGGAACTAAAATGGTGTTACCAGAGATGAAATCTTGACTGTGAGGTATAAGCTAAACATTTTAAAGTCATCTCTTTCAGTAACCTATGTTAAGAAGCTGTTATAGTGCTCCTTTACTCAGTTTACAAATTCTCAAGGCATTACTGGTATCAAAGAATAACCCGGGCCATTTCCTTATTCTATCAGTTAGTCTCAGGTCAGGTAAGGTTACCAGCTTTTAATTGTCTTTTTTTTTTCCCATGCTAGGAAGATTCAGCTTGGAAGTGGAGAAGATGAAGCTGATGTGAAACTGAAGTGATGAAGATGATGATGATGATGATGATAATGCTGCTGATGGTGAAGGTGCTAACTGAGATGAATTATGTGTCAGTACTGTTCGAAGCCTTTAGTGTGTTGTCTTTTCAATCTTCATACAGCCATAAAGTATAGTATATTGTTACTGTCTCATTTTAAAAATAAAGAAATTGAAATAAAACTGAGATGTTTGTGGTCACATTTAGTAACTCATCAAGGTGAAGTTCAAGTGCTAGAGTCCAAACTCCAATATCCAAGGATGAGAATGGCAGCTATTCATCCTCACCCTGCAGATTTGACCTGACTCTTTGATGCCATAAACATCTGGGTTCCATCTTTATGAATGCAAACATTTTATTCAGAATTATAACAGCACTGAAAATTTTTGTCAAGCCAAGACTTCACAGAACAAATATCATTAGGTCAGTTTAATTTATTACTGAAATTTCTATTCAGAACTGTTAAATCATTTTAATGTTTACTTTATTGAAATTATATTCACCAAGATAATTTTTCTATAAACTGTACACTGAACATCTGATTTATTGGACAGTCATTTTGTCCATATCAAATTTGAGCGATTATAGCTTCTTCCCCTAGGACTTATTGTATGGTTAGTATAATAGAAATTCAACAGATTCACATCTAATTTACATGAATTCAATCAGCTTGGTCAGAAAGTAAAATAAATCTAAGAGTTTCAGTGATTTTCCAAGTTCACCCCTCAGGCATTCCCAGACATTGAAAGGTTTTCTATATGATGAGGAGAAAATTAAGTAGTGATTCCTCCAAAAAATAAGTTAACGAATCAAATGGGCAGAGTTTGGGAGTGGGAAGGGTGGTGCTGGCTGGGAGAGGTGATAATGAGAAACAGATCATCAATATTCCCTTCAAATTATAACTTATAAAAACTATAATTTACTGTAGTAGAGAAACAAAGCCACACCTTAACCACATGGTGACAAGGTGCAGGATGAATAAAGGGTGAGCAAACAGGACATGCCTGCAAGTGGGTCCCTCAAAGAAGGACATGACATCATGTGTATCGACGCTGCCAAAAAATGCAGAATTGGGATCTCATTAGGAGGAAATACTAGTTGAACCACACTGAAGGATTATCTGTAAAATAACTGACCTGTAGTCTTCAAAGTTATCGAGTTTGGGGAGAGTGAATTTGCTTCAGGAACTATTCCAAACTAACAAATGTGATAACTAAGGACAATATATGATCCTGGGCTAGATTCTGTATTGAAATAAAAATTGCTATGCATGATATGATTGGGGTAATTGATGAAACTGGAAGTGGACTATACATGACATAAAAATCAGTGCAGCAATATTAAATTTCCTGAATTTGATAAGTAAACTGTGGTTATGTAAGAAAATGTCCTTGTTCTTGGGAAACATACACTGAAGTTTTAAGTGATTTTCAAAAATTAAGATGTATGTAATCTACTCTCAAATGGCTAGGCAAAAATCTCTGTGTGTAGGTAGTGACACAGCAAGTGTGACAAAATATTCAAAATTAGTGAATCTGTATAAAGAGTATACAGCTGTTCTTGTAATGTTTTGAAAATTATTTCAAAGTAAACATTTTAATTTTTTTTTAAGAATCCCTTGAGGTCCTTAGAGAAACACTAACCAAAATGGAAAAATTATTAAAATTTAATGTAGAAAGTAATGATAATATTAGAACTAGTCATCTAGAATTTTCACAAAATTATGGAAGGGTTGCAAAACATTTGAATTATTGACTTGATCATCACCCTTCTATGACATTGCATGCTGCATATATGATTATATTACTATACAGGTTAGCCACTAACAATCTTTGCATTCTAGATTTATGGGCAATTTAGGGATTTTCCAGGGAATTTTTTCTATATACCATTTTCAATTATTTTAGAACTTAAGACACTTTTTAAATGTCACTTCAATGTATTTCTAGAAATTTCCATTCTTATTGGTCCAATTTTAAAGATGAAGTTTTGTGTTGACCTTGTCTGATGACCACATTGTGCTGCAGTCTCCATTTTCCCTGGAAATGTGAGATACGGCCTCTGCTACCCACTCTGCATCTAGAAATTGCATCCAGAATTTATAATGCCCTCTGGTTTTCAGGCAGAGATGAACCAGCGAAGATAGCTGAGGATGAGAGCCTGATGACACTGGGTGTTTATTCCTGTACCTGCCCCCGACCTGGCCAGTAAAGGTGGAAGTCCCCAGCTCCCCTGGATGCCATCTCCTCCATCTATGGCATTCGTCCCAATTTCTAGTGACTGTTCTGTCAAGGGCTGGCTCCTGAAAATATTACCAAAATAATCTGTTGATAAAGCAAAGCTGAGCTTTTACTTATCACAGGAAGACAGATGACTACCTTGACAGACTTTCAGCAGCAGGCAGAGAGCCATGGCAGGGAATAGATGAGATTTTGAAGGTCTGGGTTAAGGTGGATTTTTCAAGCAAGGGCTTGCTTAGGATGGGACAAGGCTCATGATATAATAGATTAGGATTGGTAGCTACAGCAAGACATTCCAAGTAGTTAAGAAATAAACAATTGCTTGATAAGCTTGGTGGAGCTATCAATTTTCCTGAGACGGGGATATTTACTCAAGTGAGGATAAGTTAAGCAGAATGGTATTGAGATTAATGGATTTGCAGGAAGTTCCTAAAACAAGCAATAAAGTTACTTGAAGTTTCATCTTCCTGGCCATGAGTAGCCTGAAATAGCAGTAGACTGTCAGCTGTGTGGGTGTTGGTGGTTTCTGGTCTCAGCTCCCATCCTTTTGGGTCTCGGAGATAGTAATTCCCTACTGTCACAAGGCCCAGAGAGCTCCATCACTTCTGATTGCTTTATCTTCCCTGCATAGATAATCTATTAAACTTTTTTTCAATTACCCCATCTGAGTGCACCATCTGTTTCTCATTGAGATCCTAACTAATAAAGAGTTAGATAAGCATTTGTCCATTTGTAAATATTTATTAACTCAGCAACTCTCACAGACTTGCTCGGTTGCCAGTATTAATCAATAGCACTGTGAGTCCAGGTCAGTATCACAGTGCGTGGCGTGCTCACTGGTGGTGCAGCAGACTGCCAACCATGGACTCAAGAGCATGCCTTGTCTCTGGGTCTATCTGACCCAGCAGCAGCAGTGGACTCACTGATGCTTTGCACTAGTGGTGAAGAGGACAGGAGTAGTTCAGCTGTTTCAGCTGGGAATTTAGCAGCTGCAAGTTCCATCATGGTCCTTCTGTCCTGATTCTGAAAACTACTTTCTCTGTGTCTCCTCTATCCTGAAAATCTTCCTAGTGACTCTAAATGCCTTACTCATGGCAGCCCTAGCTGCCAACAACTGGAGACTTGATTGCGACTCCTAGCCAAGTACAAAGACAGCATCTAGCTGACTGCTTTGCCTATGCTTATGATGGCCTGTGGAACTAGAAGCATCACTCCTTGACTCCTTCGATCCTCCTCTCCTCTAGACACCTCTGTGTATGTGTGTGTTAAACCCCAGTGTCACTACCTCCCCACACTACCTTGCCTCCTGCTAACATTTTTGGTATGGTATCTGTCCTCTAAGCATATAAAAGAGAAAATGAAGAAAGGGGTCATACGATGATCCCAACCTCCTACCCCCAATAATACATTCACGAGGTTTGAAAGAAACAAAATCTTTAAAAGAGCACATCAAAGAAAAGGAATGTGTGGCTAAACACATTCCCTAAGTTATGTGGGGGTTTTCTAGGGTTCCTCCTCCCTACTAGGATTACCATCATCTTGAATATACATACCTTGCAAACATCCGCAAGTGCTGGATTGAATTATTTAGTATGATTTAGCAGGGCTATTTGTTCTGTGTTAGACCTGTTTGGAATGAAATGAAGGAAAGGACATAAGACAGACACAGAGGAGCAAAATTACAGGCAAATCACACTAGGTTTCATTTATCATTCTCTACTTTCGTGCCAAGAACTATTTCCATTTAGTTATAATATGCACATAATATTTATTTCTATGAGATACAGAAACTCATATTATACATATCTCAATACTTACAGAGATAAAAGTGAACTCTGCACAAAAGCCTTTGTCACATGCAATTGCACTGGCTCTTTTTTAAAAAAAGCTGAGTATTTTCCAAAGGGACAAGTTCTGAATACCTAATGTGCAAGCAGGAAATATGAATTCTCACTTTGGATTTCACATGGAACTCAACGTTCAGAGAACTAAATAACTTAACCTGGTATCATTTCAGGAAACTCATGGGCTTCTCATGTAATGCCTTACAAGGCAATAGTCTTCCTGTTGAGAATATGTTTTTAATTTTTATGCATAAATTATACACAACACAATCTGGTTAAAAGCTTTGATTTCAAGTTAGATAAACATGGGTTTGAATTCCAGTTCCTAGTTTCACTAGCTCTATGGCCTTTTGTAAATTATTTTAATTCATTGTATCTTTGTTACTGCAACTGAAATTAGGCATAATGTTATTATAAGAATTAAATGAAATAATGCATGAAAATCACCAAGCACAATGTCTACCAAATAGTGAGCATTTAGCACTACTATGTCATTTGAAGTTGCTGCTTTGATGCTCTACTCATACTGGGGAACGGTCAACTTTCATATTTTAACCCTTGTATCTCCATTCAGTTCAAAGTCTATAAATAAAACTTGCCCAATTCCTCCTTATCCACCAGTGGCTAATATCCAGCAGTTCATTAGGGACTTTCTCATGGAACATACACTAACCCATCATAGTTGCTGTGTCTTAAGACAACCTTACCATCTTCCACCTAAAAAGAGTTTGTCTTCCTGATTTATGACTGTTGTTAAATGGACAAATCCCCTTGTTCTCAAAGATACCTTGAGTCATGAATTTCACTTGGTTCATTAAAAATAAAGGAAATTGGAAAACAAAACCAATGAATGAAGAATGAATAGATCACTTTTCTCTGTCTGTCTCTCTCCATATATATGCAGAGCTATACACTCACACACATACACACATATATTTATCTTGAGAAGAAGTAGAATGATTATATGCCATATGCACATATATAATAGTGATTGTAATATATGTGTGTATAGTCTCATGTATATACATGGATAGATATAGATATATAAATCTGTTCTATAAAATGTGAAGAAAACAATCAGTGAAGGTTTTAATGCAACTTAGAAAAAAAAAGAACTTAGAAACTTTTAGGGAATTTCTTACAGGCTTAGGAGTCATAAAAACTACCAACATTCTTTATATTTGTGTAGTACCTCAAACCAAACCAGCATCTTTCTTAGCGAGGAAGAGAAGGAACGCATGTGTGAAGGCCTTCAGACAGGAGCATGCTTGGCACAGCGAGGAAATGACCAGGTAGATTGTGAGACTGGAGCAGAGGCAGTCAGGAGCCCTACAATGTAGGTCTTGTAGATAAAAGTAAAGCTTTAGAATCTTTACCTCTATATTTTGCCAAGAAGTTCTCAGGTAGCAAGTGGCAGAAATAGGGCACGAATTTGAATCTTCCATTTCAAACTCTGAGACAGCGACATATAAAAATGGTGGTTAGAGAAGCAATTGGGACCCTGACAGGCATCATTAAGCACCAGAGAGTCATTTTATTTCCTCTACTCTTCCACCATCCAGGACATCAAGAATCTGTCTGGTTCCAATGCTTCTACAAAAGCAACTTAGAGTTTCAAGCATTCCTCTTTCTTCTTTTGCTCAAAATCTGCTCTAGGAAGGAGAGGGTCAGCAATAGATCACAGAAGAAGGGCCCTCCCAGTGCTCTCTGCTTTAGCTGCTTGTAGAAATTTTGTCTAAACTCCCATATTCTTCTGTGACCTAAGGCAAGTCATTTAAATGCCTTTGTTTTCTTCTGACTATGAAACAAAGATACTATTGATATTTTTAAAGGTTGCTTTATCCCAGAGAAGTAAAGTAGTAAGGAGTGTCACTTGCAGAAAGAGGGTATATCAGCAGTAGTCATTAAACAAATCTTCATTTGCAGGCTCTGCTGGGTGCTGTGTTGTGTGAAAAGAAATAAAACGCTGAAGCCCTGACACAGAACTCAAAGTTCTGTTTAGGAAAATGACATATTCTACAAGCAACACCTGGAGATTAAGGGTTTTAAAGCAGGCACAGCATTTAGATCTGGTCCCCGACGCATGGGACCACAAGAAACAGTTGATATCTGACTAGGTTTTAAGCTTCTTTGAATTAGTAGGACACTTTCATTCATTTCCCCCTCCAAGGTGAATAAAGTCTGTCTTTTAAAAAAATCAGGCTTTACAAATAAAAATTATTTCAAGTCCATTGGGTGTCTTCAATAGATCGTATTCAATGTACATCTGTCCTGATTAACAAGGTGGCTGTTTTCTACTGCTGTCTGAGACCACCCTCAACCTATCTCACTGCTCTGACCAAAGAGCCTATCATTTCCATGTGTGGGGCCATGTCTGAAAGTCCTTGTTAGAAAGCAAACAAATTTCTAAGAAGAAGTAACCCATTAGCTGATTAGCATAGATTAATATATCAATTTCATATAAAACTAAGGCAAATTAAATAGCAAAGATTTCGGAAAAAGAAATGGTTTGGAATACTGTAACACAGGAATCTAGAATAAGAAACTCTAAGGTCTTCATAGGGCAAGATAAGAACATACATACTGCAGAGTGAGAAGAAGAAGGAACTTGAGAAAAGATAAGAGGATGCAAGATCAATTCTGGTGACTTCCCACATTGGCTGCTCTGGTGTTCTAGAATGAGATCGAACAGCAGAAGGGCTCTCGGGGATGAACTGCTTCAATCCCTTTCACTTTGTGTATGGAAAAAATTGTCCAGGTCATTCGAATGGCTTATTCAAATCCATTCAGAGAGTGACAGAATAAAGATTAGAAATCTAGATGCCTGACTCCCCAAATACTTTGCTAAGTTTTAAAAAAAATTGTCAGCTTTCAAGATTAGGATCTTTGGTTAGGGTTTTTCCAGACCCTATTTTCAAGGCATTTATCCTAGAATTAAAAGTTCTTTTATTTTGGCTATTCTGAATGTTTGTTCAAGAAAAGGCTATTAGGAAGGGCTCAAACTTGGATTAGTATGTAAAGGAACATAAATCCCGAGTAGGGCACATCTTGAAATTCAGAAGTAGAAAAGTTCTCCTGGATCAGAGGTTGGTGCAATAAGCAGTCACATTTCCTCTTTCCTTCCCACACTCTCATCTTAAAAATAATACCAGACAGTACTAGACATCAAAGACAGCCAGCTGAGACAGGAGGAAGTGACTGTTCAAACAGGGAGGGACTCAGCAAGGTAAGTCCCTAACAAATAAGCCCTGGTGATAAATGGGACAAACCCATCACCAGATTTATCAACAGCTCCAAAAACATACAGATCTAGCCCACAGACATCAAAAAATGTTTTCATGATAATGGTGGTAGGAGATTCAATTTTGTAGACAAGTAGTAACTGAAAAAAAAAAACAACTAAAAGAATTTAGATTGGTTTTGAGTAACATAGATCCTTTATTATTGATTATAGGATGAAAGAAATAGTATCATAATGAGAACTATGAAGTGAGGGGAAAACCTTTCAAAGACAATAAGCACCTTAATTAAAGTTAGTGTTATGAAGTTAAGAAGACTTAGACTTGAAAAACACATCTGCTCTTTATAGGCCACTGATTTGACCTTGCTTTTCTTAAAATAGAAATAATAACAACTATCTTATAGAACTGTCAATTTATAGGATTGTTGTATAGAAATATGACTGCAGAACTGAGGCAACTGAAAGGAGGAAGAGTGGGAATAAAGGGAGGGGGGACCAAATTACCTGTGGTGGGGAACTCTGGCTACTTTGGTGGTGGGTGTGGTATTGTAATGCAAAGAATGCGAACCTATTCCTCTAGACTATATACAATTTTGTGAACCAAATTACCATTATGAAATAATAGTTTCTATCATATTTGAAAATATTGAAAACACAACACAAATAAAGTACTTAGCATTTCCTGGCATACACTAAGTGCTCAACAGAAATGGAGATTCTTTCCTTCAGAAGTCCTCACAGGAAACTTAATTACCTATGTAAATCTATGTAAATCAATGCAAAGAATATTTGTTTGTATACACTAGCTCTCTACATATCTTCTCAATCATTTAAAATTTTGGTTATTGCTCTTTGCCACATGTACTTTGAGAATGAAGACCATTCTCAGTAATCAAACTGTTGACATTCCAAAAAATGTCATCATCTCCCAAAGGGGACACACTGCTGTTTTGAAGGACCCCAGAGGCTCCCTGAAGAGATGCTTCAATCACACATGTGTCAAGCTCACTCTCCTTGGAAAGAAAGAAAAAAGGTTCCAGGTTGGCAGAAGGTAGAGATGAAAAGTAGGGGATTACCTTTCACATACTCCATAGTTCCATTGAGGCTAGGTATCATTTGTTCAGCATCTAAGCCCAGAAAGAAGAGTTAATTCTTGAAGGAAACACTAATAATAATAGTGCATCAAATTCAGAAAACCAAACAACTCAACAAAAATAGTCTTTTCTTTAAGTGTTCTCACAGGAAAGTTAAAGGATAATTAACCTCACAGTTAAAAATAGAGTTATCAGGAAATTTTTGGATGTTATCTGTGTTTCTGGGAAAGGATCAGTTCAAAAAACTGATGAATAACATTTAAGTTGTCCATCTACGGAAACAAGAAGATACTGAATGATTTCTCACACATATTTGTGATGTAACTTTAAGATACAATGAGTCATTACTGAGAAAATGAATGAATGAGGAAATAAATATTGAGGTTATTTGTGCTTTAAAGATTTCTTGGTCCTTGAAAAATGTTACTTAGAAGAACAACACCTGAAATTGTAAAGTATAAAAAAAATGGAAGACTTAAGAGTGATGAAACTGACGAGATAACAAATGTAAAATTCCTATGTAGGAAAAAATGAAAGACAAATAACAGATTTTAAGAAAATATTTACAATGCAATGGTAAATAATACTATTTTTTATTTTTTCCTTTTTTTTATTAAAATATTTTAAAATTTACATATACTTGCCATTAATTGTAATCCCCATGTATTCCCCATCACCATCTCAACAGTGCACCATCACCTCA